>CM047885.1:783408-932925 GCA_026212405.1 Petrea volubilis
TCAAAACTAGTGCATTTTGATCCTTAAAATGCAGTGAGCAATTCTTTTCAAGCATTTGTCCAACACTTAATAGATTTTGGCTAATGTGAGGTACGTACAAAACATTAGGTATAGTTTTGATACCTAAGAGTGTTGAAACAACCACTGAGCCTCTACCTCTCACTTCCAAAAACTCTCCATTTCCACCTTTACTCTTGAGTTGTAGGTATCATCAAGAATTCTAAATATTTCAACATTATTGCATATGTGATGTGTGAAACTGCAATCAATATACCAAGCATTAGAAGAGTCATTTGTTGAGAAACAAGAGATTGCAAAGAGCTCCTCCTCCTGTGCATCATTTACATCTGCAAGTTGTGTCTATAAAGGCTTGGAGGCTTTGTTTTTAGATTTGCAGACCTTGGATATGTGTCCCATCTGTTTACAATTGCCACACGCAGCATCAGGCCCCCACCAACAGTACTTATCCAAGTGCGTTGTTTTTTTGCAGTGCTTGCAAGGAGGAAATGATTTCTACTTTGAACCTTCGCTTGTGTTTCCACCATTTCCCTTATTCTTTTGGTTGAGTTGTTGCTTTCCTTCCTTACCAGAATGTTGCTTTTTCACAGAAAAGGCTCCTTTAATGAACCTGTCATGCTTCATAGTCCTCCTTTGCTCCTGTGTTTGAAGGGCCCTCATTAGCCAACCAAAAGAGTTAGCGAACTTCGGAGTAAGGCTTTCTACTACTCACAACGAAGCCACTAAACTGGTGCCTCAACAAAAGGAAAAAAAAAAAAATCTGGTGGTTCAACACATGCGTCCACCTGGCTGCCGCCACAAGAAAATGTAGTAAAGCAAAACTTTGATGGAGCCATGCTTGTAGAAGAGGGGTCAATCGGCATGGGCGCGTTGGCTGGGGACCATTGGGTAACTCCATGGGTTGGCTGTCAAAGAGGCGGACCGGGACACGTGAGGCGCAGATGGCGGAAGATTTTGCCACAATGGAGGCAGTTGAGAAGGCTAAACAGAGGAGATAACATATGGTTTCAAGG
This sequence comes from Petrea volubilis, assembly GCA_026212405.1. Lineage (NCBI taxonomy): Eukaryota > Viridiplantae > Streptophyta > Magnoliopsida > Lamiales > Verbenaceae > Petrea > Petrea volubilis. Next base: position 784,440 of record CM047885.1, read on the forward strand.
AGACTGAATCGGAATAATCCAACAATTGTTATCATGTATTGTTGGCAATTTGATTAGTGATATTAAGCATACATTAAATATTTTCAATAGCTTTAAGATTTTTATTGTTAGGCGTTCGGGCAATAACGTCGCCTACATTGTAGTTAAGAATACATCGACCTCATGTGAGAGAGATTCGAATACTCCTACATTTGTTTTGTCTTCGATATAATTCGACATTTTTGGTTAATGAGATGATTCATTTTCTTTCAAATAATTAAAAAAAAAAAACAGAAAAGAGAAAAGATTTATGGAATGCCATCAAAATAATTATAAAAGCAACATCAAGTATGGATCTATTATTTTATTTAAGCCTTAATAACTTAATAATAGTTCAGAGTATAATTTTTATTCTAAAAAATAAACTATAAAGAATGACTTAATCGCGATACCTCATGACAGGATACTAGTGGTGTGCTGGTGTTGTTCGGAAATCTGGATTACAATTGCAATTTCGTCATACTTTGAACCAGAAATAAAACTCTAAAAACAACATAGGGATAAATTAGAATGTGTTGTGAATAACACGCAACAACTTGCTTTCTAAGTTGTTGGTTATTATTTTGCCTCAATACATGCATGGCTAAATTTGATCTGTATGGTTCCCAAATCTTGGAGCCTGTAATTTACATATTTCTATTATTATTTTTAATAGCCTTCGTTGATATTAACGAATTTTTAGAGGCAATCTTAATTCCAAATATTAAAATTTGTCTCTAAAACTTATATACCTATACTATTAATAAAGAATCTAGAGGGCCTTGGTCTCTTTGGTCTATATGATTTCTTCAAAATTTCTCTTTTCTCTCTCATCTGCCACGTTGTTATATTTCTCACATTCCTCCCCTCTCTCCTCCCGCTATGTCACATCTTTTTTTAATTTTTGTTTCTTATTTTTTCTGTGTTTGTTTCTTATTATTATAATTTTATTTTTAAATTATTTTACTTTTCACTTATCATCACTTTAATAAAAATAGTGGAATTAGTTTTAAAAAAATATATTTATAAAAGAAAATTAGAAAATATTTATAGTTGCATTCTATAAAAATTTAAATATTTCATTAAATCATATTATTTTGTTATTTTGCACACATATAGAGTGTGCTCACGTGACTAGTAGAGATAATTTGAAATATCTGTCTCTTTGTTTTTTAGACAATTGCGACTATAGTGGTTATTTTCTCAGAAAATCTATTTATATATATATATATATATATATGAAACGAAAACCTTTATCTATATTAATAGAGCCATCTATACATTTTTATAAAGCACCAACACCCTCTAATAACTACTTGATGTATTTGGTCGCGCTTTTTGCTTTTTTTTTTCCCTCTCACATTTCTCTCTCCTCTTTTCAATGTAATATATTATTTCTCCTTATTTTCCTCTCTCTCTATTCTCTCATATCTTTATTTCCAATATTTTGTTTAGTTTATCTTTTTATTTATTTATTAATAATTAAACTCAATTTAATTTTCAATCATTTTTTCATTATATATAAAATAATAAATTTATTAAAAATATGATAAAATTATATTTCATTTTGATTTTGCACACGCATAGAGTGTAGCACACCCTCTAATGTTTATAATTTTTGAAGACAGGTAAAATAACCACCTAACATCACATCTATTGTTGGGTGTGTTTTAGTAGTTACCAATAAACTAAGCTTAATGCAAGGACAGAGCCGGTTGCCCCCCCCCCCCCCAGAAGTTCATATTGTGTTAGATTTTATATGTATTTTTGCTTTTCAAAATTTTAGACATCTTGTGTTCGCTTGACCTCTGAAAAAAAAAAAAGGGGTCGGTACGCTATATATTGAATAATGGCCGTGCTCGTACTGCTCTAGGACCCTTGGTGATGCCGACCCAAGTCCGAAGCAGAAGACAAACAAGCACCTTCCCCCCTTTCAACCACTACAAAATTTTCCAATTTATATACTACATAAACAAATATTAAATGTCAATAATTGCTCAAATGGGATATAAACTATGAAGAGGCCAAACAAAACTGTCAAAATCTAACATGCGTGTTATTATCCTCTTCGATGGACACTACAATTGAAAAAAGAAAAGAAAAGAAAAAAAAAATCATATTTACACTTATCAAACTCAGCTGTCAAACTTCCCACCAACCTGATCAATATTCAGAAAGAAAAGAAAAAAAATATAAAAGACATGGTTAATCACATTTAAATCCTCTTCAAAACAGTGTAATTATAAGTGCTTCCCTCGAATTTTCATAATCATCAATACCTCCCCTCTAATTTTGCTTTAATAATTACCAATACCTCCCCCAAAACTTGATTTGAAAGTCATTCCCTTTATATATATATATACACGACGATTAAAACAACCCCAACAATTATTTTTTTCTTTTTACTTCAAAGGCTATTGTTTTTTCTTTCCAATATTTTATAAAACTAAAAAGTATTTTATTACATCTGTCTCCTTTTAACTATACAAACATTACTTTTAGACCCCTTCTAAATTCCAAAACATTACAAAGGGTTACTTGAACTATTTGACAAAGGGTGAGAAAAGAAGTTCAGATAATTATTTTGGCAACGTCATCATTTTCCATTAAAAGCTCTAACAACAGAGGTGGTTTGCGAAGTAGTGTGGAGTGAGAGGGAAGGAATTAGTAATTATACGTTTCTGGAGGGGGTCGGATGTAATTAAACCTAAAATATAAGTATTTTGCTTTAAGTTTCCCAGTGTTAGGCGTACTTTCCCCTGCAGATCAATCCATCATGACAACATTATTCCTCCTAAATATTGTCTATTTCATCTTCTTAACTAATGTCAAGGCACAAAAATTTCTTGCAGGGAGTGCTCGAATGAGATCACCTTCACAGGATGATTCAGTCAACAACTATCAACCAAGTCTACCGGTTGTCATCGGCTTGCTTTCCGTCATGTTTGTATTTACATTAATCCTCATTCTTTATGCCAAACTCTGCTACCGTACGTCATCCTCCGTTCAAACTCAAGATGGGCTTCTTCGTTCCTCAGGGATCGATAAGAAGGTCATAGAATCGCTTCCTTTCTTTAGATTTTCTTGCCTCAAAGGCTCGAGAGAAGGCCTAGAGTGTGCGGTTTGTTTGGCCAAATTCGAAGATATTGAGATTCTCAGGTTGTTGCCCAAGTGCAAGCATGCTTTTCATATTACTTGCATTGATGTGTGGCTGGAAAAGCACTCGACATGCCCTCTTTGCAGGCAAAACGTTGGTGCAGACGACCTCTCGAAGTTGCCACACTCCGATAGTTTGAGATTTCTATGGAACAAACAAAGGGATGAGTTGGGAGAGGAATCTAATGTAGAGCTCCATGTACAAAGAGAGGAAAATAATTGCCATGGATCTTCTTCAAGATTTAGCATAGTTAGTGGCAGTGTTAGCTTGAGGAGATTGTGTAGTGATCATGAGGGCAACAAAGTGGAACTAGAAGAGCTAATGATGGATTATGATGAAAATTACAATAAACCCCTCCTCAAGTTCAACCACAAGATTAATGTTGTTTCTGGTGTTGTTTTCAAGAATAGGTGGAGCAACGTTTCGTCTTCGGATCTAGTGTTTCTCAACTCGGAGATGGTGAATGATGCATCAAGTGCAAGATTTTACTCGTTGGATTATTCAAGCCAGTCGGGCGAAATCAAGCAAAACGATCACAAATCATGTCGAATAGCCTCAGCTCGGGAAAAAAATTTTGGGTTCGAAACAAAAGCTCTGAATGCCAACGAGAAGAGATCGATGTCCGAGATAACAGTTCATCCAAGATTCACAGACTTGATCAGGAACAGAGATATTTCAGTTGCTGCCCAAATTAATGTGGAGGAGGAAAAAATGAGAAGGCTTTGGCTCCCAATTGCAAGAAAAACAGTCAAGTGGTTTGCAAATAGAGAAACAAGTCCTCCATATTCACAAAATGTATGATACCTATCGTAATCCTATATGTATTTTCGGATATATATGCTCAAAAGTTTTGGCATTCGTATTTCAAGAATTAGTTTCAATTCCAATATGAGCGTGGATTAAAGAGGTATCAAAGGTTCGAGAAATTGAGACCTAAAGGCTTGTTTTTGATTCGGTCAATGGGGGCTTGTAGACGAGTCTGATATGATATTTGTGGATCGACAATTCCTGCTGCGTACCATATGCACTTAATTGATTATGTTTAGGCGTGACACTTATCATCGAAATAGTTCTTTTTCTTTAGCTAGGCCGAAATGAATGTATAGTCTGTATACACCTTTTTCTTGTCATTCTTTCAAAGCTAAACCATCTTTTCTGCATTTTGACATGAGAGGCAGAGATAGTAGCTTTATTTTATTATTTATTTTTGCATATCAAATTAAATTTTTAAGTTTTATGTAGCTCTATGTATTTGTTAAGCCATTGAGAATGTTCAACTACGTCAACAGTCGACATCTGACTCGTTGAGCATGCATTTGGAGATGCTTTTCATTTCAATATGTGCTTTTTTGAGTCAATTCGATGGAAAATATTCACTACGTGACAAATATTTCAACAATGATTTCGAATGATTTTATTGTTGATATGACATCATAGTTTGATATTAATTAAACTAAATATATGGGTAGGTTTTATCCTACTCGTACTCATTTATTCTTTACCTATATTTTACCATACCTTAAAATTTTAAAATTTACCTATGCCGTAACCTAACCCATATTACTACAAATGAATGGGTTAGGGTAGGACCTTACCCATTCCTATCCACTGGATAATGATACCCAATGGGTATTCACACACTACACACATCATTATCCAATGGGAATTCACACACCACATACATTTTCACACACACATGCACATTGTACATATATTTTTCACATGCACGCACGCATGCACACACACACACACACTGCACACTGCACACATTTTTCACACACACTGCGTACACATAGTTTTAATTTTTCACACACACACACTGCACACATATATTTCACATACACACACACTGAACGCACATATTTTCACACTCAAACACACACACACATGCACACGCAAACGAACACACACTGCACATATATTTTTCACACACACACTACACACACATTTTTCACACACACACTGCGCACACATATTTTTAATTTTTAACACACACTGAACGCACACATTTTTCACACACACACACACACACTCACACACATTTTTCACACACATTGCGCATACATATTTTTAATTTTTCACACACACACACACACACACAGTACACACATTTTTCACACACACATGCACACGCACACACACTGCACATACATTTTTCACACACACACTGCACATACATTTTTCACACACACACTACTCATATTTTTCACACACACACACACACACACACTACGCACACATATTTTTATTTTTTCACACATACATTGAACACATATTTTTCACAAACACACACACACACATACACATATGCACACTGCACACATAGTTTTACACACTATGTGTGCAGTGTATATGTGTGTAGTGTATATGTGTGTACATAGTTTTTACACACTGGGTGTGTAGTGTATGTGTGAAAACAAACTGCGTGCAGTGTGTGTGCACATTGCACATAGTTTTTACATACTATGTGTGTGCAGTGTGTGTGTAAGAAAACAAACTATGTGCAGTGTGTGTGTGTGTGTCTGCAGTGTGTGTGTGTATGTGCAGTGTGTGTGTGCGTGTGAAAAATGTGTGTATGTGCAGTGTGTGTGTGTGTGTGAAAAAATGTACGTGTGTGTGTGTGCAGTGTGTGTGAATGCATGTGTATGTGTTAACTGTGTTTGTGAGCTAAAAAAGAACACAATTTCAAGAATAGACAAATAAAAAAAAATGTATGATTAGGTAGGGTCCAGACCCTATCCTAAAAATAGGGTATACCCAATACACATACCCAATGAGTAAATATTTAAATAGGATAGAATAGGATAAAGTACATGATATCTTTAATTGGATATTTTTAGGGTTAGGATCAAAGTAGGGTTTTACCCTACCCATTGATAGACCTATACCCTGTATAAGTACGAATGTTGAATCGTCTCCATCCCAAATGTCATGCTGAAAAGAAGAAAAAAAAGATTCAAATTTGAAAAAAAAAAAAGAAAAAATTGTGTCATCTTATTAAGTAGCTTGTGCCAAACCCTAATTACTACCTCAAATGGATTTTATAGGACAAGAAAAGTTAGCGTGTCATGAACAAACTGGTGCTCTAATTTCGTAATAAAATTAGTTACTGTGATGTGATTTATAACCTAACCATTATTTAATTTACTTAAGTATGACGCATTAAGTCAAACAAATACTCACCACTGAATAAATATCACTTTCATAGCAGCGGCCAACGAACTTAAATTGAATACATTATACACGTTTTATTCCCTTGTGCACGCAATGAGCCAAGGCAATGACATAAGAGACGACTATGTGGTTCATTAATTTATCTTCATTTCAGCAATCCTTGCTTGTTTTCTGGATATTAAGAGGGTGTTTGTAATTATTTAAAATAAGTGATTTTGGGATTTCAGTTTAAAAAAAAAAAAAAAAAAAAAGGTTGAGTATTTGAAAGTTAAGCTTCTGCTTAGGAAAAAAATCAAAAAAAAGTTAAAAGCTAGAAAGCACTCTCTCTTTGCAGCATCTAACATTTATTACTTATTATGCCCTCACTAATTTTTTGAAATTTTATTTTACCCTAAAACTACTAATCAACTTTCACGTTTTCCAAAAAAGAGTGATGGTCAATTATGTCTATTCTTAATATACTGTTTTACTATTTTTTAAAATAATTTTCATACACTCTCAACTTTGACTACAAATCACTTTTTCTTAAGCATAAAAATTAATCACTTTAAAAAAAACATAAGCTTTCGCAAATATCCCCTAAATATTCTTGTAGTAAATTGCTCTTTTTTTTCCTTTATTTTTCGGTTTAATTGTAAAATAAACAAGAAATACTAAGACAAGACTGTTTTGTCGATTGGATAACATTAAATTGCTAGCTAACCAATAAAGATTTAAGTTGCACACTCCCTCCCCCCCCCCCCCCCACCCCCCCACCCCCACTACAAGAAAATGCTCAATTTTCGGCTGAATTTTTCGGCGGAATATTCCGCCGAAATTTTTTGGCGGAAAATAAAAAAAATATATATAATAATTTTTAAATTTTTCGGGGGATTTTCGGCGAAAAATCCCGCCAAAAAATTTAAAAAGATTAAAAATAAATAAAAATTAATATTTTTTAAATTAAAAAAAATAAAAAATAATATTTTTTAAATTTTTCGGCGGATTTTAGGCGGAAAATCCCGCCGAAAAATTTAAAAAGATTAAAAATAAATAAAAATTAATATTTTTAAAATAAAAAATAATTAAAAAATATTATTTTTTAAATTAAAAAAAATAAAAAATAATATTTTTTAAATTTTTCGGTGGATTTTGGGCGGAAAATCCCGCCGAAAAATTTAAAAAATAAAAAATAATATTTTTTAAATTAAAAATAAATAAAAAATTATTATTATTATTATTATTATTATTGTTATTCTAATTAGAATGAAATGAATTATTATTGTTATTATTATTATTAAAATGTATTATTATTATTATTATTATTATTATTATTAGAATGAAATGAATTATTATTGTTATTATTATTATTATTAAAACGAATTATTATTATTATTATTATTATTATTATTATTAATTATTTTTATTTGAATTGTTGTATAATATAAATATATAATGTAATGAATTATGACAACAAAGTGAACATAGCTCAACGGTAAGAGAGTTGTTTGCCAACCGAGAGCTCGAAGGTTCGACTCCCAGCCGTCCCAAAAGCTGGGACAATTTCGGGCGCGTGTACGCACGCGCGCGCGAGCTGGGGCGAGGTCCCGTGTTCGACTTCTAGGTTGGGCAATTGAAATTTTATTTTTAAAAAATATAAATTAAATTTCAGCGGGAAATTCCGCCGAAAATATATTTAATTAAAAAAATTAATAAATAAATAATAATTTCGGTGGAATTTCGGCGGGAAATTCCGCCGAAAATTTATTTAATTAAAAAAAAAATTATATATATATATATATTTCCTGCCCAAAATCTGCAGAGAAATCACTACCGACGAAGGTTTTTTTGGGAGATTGAATCTGCCGAAATTTATTTTTTCTGCCGAAAATCCGCCAAAAATTTCGCCGAAAAAACTGTGTTTTCTTGTAGTGCCCCCCCCTCCGGGCGTGTACTTTCCGGATATTCACATTTCATAGAATGTATTTTAGCCGTATAAATATATATAGGAAAAACTTTAATTTTTTTCTTAAGGAGTTGCAAACTACGACTGTAAGATATGATACGATTACCTTTACAAATTTTTTGACACAAATTGATTTGGACACGACGGTCTTGTATAAATTATCTTGCTTATTAGTTCCACCTCCCTTTAACTGAGGTGAAATCACTAGAAACCTCATGTCATTTTAAAATTGCCATTACCTCCTAAGTTTTATCACCGTTTAACAAACATCCTATTGTTAGACGCATTTAGAGTTTTGGATTGTTTCCATTAAAATGAGTATGATTTTCTTAAAAATGCTCTGGAGTCAAAATTTCATCACTTCTTCTCGCACAAAAATGCCCTTTGGATTTGTATGTGAGGTGATGGCATACGTAAAACGGATTTGTTGTAAGGCTCAAAATTTTATAGGGTTGTATTTGTAATATTTAATGATTTTTTTAACTCTAAATTATTTAAATAAATTTAACAACTTAATCTTTATTTAATTTTTAAAATTTAAGTAACAAATACTTATTCAATATTTTGTAGGATAAATTACGGCAAACTCCCCAACGTTTGGGGTCAATTGCACTTCACTCCTAACGTTTGAGTTTGAGCGGCGCCACCTCATAACTTTTTTAAGTTCTAAGCAAATACCCCCTCAGCATGTTTCCGGCGGAATCTAAGCGAATATTTCATCCATTTTTTGACATGTGTTGTATGCATGTGTTTCTTAAGGGCATTTTTGAGTGTTTGTTTGATTGGTAAAGGATATTATAGACACTCTCCCCAATTTCACAAAATCTAACAATTTATATGTCTTCTTCTTCCTTTCTAAACCCTAATTTACCATTATGGGGGGAGAAAGAACTTGGAGCTATTTGAAAACATGGAAGGCATATGCAACCTCAGGAGTCTGATTGTGTAAAGAACTTAATGGACAGGCCTTAACATTCAAGGAAAATAAAATAATTGTAGGAATTTTCTGGTAAAAAGCATGTTTTCTCTCATTTTTTTCTTTCTTTCTTTTTCTTAAAAAATTTTGTAGGAGGAAAATTTTAGTTTTGTTTTTGAACAAAAACACAACAACAAAATACAAGCAATTAAAGACAAAAATATTGAAAATTGTTCACAAAAGATTACACAAATACAACTACACAAAAATCAAAAGAATGAAATACAAATATACATATTTCAAAGAAAAAAAAAGAGAGAACCCTAAACTCAGTATAATTTGGTCACCCTTGATCTCCTCTTAATTCCATGAAATTCAGTCTTGATCGATCAGTCTATAGATGAGAGAATGTTGGGGGGTTATGTGCAATGAAAAGCCCTAACTTTTGGTGAGGGATTTTCTTAGGATTTTTTTTAAAAGTGGGAATGGTGTATTAATTAAAAACCTGAAAATGCCCTTAAGAAAAACATGCGAACATCACGTGTGAAAAAATGGACGGAATGCTCGCTTAGATTCCACCAGAAATATGTTAAGGGAGTATTCATGTACAACTTAATAAGGTTATGGAGTGGCTCAGACAAAAACATTACGGTGTGAAATGCAATTGACCTCAAATATTGGGGGTTTGACATAATTTACCCTATTTTTGCAATATAAACTATTTTCAAATAAAAATAATACTTCATGAATTGATTTATTTTGAATTTATTTTTTTTAAAAAAATATTGCTTAAAACATATGTTTTACTTATTTCAAGTTATTCAAATAATTTTAAAAACTTGTTTATATTATAGTTGATTTGTTTTGAAATTATAACAATAAGAATACTTTAAAAAATATGTTTTCTCTAATTTCGAATTTATCATAGATTAGAAAGATACATATTTATTATAGTTTAATCAATTTATTTAAACTCCTTGTTAATTAATTAACAAATTAAATAAATAATGACAAAATTCAACATCTTCTTCACTAAGCCATCCTCTGGGATGTCTAGATCTCTAACATTTTGGAGTGAAATTTTAAATCATCAAGAGAACACAGGAAAAAGAAAAGAACAATTGGAGAAAGAACTGACAAGAAATAGAAGAAAACAAAGAAAATGAAAAGAATAACTTGGGACTTGTCATGATCGTGGTATTAATAACAGCGCAGGCGTGAATTTGATGAAAGAGGAAAAGAAATAATTCAAAAGTTAAAAATAAATAAATAACCAACATGAATACACAAATATCAAAAGTGGCACTTAGATTAAAGCACATTTCCCATTATGTTTTTCTTATCATGTTGCAACTATATAAGTAAGTTAATTGTTTAGTTGTGAGGATAAAAATGAATTATATCGATTCTCTTCACTATTTATTTATTTATTCTTTTTGTTTCTTATCCCGTTCCTTTTCTTCCTCTAGTTCCAAGTCCAGTTTCTTTTCTGCATTCTAATTCTTAAAAATTCTTTTGGAAAAATTATTTTGCTGATTTTCATAAATATCATGGCATATTTTGCTGAGAACTCTTTCCCTAAAAACTTAGAATGTGACATTTGGTATCATAGCAGTTTAGATCCCATGAAAATACTTGAAACCATGGCCAATTTGACATATACTTGGGGTTTCAAGAGCATTGTTCGTTACAATAGACAAGAGTTAAGTTCCCGTTACTATGGAGGTGTAGACAAAATACATTGGTAGCCTATTAAATGGTGATAACTGTCAAATAGATATATTCAATATTAATATTTTTTCTATTATACTTTGAGAATTTAAATGTTGGCAATAAAAATAATCCATTGCAAATAAAAATGTTAGAGAGTATTATTTTGGCAATTCAAGTAATATCTTTTTGATTAAGGCAATGAATTGCTAGCGAACATTGACCAGTTAATCAAATTGCGCTACCTTGTCAAGAAAATATAGGAAGAGACCCTCCCATGCAACTATAAATAAGAGCACTCTCTACAAGCTATTTTACACATCAAAGTACGAGAGTTTTCAGACAACAAGAGAAGTTGGAGAAAATCCCTAAGTTCTCTCAAGAATATTCAAAGTGATCAAGGCAAAATTTTCTACATTCTTCGTGAAGATCTTTAAATCAAGACATTTGATCCATAATTTTGGTGGTAAACCGGCAAATTGATGTCTTCCCCAAGTCATGTACTCTAGGCATACTTCACAGAGAGCATCCAAATCAAGGTGTTCTTCGCAACGTTTATCGAAATTCCCGGCATTTGATTCATAATCAAGCTGCAAAACCTACGAATCAGGTCATTGAAGCTCAAACCAAATCCTAAGGAGATCAAACAACCAAATCCACTCTGAAAGTGTTTGAATTTTGAAGTTTCCAAATAGTAAAGAAAAAAAATCAAAGGACCAAATAGATATTGTAACCCATATTCTCTTATTGAAATTCTTTAAATTTAATTTGTACAATTTTCCTTGTCTTCATAAAAAGGAAGACATGAAATTTTTGTTACAAATTTCTGGCATGTCGTGTGGGACAATCTCTACCTCTTATATCTTCCTTTCGTCAAGAAAATTTTCAATCATCAAATGGCTGCCTAAAAATCTGCAGTGTTTGAGGTATCCACCTTAAAAGTTTGAAGTGCTATAGTCAGAAGTTTTGTGGTTACTACTAGAAGTATGTCAATAAATTTCAGACATCAAATGAGATGGCTCATTCACTAGTTAGCATTAAGGAGGCCTACCACAGATTGCCAACACAAATGAAGACGATGGAGATGAGTCTGGACCCTCTACTTCCTGTTCAACATCAAGTTCTTTCAGCATGTTACCCACTATGGTGATTAAAAAAATATATTGGAGGAACAACTTACGAGCTTAACCAGGTCATTGAAGAACTCACCAAGCATGTTCAAGAGCAGGACTTCTAAATCCCAAAATGGATGAACAAGGTTGACCATGCTGAGGCTAGTCGTATCATGGGGAAGCAACACAAGATTTAAGATGAAGTCGGGATGTTTATAAGGCAACAAGTGAATGAAAAGGGAAAGTCCTCAGCTCAAGTTTTGTCAGTCTCATTAGAAGGGTTGATTCCAATTAACCGATTGAAGGAGTTCATCATGGGGATTATCAAGGACAAGTTTGATGGAAATTCCAAGCCGACCATGTCGTATGCTAAGCCATACACGCAACGAACTGACAACCTGAAGATGCCTATCAGTTACCAACCCCCTAAGTTCCAACAATTCAATGACAAAGGCAATCTATAATAACATGTAGCCCATTTCATCAAGATATGCAACGATGCCAGGACCTACAAAGATCACTTGGTCAAAATTTTGTTTGATCACTGAAAGGAAATGTGTTTGACTGGTATACTAACTTGGGGCCAAGTCAATTGACAGTTAGGGGGAGCTCGAACATAAGTTGCTCAATTGCTTCTACAATACTAGATGGACAATCAATATGATTGAGCTCACCAACTCCCACCAGTGGAAGGAAGAGCTTGTTGTCAACTACATCAACAGTTTAAGAAATCTTAACCTTAACTGCAAGGTTCAATTGTCTAAAATTTCTGCCATTGAGATGTGCATTTAAGGAATGTATTGGGGCTTTTGACATACCTTTCAAGGGATCCAACCTACGATGTTTGAAGAACTGGCGATCAAAGTTGATGACATGGAGCTAAGCATGATCACAAGTCGAGTTGAAGGGTCACATGTTCAAGAGCTCCAAAAGTACCTGGAAAAGTAAGAAGTGAGAAAAAAGGACAAGCCCCTTTCCAACACTAGCCAAAGTTTGATGAAAAAAAAAGCAGATCTGAAAGATGATGGAGAAAGTCAACCCTAAAGGAGATGTAAACTAAGCATTATACATTCATTAACTATGATGTTTCAGGCATATTCGATCATTTGCTCAAAGCAAATCTCATCGAATTACCTATAATTAAGAGGCCTAATGAAGTTGGAAAGACAGATGATCCAAAATATTGTAAATGCTACCAATTGATACGACATTCGATCCATGATTGCTTTATCTTCAAAGATAAAGTCATGAAACTAGCCTAACAAGGGAAGATCTCACTTGAAGAAGATAATGGTGCTGCAAATATTGTCACAGTTAGATTTGCAGCAAAAGCGCATGCAGAGGATTATAAAGTGTGTCACATGGCAAGTGAAGAAAAGACTTTCTCAAGCAAAGAGTATATGGATGTCACAATTGACGAGTGTATGGAAGCCATGTCTTTCACTGATGAAGATTTGTTGGTCGGCTTCAAGCCTCATAATAGGCTATTATTCATAACTGGCTATGTTCAAGAGCAAAAAATGAATATTATATTAATCGAAAATGGTTACACAACCAATCTCTTGCCCTAGTGCATTATGAACGAGTTGGGGATCTCTATGGATGGACTTTCAGGTAGCTATCTAATGGTCCAAGGCTTCAACTAAGGGAGTATAAGGCTCTTAGCATCCTAAGACTGCAAATGGACGATACGTTATCGATTACAATATTTCATGTGATAGATACCAAAACGTCAGACAACATGTTTCTTGGATGACCTTGACTAAATGAAAATGTTATATTTCTCTCCACCTGGCATCAATGTTTTAAAAATTGCCAAGAGGGTGTGGTGAAAGAGGGGCTTGGTGATAATAAACCTTAACAAAAAGTTGAAGCATACCTCATCGATGCCAAATACTATCTCAAAGATGCTAAAGCAACAAAGATCAAAGAAGACACGACACGTGAGGGGTCTAAGCCACACGATCATAATAGTAAATGAGGCAAAATCAATATTGTAGTTCATAATGAAGATCACTCATAGCTAAGCGATTAGCCATGAATTTTAGCTATGGATAATTAGCGGCTAAATATTAGCTATAAAAAATCCCCAAGGCCCACCTAATTCGTGGTTTTTGTAATTTATTAGTTTTACTAATTTTTGTAATTTATTAACCAATTTTTTTAAATTAAAAACATTTACTTTTGACTCTATCAAAATTAATAAATTAAAAATTTGGAAGTTATAGGGGAAATTTAGGCAAAATTATTCATTATATGTGAAACTATCAAAATTAAATAAATCAAAGTTCTAAAAATTCTTGCCACCGCCAGATGAATAGATTTGAAATTTGACAATTAACCAATTGACACATTTAAATTACTTGAGAATCAAACTACCTATTCAAAGTTATATGATTATATATATGTATTAATTGACCAGCTGAATTAATTGAGAAATTCAATTTGAATAGTTCATATATGATTATATATGTATTAAATGAGAAATTTAATTTGAATAGTTTTTTAAAACTAATCACTAATCCGATGAAAACCAAACCAAAATATTTGATTTATACATTTAACGAAAAATCACTAATTTGACTAGTTATTCGAGAACGTATAACTAATTCAACAAAATAAATTCAAACATATGACTTATGTGTTTAAATTTATTAGGGGCTATTGTTCATTTTACTCAATAGGATACTAAATATAGTCATTTGAAATTGTTGATATAAAAAAAACAATAAAAAATTAAAAACATTATAGGACTTAACTATAGATTTTCCATACCTATTAAAAAAAAATATTCTGCCACCAGTTTAGCCATGGATCTATGGTTGGGTTAGCTGCGGTAAATCTATGGCTAATAGCTTAAGATTTTTCATAGTTAATCCTAGCTACAGATTTAGCTACAGAAAATCCATGGCAAATTAGTGCCAACTTTTGTGCCAATTTAGCTAGTAGCTAAATTTAGTTACGAATTTTCTGTAGCTAAACTAAGCTACAGATTTAGCTACAGAAAATTCGTGGCTATTTTTTTTGTTGTTTTTTTAACCCGTAGCTAGCCATGGTTGCCACAAATTAGATATGAATTTTTTCCGTGGCTGTGGTGAGGTGAATCGTCTCTTACAAGCTTAGAGCCATTCAAGGAGTTGGCACTGCCCTTGATGAAACTCAATTAAGGAAGCCATCTGCTCCCCCACTTAAAAGATTTATTTGCCTAACTGACAGAGCTGAGGTGGAACATGACAGTCCAACTAAACTTCAAAACGCAAAGGGCTTTGATCTAAAATCAAATAAACTCCTAGTTAAAGTTGGATATAATCCCCAAGAGAATTATGCACTGGGAAAACTCTTTCTGGTGGCCACCAAGAAACAAGAGTATGGCCTCAATGTGACATAGAAGATGTTGAAAGAAAATGGGCACCTCCCCCCTCTTGAATTCTTGATAAGGGCTTGGATTTACCTTGCAAGCTCCCATTCACATTGCCATTAAAAAGTACTAGAAACAATTATGTGATGGAGGAGGAGCTTTCTTCAACAAATGATGCCTTTTGATGGAAATGGAAAGGATGCCAAGAATGTCGATCTTTGATAGACTCAAACTTTCTAGGAAGATTGCACACAAAAGAATAAAAAGTCAAAGGTCCAACATGAAGGTTAGGTTTCAAACCACTCAAACACTAGGAAGTCTGATTCCTTCTCCTATGAAGTGATAAAACTACTTTGGCCATATCATGTGGTACGGTCTCAAAGGCCAAGTGGCAAACTATCATCTTCACACACACCCAGGGCAATGACAAAGAGGATAAAGAAAATGTGGCTCCATACTATCGTGTTTGTGATGTTGTGCACCAGCTAACCCACCAAAATACTAAGGACTACCTATGCAGGTGAATCAACAAACATATCAAAAGCGGTTATATTAATAATGCAAATGATCCATGTTAGATGAAAGAATGACCAAATAAGGAAATGTGTAGACTTCAAATGAAAGTGAAGAAGACATTGTGTCAACATCCACATCAGTTTGAGTGAAGAAATCCCAGAAGAAGAAGCCAAAGCTATTCCTTCAAAGCTCGAAGAAGGCGTTAAAGCAACAACTGACTTATAGGGATAAGCAATGTAAACAGTGTAGGCTTGGGGACCTAATGATTCATGTTATGCTATTTGAGAGGGCATATATCCTATTCAATTATGAGCTACTAGATATATGATGTGAATATTTCATGTTATTGCAACATGATATTTTCAATTGTGACAAAATAGTTAGTTATATCCTCACTTAAGTAGTATAAACTCTCTTGAACCTAATACTATGTAAAATACTTGATATAAATATATCTTTTTGAGTGCGAAATTCTCACTAAATAATATAGTATAAAATTCTTCATAGTAGTAGGTTTTGAGTGATAATACTCTATTTTATAACTAATTACATCTTATACTTGGAACCTCATTTTGTGCTAGCTTTCTCATCATTAATTTATTTAGTGTCTAACTTTTCTTGAGGGTTGGAGCCTCTAGAATGTAGAAATTTTTATGGTTCATGATCAACTGTAGCTTCTACGATAGTTAGTTTTTACACTATAGTACATTGATACTATTGAAGCTTGTTCACTAATTGGAAGGGCTAATCTTTTTTTGGCTTTCTATGTTAAGAAGCAATCGAGCTTGCAATATTAGCAAATTATTACGAACTCGAGATTGTAGGTTATGATATATATTATACATACCACAAGATGTGATTTATCCAGGTGAACTGGCCCTGGAATAAATTTTAAATTTTCAATTTTCAATTGAAACTTACATTCAATTATTACAGAACATTAGTGCGCATATTAATTATCTGAAGTGATTACAAAGCGTTAGTGGGCGGTATTTATTGCTGAGAAACTGACAGTTGTTACTTGTTGGTACATATTGAGACTAAATTGCCTAAAATGTTTCTAACTATTATAGCAGTTACAGTTTCATACTTAACTCCCGGCATTAATGTCTTGTGTTTCCTTTATGCTAAAATCACCATGTTATTTTCCTGCAGAAGTACAATGTAACAAAATGTTTCATTTGATGTTTGTTTCTATTCCAGTAGATCACTATGAGAAAAACTTTCTCCGAGTGCACCTTTGATCTTGTGAGATTCATTATTAGTTGGTACTTCTATTATAGTGTATTTGTATTCAAGTCTGGTAATTATACCTGAACTTGAATTGAGTGGCATAAAGTAAAATTTGCATATACCTTATATAGAGTTGATTAACTTTTGAAGTGTGATTCTATAGTAGCAATACGACTTGAAGAAAGAATCTCTGGACTGTCTTATCCTGGAAGGCGTATTGCTTGCACATCACATCGGTTAGCGGGGCGAATATTTCTTTAAGACAAATCGGTACATGCTGGTGATTCAACCGTTTGATTTCAGTTGTTAATACAACAAGTATTCTGGACCTATTCGTTAATTCTGTATCTAATATTTATTTGTTTTCTCTTGGGATTATCTTTGATATTTGCTAAGAATTGTTGATTGCATTGTATATATATCGGAATAAGCTACCCCTATGAATATCTATTTGCTTTTGATATTCTAAAGTTAGTTTTCCAACAATCTTAAAGAAATATTTGGGGTTTATTTGGTTGATATATATAATAATGGCTGCTTCAAGTTTGACTGTTGCTGGTTTTTTCAATTCCACTAAAATTGACACGAGTGGTTTGCTTGAACCATACTCTAGTCAATTTTTTAAACGTTGACAAGAATCAATGAAAATTTGTTTGACAATAAAGGGGCTCTTGCTTGTGTTTTGGATGGATAACCTAATACCAATTGATATTGTCCCGAAAATGGCTGAAATCGCTCAACGGAATGAATGAGACCCAGTAGGTAGAAGGATCATTTTGTCAGCATTGTCAAATGTTCTCTTTGAATTCTACTGGCAAATTTCTACACATCGAAATCTCTTTAGAAAGAATCGGATAGTCAATATAATACTAAAGAGCAAGGGCTCGAGAAATATTCTGTTTTTGAATTAATGAAGTTTCTAAATTGTGACAGTACAAATGTTGATATAAAACTTCCAGAGACATTCATAGTTATGGTAGTCATTGATAAGTTTCCCGCTCTTGGAAGAACTTTGGGATGACCTTAAAACATCAAAAAGGGAAATTAATCCTTGATGACTTAACGATTGCCATAAGCATAGAAGAGGAACATATGAATTAAATGAATACATGTAGTGCCAGTTGAATATTAGTCAAAAGCAAATGTCATAACTATTGGAAAGAAGAAAAATCCCAAGTTGAAAAATGTCAATCCCAACTCAACAAAAATTTATAAAAGCAATGGTCAAAGCTAAGAAACCAAAAGCAAACAAACCATGCTGGATTTATCGATAGATTGGTCATTATTCGAGGAAGTGTCCCTCTAAGATAGAAAAGACCAATCCGAAGGCCTCACCACCAGTAGTCAACTTGGTTGAGACTAGCACAGCTAGGACTTATGGACACATTGATAAACATGTTTCTTTGAAACTCGAGATTTTAACTATGCATGAATCATTCGATTAGCTAATTGACCTGGGAGCAAATGTGCACATCTGTGTTGATAAATATTTGTTTATGCCATATCAATCAATAGATGGACAATTCGCGAGGATAGGAAATTCTAGTGATGCATCAATAATGGGATAGGATCCGTGGACCTAAGGTTTTCTTCAGGGCGCTTATTGTCTCTATAAAAGGTACATCAAGTCCCAATTGTTTACCGAAATATAATAAGTGGTTCAATGTTAGTTAAAGCGGGTTGTGAGTTTTCTTTTAAGCTAAATATAGTCGTAATTTTGCATTAGAGAACTTTTATTGGCAAGGGCTATTTATCTGAGATTTATTTAAATTGAGGATTGAATGTGCTGCTATTCTAATTCCAATAATACTAAATTTTCTGATTCAATTATTATTAATAATGTTGAAAGTTCCAGTATATGGCATTGTCATTTGGGTCATTTAAATTTTGGTTCTATTAGAAAAATGATGATTTTAAATTTGATTCCCAAACAAGACATTGAACAAAA
Organism: Petrea volubilis; assembly: GCA_026212405.1. Taxonomy (NCBI): domain Eukaryota; kingdom Viridiplantae; phylum Streptophyta; class Magnoliopsida; order Lamiales; family Verbenaceae; genus Petrea; species Petrea volubilis. Next base: position 803,527 of record CM047885.1, read on the forward strand.
TCACAAATGTCAAATATATGTAAAGGCAAACCAAGTAAGAAAGCCTTATCAATCGATTGAAATGAATTCTGAAATATTTGATTTGGTACATACAAATATTTTTGAGTTTAATGGGATCTGAACATGAGATCGGAATAGATACTTTATCACCTTTATACATGATTGCAATAGATACTATTATGTTTATTTGATGAAAAACTTTAAAAGTTTATCATTATTAAGAATGAGGTTGAAAATCAAACTAGCAAGAAATTTAAAAGAGTACGATCAGACAGAGGTCGTGAATATAAGTTGAACATATTTGCTGAATATTGTTAAAAATTTGGTATTATTCATGAAGACTCCTCCATATTCACCTTCCTCTAGTGGGGTAGCTGAGAGAAACAATAGAACATTTAAAGACATGATTAATAGTCTACTTTGAATTCTGATTTGCCTAAATACATGCGGGAAAAGGCTTTGAATACGGCTTGTCATATTTTGAATAGAGTCCCTCTAAAACATAAGAACGCACTCCATTTAAATTCTAGAAAGGAAGAGTGCTAAGCTTGAAATACTTCCAAGTGCGGGGTTGTTTTGCAAAAGTTCTAATTCTTGAACAAAAAATTGAAGAAGCTTGGTCCCAAAACTGTTGATGTAGTCCTTCTCTCTATGGGAACAAGCTATGCCATGAGATTTGGGATTATTAAATCTCAAATTCCATGCATAAAGCTTAAAACAACAGTGAAGTTTTATGATACTACGTTCTTAAAAAACATCTACTTTAGAATTTGTCATCACATCTACTTCTATTACCGAAAAGGTGGAAAGGATGACAAATGGGGGGGGGGGGGGGGTAAACCCAAGTAGTTTCAATTTTGCTTTCGTTGAAGCAAATGAACCATATCGGAGTAAGCGAGCTAGTGTTGTCAAGGATTTTGTAGGTGACAAATATCGAGGATATCAAGGATTTCAAAGAAGCTATCACTTTGCATCAGGCTAAGCATTGGAAAATCGCTATCAAAAGTGAAATTGATTCCATTATTTCTAACGGGACATGGGAACTAGTCGATATACCTTCGAGATGTACTACAATGGGATATAAATAGATCTTTAAGAAGAAACTTAAATCTGATTGTACTATCGATAAATATAAGGCCAGACTGGTTGCCAAAGGGTTTAGGCAAAAAGAGGGTAGACTATTTTGATACATATTCCCCAGTTGCTTGATTAACTATAATCTGCGTGCTTATTGCACTAGCTTCCATATATGGTTTCTCTATCCATCAAATTGATTTGAAAATTACTTTCCTCTGCGGTGATCTAGATGAAGAGATATATATGGAACAATCAAAGGGATTCGTAGCTGTTGGCAATGAAAAAAAAGTTTGCAAACTAGTCAAATCCCTAGGTTAAAACAAGCACCTAAACAATGTATGAAAGTTTGACAAAATCATACTAAGCTTTGTCTTCATTGTAAATGATAATGATAAGTGCATTTACTATAAGGTTAAAGGTGATTTATGTATTGTGTTATGCTTTTATGTGTATAATATATTATTAATTGGTTCTAACCTCAAGATTATTAATGAGACAAATAGTTTCTTGAAAAGTAAGTTTAAAATGAAGGATATGGGTGAAGCTAATATGGTTCTTGGACTCAAGTTGATTTGGTCAACTAAGGGGATAACAATTTCTCAATTTTATTATGTTGAGAAGATAATTGAGAAATATAGTTATACTAACGATAGAATCATGAAAACACTATATGATCCTTTTGTGACTCTTTTCAAGAATAAGACTGATGTACCTATATCGCAATTAAGATACTCTTAGGTTGTTAGAAGTCTGCAATATTCAGCTAATGGTACAAGACTAGATATTTCATTTGCAATCTCTAAGTTAGTTAGATATACAAGTTGTCTCGATCGTATTCATTCGGAGGCATTGGATAGGGTAATGAGGTATCTTAAAGGTATTAGTTCCCTTGGGCTGCATTATGGAAAATTTCCAAAAGTACTCGAGGGATGTAATTATGCAAGCTGGAATTGCCTAAAACTCTGGTATCAGTAATGGATGTACATGGTATGTATTTACCTTGGGTGGAGGTACTATCTCCTAAAAGCCTGCAAAACAAACTTCGATAACTCGGTCTACTTTTAAGGCCGAGCTATGTACTTTGGATACAACTGGAACTAAGGTTGAATGGCTAGATGGATTAATGTTTTGATCACCCATGGTTGGTAAACCTGCTCCTGCCAGTGCTATATATTGTGATAATCAAATCACTATTGCAAAATAAAGAAGCTCCAAGTATAATCAAAAGACCAAGAGACACATCCAAGTTAGACTAAAGTCGATAATGGAGTTAGTGTTTGAAAAAATGGTAGCCATTAATTTTGTGTGGAACCAAAGACAATGTGATTGATTCTTAGCAGTAGAGGACTAGAGTTCACCTCATTTCAAAATTCTAGGTTGAAGATAGGACTTATAACCCATTGAGTTTATATTAGCAATAGCAACCTAACCTATCAAGTGGAAATCCGACAAGGAAGGTTCAATGTAGTATAAATAAGCTATTGGGTGTATGGTTTTGCACCTAATTCTCAACTAGTACTAGTACCTGAAGTATATACTTTGGTATACCTGGCAGGTTTAATAAATTGCAAATATAGTAAGAGTTCAGCTCTGAATGGAATCAAAGTCTTCCAAACGAGATGTTAGCAGTGCATCTTTTGAGATGACCAACTAATGAATACTTCTGTGTGGCCGCGATTAGAGGAATTAAGTTACTCTTTCAAAAATATTCAAAACGTAGGTTCAGGATACATGGCCTTTAACGTGTCAATGATAAGTCCGTAATTATAATTGATTTTTATGTTTATTTGGTAGGACTTATCACGTTTTTTTCTCACTTCGAGCCTTATTATGCGTAAATTTGAGCTAAATTGTTGTTTTGTAGGTAAGAAGGGAAAAAGACCATAAAGGGCATGAAAAGTGGAATCAAAAGCTGCATAGTTACGCAAACTCTTTCGAGTAACAGCCCAATGCAAGTAATTCAGAGGAAAATAGCTGTAAAAATATGTATGTACGCAAGAAATCTTGAGTACTTACCCAAGGCCAGCGAGTTTGAAGAAAAACAAATCTATAAATTTGCGTATGTACGCGGAATATTTTGCGTACATATGCAACGTCTACGACAGCAATTAACAACTTTCCGTATTTGACTGAGGTGCTGATTTGGAAAGATTTGTTAGACGTTTCTCTACCACTTTTGAGTCCAGATTCATGCGGAATTCAAGGGGAGATGTTTTTTTTCAGATCTAGATAAATGAGAACTTTTAGAGGCTTTTGGGGACATTCATCATTTTGGTTTTTTTTCAGTTTTACTTTTTTTTCTTTTGGGGTTAAATTTTCATCTTTTTGGGGATTTTGTGAAGGACGAAAGAAGGGAGAAATCAAGATCGACGGGAAGAACAACGGAACGAAAGGAGTTTTGCGCCTAAAATTTCCAGCAATTAAGTCAATTCTTCTCTTTTCATGAATTCTCTTCCATATTTCGTTTTTATATTTAATCTCATTATGAACTAATTTCAATTAAGTGTAAGGATGGCGTAGTACATCGTTTTTGCTATTCTATAAAAATCCCAAGAGTTTGAATTTGTTTTCGTATATTTTCTTTGTTGTGTGATTCTTGTTTAATGGTTTAATACGTGGTTAGGGTTTGATCACCCCTAATTATCGAATTTGAGAATCGTGATGAGGTCGAGAGACGATTCACGATATTAGCTCTAATTAGACGAGATCAATTGGGTTAAAGTTGCATGAGAATGAATTAACTTTGATTGAGCCTTAAGACAGTGTTTAAACATTCATAAAAATACTTCTAAAGTTGAGATTAATTGAATGAGAATTGGTTAGTCTTAGGCTTAGAGGACTTTTATGAATTAATTCCGCAATGCTCGAGAGAGATTGTGGATATATTCGTTCCTAGGCTTTACACAACCACGAAACCACTTAACTTAGGGATTGGATTAGAATAGCAAATTACGTGAATGAGACCACCTTGCACTTGTTTTTCTTGTTTTGGTTATTTGTTATTATTGTATTTCACAAGTCATTTTTACTAAGAAAATTAGGATTTATTTAGAAAATCAAAACCACCACTTAGTTTGATCAATTTAGATAAACAACACGAGTCAATTTCACGGGCCAAATCACAATCCCTGTGGATTCGACACTCGACTCACTTTATATTACTTGCACGACTGCGTGCACTTGCGCAAGTCTCAATAAGTTTTTGGCGCCGTTGCCGCGGATTGGCGCATTTGGCTGTGATACTAGCTTGTGTGTTTAGACTAAATATATTTCTTTTTAGTATTTATTTATTTTTGTTATTTTTGTGGCTGAATTTGTGTTCTTTCGTGTGTAGATGCTTTTTGGTATATGGTCACGAGGCGTGCAAGCTCACGAGCTGAGCTAGTGCCTTTGGATCTTGAAATTGAGAGAGCCAATAGAAGGAGGAACGTAGCGAGAAGAGCTAGGATAGCTCAGGAACGTATTATGGTGGATAACCAGAATGGGGGTGTTAATGATGGCAATGATCAAAATGCAAGAACATTACGGGATTACATTGCACCCCAAGCCGAAGGAGCGAGAACGGGGATACAAAGGCCGCGCATTGAGGCGAACAACTTTGAGATCAAGCCGGCCTTATTAAACATGGTGACTAATAATGTGCAGTTCTATGGCTTGCTGAATGAAGACCCCCACCAACATCTAGATAACTTTCTAGAGTTGTGTGACACCATCAAGATCAATGGGGCGTCGGACGATGCAATAAGACTAAGGATGCAATAAAGCCAAAATTTGGCTCAATTCGGTGCCAAGCGGGTCCATAACCAATTGGGAACAGCTGTCATATGCATTTCTAAAGAAGTATTTCCCACCGGCCAAGACAGCCAAACTACGTAATGATAGTTCCACCTTTTTCCAAAATGGGTGGCAATCACTGTACGAGGCGTGGGAGAGGTATAGGGAGCTGCTAAGGAGGTGTCCACACCATGGACTACCTAGATGGATGGTGGTGCAAACATTTTATAACGGGTTAGGGGCCAACACTAAGTGCACAATTGATACAGCAGCTGTAGGTTCCTTGGTTACTAAGACCGTGGATGATGCCTACAACCTAATTGAGGAGATGGCGATCAACAACAACCAATGGTCGGCGGAATCCACCACTCAAAAGAACCAAGGGGGTAAGTTAGAGCTCAATGCCATTGCATCGCTCCAAGCTCAGGTAAGCGCTCTAACTCACAAGTTAGATTCCCTGAATGGTAATAATTTGAATGTTAGCCCTAAGCCTTCTTGTGAAGTTTGTGGTGATTTTAATCATGTTTCCACTGATTGCTTGTTTGGGAGTCCATTTCCTATGATTTTTAGTGAGTAGGTAAATTTTGTGGGAGCAAACATGCATGGAAATATGCAAGGGAGGCAAGCTAACAACCCATACTCCAACACATACAACCTAGGGTGGAGGAATCACCCTAATTTCTCTTGGGGTGGTCAAAATGTGAATAGGCCACAGCACCCATCTGGTTTCCAACAGAACTACCCGCCGCAGCAAGAGAAGGCAAGCCCCCTTGAAACAAAGATGGACAAATTCATTGATGTCTTGGGGGTTTAGATGGCTTCGCAGGAGGAGAGTTTAAAAAGGATCGAAGGGAAGTTCAATCAAATTGCCAAGAACCACTCGGCATCCATTCACAATCTGGAGGTTCAAGTGGGCCAATTGGCCAATGCATTGACTAACAGGGTCCACGGGAATCTTCCAAGTAACACTGTAGTGAACCCAAGGGAGCAATGCAATGCAATTACGCTAAGGAGTGGAAAAGAGCTGGAGACGCCAAAGATATCAAATGTTGGAAGAAAAAAAGATGGAAAGGGCAGAGTGCTTGACAATGCCAAAAGCAATGACAAAGAAGAAAGGGAAAAGCGGGTCAATTAAGTTCCAACAGTGCCGAGGGCAAATCCTTATGAGACTAAGGTGCCGTTTCCACAAAGATTGAGGCAAGCTCAGCAAGAACAACAAAGGAATAAGTTCCTCGACATTTTCAAGAAGTTGCACATCAATATCCCATTCGCTGAGGCGTTAGTAAACATGCCGCATTATACCAAATTTTTAAAGGAGATCATTTCAAATAAGAGGAAGCTAGAGGAGTTCCAAACTGTGGCATTAACAGAGGAGTGCAACAGCATCATTTCTCGAAAGTTGCCCTTGAAATTGAAAGATCCAGGGAGTTTTACTATCCTTTGCATGATTGGTAAATTTGAATTTTCCAAGTGTTTGTGTGATTTGGGGTCTAGTGTTAACTTGATGCCTTTGTCTGTTTTCAGGAAATTAGGTGTCGGCGACTTATCCCCCACCACTGTATCATTGCAATTGGCAGATCGATCACTCAAGAGACCTGTGGGGATTGTGGAGGATGTCCTAGTCAAAGTCGGACTTCGTGGTGCTTGACTTTGAAGCCGATAGAGAGGTGCCGTTGATTCTAGGAAGGCCATTCATGAACACTGGGAGAGCATTAGTAGATGTAAATGCAGGGAAGTTGACTTTTCGGCTTGGGGGCGAAAGTATTGACTTTGATGTGTTCAAAGAGGTCAAACACCATATTGAGGATGAAAACTGCATGAGGATAGATGCAATTGATGATTGTGTGAGAGAGGTGATGGAGAAAACTAAGAATGAGAAGGAAGTAAAGAATTTAGAGAGTGAGAAGGATAAGGGAAAAAATGAACAGGAGTTTGAACACATGCCAGAAACCTTGAGCCCTATATTACCATTAGGCATTCAGGCCCCCTAAGTAGAGATTAGGTCATTACCACAAAACTCGAAACATGCCTCTTCGGAGGAGAACAAAGCCTTACAAATCATTTTAGGTCCTCCATTGACTAGGGAGCAAAAGAGGAGAATTGTGAGGCTCATCAAAGGTAGAATCAAAGCAATGGGGCATCAAATTGCAAATGTCAAGAGTATTAGGTCTTCCATAGGCATACGTGAAGTTTTGGCGGAAGATGATACAAGACCGAGAAGAGAAGCAAATAAGTTGTATGATGACTGCATTATAGAAAAGAAGTCTGACAAGGGACAACAACGGGGCCATTTCATGGTGAATGGCCAGTATTTGAAGGCGTATGTGAGTGGAGATGTGGACCGAGGAGGGTCGACATCATACATCGACCTCATTCTTTAAAAATGTCGGAAGGAGTCGAGCTAAAGACTTTAAACAAGCGCTTTTTGGGAGGCAACCCAAAATTTTATGTTTTTTATGTTTTTGAATTTCTTTTAGTTTTGTGTATTTTTGTTTGGTTAGACCATTTGAGGTTTTGATGGGATTTTCGGTTGATTTGTTGGCTTTGTAGGGGATTTTCGTTTCTGGAAGATTAGGCACTTACGCGAGAAATTTTGCATAGCTACTCAGTTTGGTAAAGCAGGTGTTTTTCGAGATGTGAAGTTTCTGTACAATTGGGTACTTACCTAAAATTTTTGGGTAGTAACCCAATTTTACAGAACCTTGGAAAAAAAGAGAGAGAGAGAGAATAGTAGGGGGAGAGAACACGTTTTTTCCTGAAAATCTAAACCTTAAACTTAAACTCTCTCCCTAATCCTTTCCTTCTCTCTCTCGCCTCTCCCTCCCTCTCCTTTCCTTAAACCCTAATTTTCCCTCTTCCCCTATCTCTTCCCCTCCCTCCTCCACTGCCCAGCCACGCAGCCACCTGCACCAGAGAAACCCCTGTTTCCATCACATCCGCACCATGCAGTTCAGCTCCACCACCCGAGGAGGAGGAGGAGGATGAAACCGAGTTCTATGATGCCATCTCACCTTAGGTGTTTTCTATCCTTTTCTTTGCTTTCCGTTTGTGTTTTATTTTTCGCTTTCGTAGTTCTTTATGTTTCAGTTGTATCTTGTCTGGCCTTGTTTTCTGTACTTTGGGGACAAAGTACCCTTTAAGTGTGGGGGGATTTCAATTGCCTAGGAGAAGACTTTTGAGGTTAATTGTTGTTAGCTATGTGTATGGAATTTGAACAAGAATTGTATATCGGCTGGAAACCCGGACGGCCAGACGAAAAGAGTCATCTTTGATGACTCGTGTCCTGGTATAACAACGCCACGTATAGTTCGAGTTCAATTTCGTTGCGTTCAAGCTAAATTTTAGTGATAACGGCTATATGTTGGATGTTCAAAAACTATTTTGTGTTGTGCCGTTTGTTTTGTGTCGTTCTTGGAATGCACGTGCTTTGTTAAAATTCCTTATTCTATAATGATTTTATGCTATGAAACGCTATGTTTGGAACAATGAGCATGCATGAAGCATTTTGTGTGCACTTGAAGAATGATTGTTGTTGTTTTGCTATCCCCTAATCACTTTGAGCACATGGTTGGAGCAATGATTGCTAAATGATTTAGTGAAAATTTATGTTTTTGTGAGAGGTTTTCGCATGTGCTTTAATGCATTAGGACACTAGAATAGATTTGATTTCTTGTCGAGGCGAAATCCTAGACTATGGTAAATTGGGGAGATGACTTAGGCCATTTTTGAAAATTTTTGAGCCTTAATTGCCTATTTGTTTGTTAAACGTAGCCCTTGAGTCCCCCTTGAGCCTACATTGTGCTTAGTTCTCTTGATAGCCACATTACAAGCTCAAAAGCACAATGTCTACATATCTTAATCCTTTCTATGCACTATACTTAAATTGTGATAATTGTGAAGTTATGTAGTGGATATGTGGAATTATGAGGGGATTAAGTAGAGGGTTGTACGTATACTTGATTTCGGGATATACTAGCTCGCTTTAGAAAGAGAAAAAAAAAATTGTGCAGAAAAAAATGTGGAAAAAAGAAGAAGAAGAAAAAAAAAGTGTTGAAAAAAGAAAAAAGAAAAGAGGAAATGAAAGAAAAAGCAAGCTAGCACTCTCAAACACACAATGAAAAAATTACATGGAGAGTGATGGTTTTGAATAAGTTTGGAGGAGAGAAATGCTTGAAGAATGCTCTAAAAACTCCAACTTGTCCAATTTAAGTAATTTGGGTGCATGAGCAACACTTTTCTATATTTCCTACCCTTCACCCAAGCCCTACATTACAAGCTTAATTAAGTCCTATCGATTCCTGATTTATCGTTGTCTACATTAGTGGAGATAAGAATGACAAACCGACTTATGGAGTCCACTTTGTGCGCCTATCGCATGAATATAAATTGATCCGGATTGTTAGTGATAGTTGCTCTTGATCATATCACACACGATAACACGGGGGTTGCTTGACAATGATGGTTGTTTGTAGAGTGTACATGAAATTGTAATTGTTTGCACATTAAACCAATAACACACTGCTTAATAGTTTCTGAGGAAAATAAAATGGAGTTTTGCTTTGGTGCATGGTGTTCCAAGAATGAGCTATGATTGTGCCCAGTTCCTTGTGTTGTCAACTTTGAGTTGCTCGAGGGCGAGCAACATTTAACTTTGGGGGAATTGATAAGTCCGTAATTATAATTGATTTTTATGTTTATTTGGTAGGACTTATTACGTTTTTTTTCTCACTTTGAGCCTTATTATGCGTAAGTTTGAGTTAAATTGTTGTTTTGTAGGTAAGAAGGGAAAAAGACCATAAAGGGCATGAAAAGTGGAATCAAAAGCTGCGTAGTTACGCAAACTCTTTCGAGTAACAATCCAATGCAAGTAATTCAGAGGAAAATGGCTGTAAAAATATGTATGTACGCAAGAAATCTTGAGTACTTACCCAAGGCCAGCGAGTTTGAAGAAAAACAAATCTATAAATTTGCGTATGTACGCGGAATATTTTGCGTACATATGCAACGTCTACGACAGCAATTAACAACTTTCCGTATTTGACTGAGGTGCTGATTTGGAAAGATTTGTTAGACGTTTCTCTACCACTTTTGAGTCCAGATTCATGCGGAATTCAAGGGAAGATGTTTTTTTTCAGATCTATATAAATGAGAACTTTTAGAGGCATTTGGGGACATTCATCATTCTGGTTTTTTTTTCAGTTTTACTTTTTTTTCTTTTGGGGTTAAATTTTCATCTTTTTGGGGATTTTGTGAAGAACGAAAGAAGGGAGAAATCAAGATCGACGGGAAGAACAACGGAACGAAAGGAGTTTTGCGCCTAAAATTTCCAGCAATTAAGTCCATTCTTGTCTTTTCATGAATTCTCTTCCATATTTCGTTTTTATGTTTAATCTCATTATGAACTAATTTCAATTAAGTATAAGGATGGCGTAGTACATCATTTTTGCTATTCTATAAAAATCCCATGAGTTTGAATTTGTTTTCGTATAGTTTCTTTGTTGTGTGATTCTTGTTTAATGGTTTAATACGTGGTTAGGGTTTGATCACCCCTAATTATCGAATTTGAGAATCGTGATGAGGTCGAGAGACGATTCACGATATTAGCTCTAATTAGACGAGATCAATTGGGTTAAAGTTGCATGAGAATGAATTAACTTTGATTGAGCCTTAAGACAGTGTTTAAACATTCATAAAAATACTTCTAAAGTTGAGATTAATTGAATGAGAATTGGTTAGTCTTAGGCTTAGAGGACTTTTATGAATTAATTCCGCAATGCTCGAGAGAGATTGTGGATATATTCGTTCCTAGGCTTCACACAACCACGAAACTACTTAACTTAGGGATTGGATTAGAATAGCAAATTACGTGAATGAAACCACCTTGCACTTGCTTTTCTTGTTTTGGTTATTTGTTATTATTGTATTTCACAAGTCATTTTTACTAAGAAAATTAGGATTTATTTAGAAAATCAAAACCACCACTCAGTTTGATCAATTTAGATAAACAACACGAGTCAATTTCATGGGCCAAATCACAATCCCTGTGGATTCGACACTCGACTCACTTTATATTACTTGTACGACTGCGTGCACTTGCGCAAGTCTCAACAGTCAACCCTGAAGATTGCTAAGCTCTATGTGATATATTTTTACTAATAGAAGTTTACACATCCAATGTTCAGATTCAAGGCATATGTCCATTTATCCATGTGATAACATAAGCTGGAAAACTTGATAATGGTTCAAACCGGAAGGTACCGTTATTGAAAGAATGTTACGAGTATACTAACGGATTTTATACTATGGATTTGGGGGCATTGTTCGAAATGGGCGTTATTTGGGTAACATTTATAGGTGTTTCATCTAGGATGTAGCCGTTTCTAGTAGAATCCACAAATAAAGCCTTGTTAAATGTTACACTGTGTGTTAAAAGATAAGTGTCAATATCCCACATGGGTTTTTTTTTAACCTTGACAGTTCCTATATATATATGGTTAAGTGTAAACTAATTACTAAGTATCGCATACTGGAAGTACCACACGCACGGCCATGGCCATAGCCATTAGGGTGAATTTGTTTGAACCAGCTTTGGAATAACATTTGAATTTTTTACAGAGCATTAGTGTGCACTATGAATTGTCTGAAACGGTTATGGAACATTAGTTTGCGGTATTGATTGCTAAGAAACTAACGGTTGTTGCGTGTTGCTACAAATTCATACTTAATTGTCCGAAATGTTACTAGCTATTACAATAGTTACAATTTCATACTTAATTCCCCGCATTAATGTCCTATGTTTCCTTTCCCGTATAAATACCATGTTATTGTCCTTGTAACGCAAATTTCGAGTCTATTAAATTAAAAGACAAGAAAAATCGTACAAATTGAATTTAATGAAATTATTGAAAATAAAGTGGGTACAATCTCTAAACTTGATCCTCTTATTCTTCCTTCACGAATTTGAAATTTGAAAATTCAAGCACTTCCGGAGCGAATTTGGTGGTTTGATCTATTTGGAATTTGATTTGGTCTTCAATAACGTGATTTGTAGGCTTTGTAGCTTGATTACGAATCAAATGCTGAGATTTTTGATGAATGCCGCGAAGAACTCCGTGAGAATCGTTGACTTGACTTGATATATGTTCGGAAAGAACATCGATTTGCTGGCTTAGCACCTTTTCTGTAGATCGAATGCCTTGATTTGGTTGATATTGGTGAAGAATGTCGGGAACTTTGCCTTGATCGTTGCGTATTTGACTTGGGAAAACATTGATTCGCTGGCTACACACCTTGATTGCGGATCAAACGCTTGAATTGTTGATCTTTGTGAAGAATACCGGGAACTTCAACTCGATCACTTCGAATCTTCTTGAGAGAATCGCGGGATTTCCTTTGCTTCTCTTGCTTTGAAGACTTCTTATGCTTCAATGTATGTTTTTGTTTGTGTGTTTGACTTGTTGAGAAGACCCTTGTTTATAGGTGTAGGGGAGAGGCTCTTGCCATGTTTACTTGACAAGATGATGCAGTTTGATTGACCGGTTCAAATTTGCTAGCAATTCATTTCCTTAATGAAAAGATACGATTTTAATTGCCAAAATATAATTATATCTAGCTTATATATTTGCAAGATATTATTTTACGTGCCAAAATAATAATACCTAGCATATATATTTACGAGATATTATTTTATTTGTCAAAATAATAATACCTAGCATATGTGTTTGCAAGATATTATTTTATTTGCCAAAATAATAATATCTTGCATATATGTTTGCAAGATATTATATTTATTGCCAAAATAGTCTAATTTGACACTTGGCACCATTTGATTGGCCAAGAAAATATATATTAAAATATCAATTAATTAACCATTTTATTTAGGAATTAAATTCAATTAAATTCCCAATATAAAAATAGAAAATATAATAATGATATTTAATATATTATTTGCCACATGTCGGCATTTAATTGACCATAAATTTAATTTTTCTATAGTCCTATAGAAGTAAAATACAACAAATAGTTTCATTTGATATTTGTTTCTCTAAGTGCATCTCTGATCTTGTGAGATTCAATATCGATTTGGTACTTCTATTATAGTGCATCTATGTTCAAGTCTGGTAATTCATACATGAACTTGAATTGAGTGGCATACACTAAAATTTGTATACACTTTATACAGAGTTAATTAGCTTTTGAAGTGAGATTTATACTAGCGATGCGACTTTAAGAAACAATCTCTGAACTATCTTATCCTGAAAGGAGTATCATTGATCCATAGCACCGGTGGGTAGGGCAAATATTTTTTTAAGGCAAATCGGTGCATGCCAGTGATTTAGTTGTTTGATTACAAATGTTAATATGATCAATATTCTGAACTTATTCATTAATTTTCTGTATTTGGTGTTTGGAATTATTCTGGTATTTTCTAAACGTATATTATTGATTGCATTGTAAATTTATCCGAACAAACCACCCATGTAAATATCTAACGTCTTTTGATATTCTAAATCTAATTATCCAACACTTTCAATATTTTGTGACAATTAATATTGCCATTGGAAAAAGTATTTGTCATAGTGCACTGTGTATATATGTGTCCGGTTGTTGTTGTGTGTGTGTGTGTGTGCGCGCGCGCGCGTGTGTGTGTGCGTGCATGTGTGTGTGTGTGTGTGAGAGAGAGAGAGAGAGAGAGAGAGAAAGAGAGAATTTCTTTAAATTAAGAAAGTGCAACCATTCTTGCACTTTCAGGTACACCAAGCGCTCATTCATTCACATAGTGCATATTCCCTACATGCATGTATATCATCATTATACCTATGGATGCTTATTTTATTTCATTTGGACAGATAATAACACATTGATCACAACTTGCCGACTTGAAGTCCGCACTCCCCACAGTTATTCTTTTGCAGCAGTCCCTTACCCGAAAATATGAGTCTCGATTCCTTTAGCCACTTCGATTAATAAGTTCAAGAATGAGAAAGGGTGAGGATTGTCAGGATCGATCAGCTCGTAGTCTATGGTCCATGTGATGAAATCGATGCCATCTTTGGTCTCGACATGGATAGTTAGGACCATGTTCTTGTACAACTGCAGTAAATCTCCTTCAATAACCCTATACGAGATTTGCTTCTTCTCCTCGTCCACGTTTTGAATTACTTCTTTCATAGTGTGCTCTTTCCCATCTAAATAATGGAAAGTTAATCAAATATGTTAACTTACAAGTGTATTTTGGAATTCAAAATTCATATACTACTTCAAACTTATATGCTTGTTCAATATATATATATATATATACGTGCGTATTCATTATTTGAAAGCTTGAATCGCGGGATGCATGATGACCTCGTTTCTTCAATGCCCTTAAAAAGTTGCACACTTCTTCGTAGAGGTTAAAAAGCATTTTTAACCGTCCAATTGGTGGTTTGTTTATTTCTTTTCCACTTATTGAAAACTCTCAAATTTAACGCGCCATAATTATAATATCATGCATAAAACATGGAATGATTACCATGTGGTTGTTTCTGTTTAAAAATTTAATTTTGCGAGGCTACCATTATAGTTGTGAAAGGGGATCAAATCATCTCTGGGATTCTACAAGACAACTAAATCATATCCTTCGCAGATGTTGTTTGCATGATGGGTTGATCTGCCTTTCCTGCATAATATGTACAGTCACACACAGACACACACGCGCACGCGCGCACACACATATATATATAAAAGACACACTATTTTATTTATTTTTGGATCAACACAGTTAATCACACGAGAATTAACACATATTCAATAATTTTACTGAAAATTGGACGCCCTCCTTATTACTTGAATGAGGTAAATTGACTAAATGAATTCAATTAATTATAATAGATGGTCTTTATTATTATATGTGACTATATATATATATATATTAAAATTTAAAATTCAAGTAAATGTTATTGAATTTTTAATAACATTTGCTTACATGAATTCTAACTCTATTCACAAATCCTCCATCCAACAAAAAATACCTTTTCTTCCTTTTACTTCAATTATATATTTTTTAAAAGAATATTTTTATCTTTTCTTACATTTTTAAAATAAATATTGTTATATGTAAATAAAATATAATTAACGTAATAAAATATTGTTACATGAAATAAAATATACTGGCAAACTTAAAAGGTAATTTTGCCTTATATATAAAATTTGTGTACCCTATATCCTTTTCCAATTTTTCCTTTTCCTTTTCCTTTTTGCTTTTGAATCTTGTGTCTTTGTTGAACCATTCATATATTAATATTAGAAGAACATATAAATTTAAAAATCAGTATGATGTAGGATGTGTGGAGAATATCAAAGTAAGACTGTACTGTAGAATAAATTATATCAACAAATTTATTTTAAAGAATAAATTTAAAATATTTATCCATAGCACTTGAAGTGAAACATACGATAATCTCTCTATCAAAAATCATCATCGAATTTGGAAAAAAAAAAACTATTAAATTGATGTAAAAAGATTTCTTGATTTAAATCACCAACCGTAAAAATATTAATTCATAATATAAATTTTTATTTGGTCAATTTTTATTTATATATGTTTTAATTTTATAAGATATTATTGTGATCCAAGCATAAGTGTCCATATATATATATATATATATATATATAATCTGATTAATAAAAACTTACAAATTAATAAAGTAATGACTAGAATTTTATTTAAAGAATAAAAAGGAATTATAACATTGACTTAAGAAAATTTAATTCAAAAGTTATTCATGACAAGTTAATTAAATTAAAAAGTAGTTAGTTCATACTTTTCGTAGGTCACGATATTTGATGTCCCATGAAAATATTTCTCAAATTGAGATCATAGCCAAATAAAGTTTTTGTTAATTTCTCATAGATGAATTATAAGCATTTATTAACGTTTTCTAAAGTTTCTTGGAATTTGTTTTCATATATAATTTTTCTAATGAATTAAATGAGTGATTATGTTGACAGAATTACATAGAAAAATCATGTGACCGATTAGTGACTGCAACAAATTTGTAACAAATTTGTGATTACGTATCAATCGCTAGTAGTCACCCATTAGTAACAAATGACAAGTGGACAAATTGTGACAAAATTCTGATGGTGATTAAGTAGTGACCATAGTACTAGTTAGACATGTGACTATATAATGACTTATTAAAGCTTGATAGATTTTGTAATGGATTCGTGACTGACCTCATTTCCCAACAATTAGTGACTGAATGATTAGTCATCACGAGTAATTAATTAGTGGCCGATACAAGTTTATGACCGATGAATGACCGATATTACACAACATTGAATATCCATGAAATTTACTTACTGCTCAGTGACTAAAACAATGTCCATCACATGGTATAGTGATGGAATAGTGACTAAAATTACTGCAGTCACGCTATCAGTTACTAACCAATCACTATTCTGTCAGTAAATACTATCTAATTTTTTACAATTGATCAGTACTAATACAGTCACAAATTTGTAAATAATCGTGATCGATATGATCGGTTACTAAACTTCAATCATTAAAAGCCTGTTTTCTTGTAGTGAATTAATTATTTGTGTTCTTCAAATTGTTTTTCCGAAACAATCGTGCAATAATTATTAATAGAATGTCTTTCCTGTATACAAATTAAATTTTCAGATCATTCAATAAAAAATAATCAGCCAATATGAGTTTGTTTGCCTTGATTCAATAACTATTAATAACCAACGACACGACCTAGATGGTGTTTGGGTGAGCTTATGGGCTTGTTTAACCAATTCATAAGATGTATAATAACGAATTATTGCATACTAACGGTGTTCGTAAAACACCTAACATAACTAGAGATCATGTAAGCTTCTTTAATAAATTTAAGAAATCATTAACTTATTTGAATTTTTGGCAAACCTTTTCAGTTTCGTTCATGTCATATTATAATTAATAAAACCTTATAAATAGGGTGGTTTTATTAGAACTAAAGATAAATCTATAGTATATTTTATATGCTCCATAGATATCTTATAAGATATGATCAGACGTAATGAGATGAAATGGGAAAATTGTCAAATTTGTTCTATAATATACATCTCTTTTTTTAAAAAAAAAATTGCATCTCAACAATTACAATTTTCATAATTTGTATCCCAAAATGCACAATTTTTATCGCATTATGTCTCGCAAGCCAATTTCCATCAAATTTTCAATGGAAACACCGTATGACTTTTATGCTGCCGTTAGTATAAATTGTTATTGGATGACACATGGCATTTTGCACTCTGTGGTACACAATGTGACAAAACCATAAATGTTGGTTTACAATTGAAAACGAAGGCATAAATTAGCATTTTTGCCAAGATAAAATCTATCTTACCAAGGGTGTACTTCCACTGAATAACCGATCCATCAGTTCCGTGGTTCCCCTGATGCAGATCACAACCCTGAATTTTTCCAGGGATGACCTTGGCCAAGTGATGAGGCTTCCCAGTTAGGACTTGATGAAAAACGTCTCCAATGGTCTTAAAAGCTATCGTAGCACAAACCCTATGGGGTAGTCTAGCCATCATCTGAGAATATATATGCAAATTAAATATGTATTTTAGAATCAAATGCCGATAGTTGATGAAATAACATCGTGCCATCTAGTCTTTATAGCCAAGGAGCAAGTTGCAAATCCATCCTTGATTAATTTAATTTTGAATTTCTTGTTTAGTTTTAATAAATGATTTTTGAATTTGATCTAGTGTAGTTTAATAAATGATTTTGAATTGGATCTAGTGTAGTTTAATGAATGATTTTTGACATTATGTTTCCTCGGATTTTGGCATGCAAATGCGTTGTCAACTTTATGCTGGTTGAGTTTTTGTCCCAATCAGACAGAGTAATTAAATTCGAAATATAAGTAGTTTGTTTATCTAGGATTTAAACAATATAAAATACTTCACTAAACAATTAGCACTATAAGAAAATGAATAATTGGTAATAATATAACAAATGATAATGAAAAATTTATTACTAATTATATACATTTAACGAAAAAAAAAAAAATCTTGTCACAAGAATAAGTTGCACAGTGTTAATTAGTGATTGTGTAAATTGTCACCAAAGATAACACACCTTATGACAATGGGATCTTCTCACAAAAGGGATAATTTCTTTTCTTGTCAAGTTGTCATTACAGGGGTATTACTAATTGTTAATGATGTCACTATTGTGTTATATTTTGACAAAATAAAAATTATTGTCACTAAATAAATATAATTAGCGACAACTGACAAGATAGAGAGTATTACCGGTTAATATAATTATTGGTGACAATTTTTTATACTATCACGTTTATATTTTGTCACTAATAGTAATCTTTCTTGCAATGGATGTTCAGAACAATAATCTATCTATGTATATATTTACATTGCAAGAAATTTTAGTTTTAATAACAAAGACTTTATTGTGAAAAATTCAACTTTTCATTGCAAACTTTATTAATAATGAAATATTTTTGTTGCCAACTTTTGTATAATTGGCAATAAATAATATTGTCTCAAATATTATATGTTTTGCATTGGTAAAGATAATATTTCATTGCTAAACATCATATTATGACGCTAGCATTTTACGGAATTTGCAATGATACATTTCGTTGCAAAAGACAAAATTTTTAATAACAAAATATTTTGTGCCTCAAAATAATTTTTGAAAATGAAAATGTTTGTTGACAAATACTTCTTTTCTCAATGAAACTATTTGTTCCTAAAAATATTTTTTTCGTTACAAATATTTTCGTTCCAAAAAGCATATTGAAAACAAGTCGTGATTCAAACCCTCAATTAATTAAGCCGACAATTACTTCTTTTCCCAATGAAACTATTTGTGCCCTTTTTTGTTTTTTTTTTTTTTTGCTACAAATATTTTCATTCCAAAAAGCATATTTTAAAAACCAACCGTGATTCGAATCCTCAGTTAAGCCCTTTGAACCCTCAACTGAGCCATTTAGGCTTGTCGCAAATCGAACCCGATTTTAAGCCGTGGCAGGGGAACAAGCATGCATGGAGCAATATGCGCCAACTCAAAATTTAATCCAAGTGTCGCACTAGGCATGGAGGTTTTCTTGCCGCTAGACCATGTTGATAATTTATTTATGTATTGCTATATTTCTATACTTATTAAGTTTAGGCAAGATTTTCAATTTATATTTTTAATTTTATTAATTTATTACTTATCCTTAGTTTGTACAATTTAACAACTCAATTTGATGAATAATTAAGTTTAGGTTAAATTATCAATTTGTTAAAAGTTGAACATTTGTATTTGAAGTTAAAAATACCAAAAAATACTTATCCTCTATTAAAAAAAAAACAAGTAATTGATGGATATTTTTTTTATATTGTTAAATTAATTCCCAAGTCTATTAATTGAAAAGTAATTTCATTGGCTTTTTAAATATAGAAAAAATTATAAAGTTTTAAGTATTTTTCTAATATTTTTAACAACTTACAACAAAATTTTTGGTATATAAAACCTTTAAACTGTTCGCAGTGAAAACTTTTGCGATGCAATGAAACTTTTCATATTAAAAACACTCACTAACTTGAAATGAAACATTTTATGTACAAATGTACTAAATATTTTAGCATGAAATACTTTGTCCACCAAAGCACATAATTATTTCCCAATGAAAAATTTAGTTTCTAATTTAACAATATATTTACAACATTATATTTCGTTGCCCAATAAGGTACAACCGCCATGAATTGTTTTGTTTTAAAAATTTAATATGTTGGCACGATAATATTTCGTCGCCAATTACTTGAAATTATTATTAACAATAAGTTTGGTTGCCTGAATATATGTATAGCCTACAATTATATTTTGTTGTAAAAACAACAATATTAGGTATTGTTTCATGTTCTTTCTAAAATAATTATTCTTTTGCAACAAAAATGTTTTGTTGTGATTTATAAATATCGTTGCTAAATAAATTACATAAAAAGAGAGAAATCACTTTTCTTGCAACAATAAATTTTTTTGTTCTAGAAGAATCATCAATATATATAAATGCCATTTTTTGTTTCCAAAGTTTAACTAATTGCAACGAAAACAATAGTGTAGTAAAACAAATTATGGCAAATTATATAATTTGTGTACTGCTATATATATATATATACATATATCTATATATGTAAGTATATATATAACTACAAATCATTAAATCTCTATATATGTTTATGTATAAGTACTTCCTTGGATACTGCCATCAATAATTTTTATCTATGGCTAAGTATTATTAATTGTTACAATACTTGTAAGTTATAAAGGGAATTGTTATTGACACTTCACTTTCATTTCTATATTAAAAAATTGATTAAAATGCCTACTCATTTTAAAATACTATTAAATACACTTTACCCCCTAATTATATAGTATATATATAATTTACCTCTATATATAAATCTAACGCTCAAATCCTCCCTCCCACCTCCTCCCCCCAATTATATATTTCGAAATAAGTATCCTTAAATTTATATAAATGTATGTCTATGTGTACAATTCACAAAGTATTTATACCAAAATATAATCTAAATTTAATTTTGAATATGTTCTAATTAAAAATCAAGTCGTTTACTCTTCAATCAAAAGTAATCTTTAGACTCTTTTAAATGATTAAATCTATATGTATAATTATACTTCGATTAGTTACTCCAATTTTTGTACATTTTTTTAAACCAAAATGAATTTATACACACATTTTTTAAAATTAAATTTATTTAAATATATCATTATTTAACTGAATCTAAAAACATATTTTAAATTATAGTTAAAATAAATACTTTTTCATTTTTATTCAAAATAGTCAAACTTTACTAAGAATTCATACATAATAAATTTATTAAGTTAAAATAATTAGATAAGAAGAATTTGAATAGTTTTTCCCTATTTAAGTTTTCGGTATTATTACAATCACTTCTTCATTTAGCTTTTATTTTAATTTACTTAAGTTATAATTTTTTGTAAAATTAAAGTTAAGAATTATTTTTATCGCTAATTGTAAAGGATTTGAAGTTGCACTAAGAATACCAAATGAATAATAATAATAAGAACAATTTTGACTAATTTTTTAATTGAGCGGGGTAAGTGTTATATTTGATAGTTTAGGAGAATAAATAAGACAGCGTATAGTTGAGGGAGGAAAGTATATCACATTATATTTTAAAATAAATGGATATTTTGATCAATTTCTCAATATAAAAATAAAAATGGAGTGCTCATAACATTTTGTGAAGCGTCAATAACAATTCCCTTTATAAATATTGATTTCAACCAGTTAAGTGCCGACTAATAATAATTAATGTTAATATCAAGCTTTCAACTAATGACTAGGACTGAAAAGGAAAACTAAGTTGTATATAGTGTGTGTGTGTGTATATATATATATATATAGCTTTCTTCAATTAATAATTGTAGTACTAATAACGTTGACGTAAACAATCAGCACATAAATAGTAACAATTAGGTGAAAGTATTAAAGAGAGTTATAATATGACTACCTAACCTATCTAAAGTAAACTCTTAGCACGCTTAAAGTCCACTAGTCACTTAACTACATAATGTTACAATTAATCCTCAAGCCACAAAAGTCATAATAATTTCAACTTTGCAAGTATGCTCGCTATATGTCATTGGATTAATATGACATCATGTGTGTATGTGTATGTATATGTACAAGTATGTATGAAATGACATTGATAGATGGGATGTGCATAAGAAGAAGGTGGAATTAGGTCCTAAAACTTTTTTAAGATTTTTGTAAAACATAATGAAATAAATAAAGGTATTAAATACCAATGCTTCACTTGAATGATAGTTATTGGTTTGGAACTATCAAAAATAATGATAGTGAAAGTAATGGCATAAAACATACAAAGCAATAAACGATGCAAATATTTATCCTTGTTCACCCAATTGGATTATGTTCACTTCCCAAATTTTCACTTAGGATGACCTGTTAACAACAAATGGTGTTAGTAAAATTACAACATAAGTTTTAGTGTAATATGTAAATACCAATCGAGGGCTAAAAACTCTCGATAAAGAGAGAACCAATAAACAATATAATCGGCTCTTGAAGCGAGATAGTGTGGTTGGTTCTATCGGTTAGTTCGCGGTTAAAAACTTCTGCCAAGACCTCATTGTGGCACACTTAAATGTCTACTAAACACCTAACTGAAACTTCCGATGCAACCAACACTTCATAACTCAACTCACTTCCAAGTAATTCTTGTACTTGGAATCTTCCGCTTGAGCTTGAAAGGCCCTCGAGAGAAGAATAAGCAAACAAGAATTATATAATCGTAAGAATCTTGATATTAAACTCAATATTCTCATTTCAATAATAAGACTCTTACACAAACACTTTATCTCAAAGAGATGAGGGTTTCCCTTAAATAGTCAAAATTCCAATGGCTATTTTGATGAGAAAAAAAGAAATAGCCATTGTGGTCATAATTCCAGCCATACAAATCAAGCTCCAACTTGAAATGAAATATTTTATGCACAATATTATCCTCTCTGTTTGCTTTTTTGTTGCATGTGTTTACTAATTAAAAGAAAAAAGTTGGCATATCAAAATTTGATATCCAAATTAAACTGATTTCATGGGAATTTCCAATATTAGCCATAATTTTATATAGTTCTATTTATTTCACATATAGTAGAAGGCAACTTTTGTAAAATTGTAAAACAAAAAACTGTCATTTTAGATACAAAAGTGACATTCTTTTTATAATAGTATAGATTATATTTCATTGCCCAATAAGGTACAATTGCCATGAATTGTTTTGTTTTAAAAATTTTAATATATTGGCACGATAATATTTCGTCGCCAATTACTTGAAATTATTATTAACAATAAGTATTGTTGCCTGAATATATGTATAGCCTGCAATTATATTTTGTTGTAAAAACAACAGTATTAGCTGTGTTTTCATGCTGTTTCTAAAACTATTATTCTTTTGCAACAAAAATATTTTGTTGTGATTTATAAATATCGTTGCTAAATAAATTACAAAAAATGAGAGAAATCACTTTTCTTGCAACAATAAATTTTTTTGTTCTAGAAGAATCTTATAAATGTCATTTTTTGTTTCCAAAGTTTAACTAATTGCAACGAAAACAATAGTGTAGTAAAAAAATTATGTCAAATTATATAATTTGTGTAGTGCTATATATCTATATATATATATATATGTAAGTATATTTATAACTACAAATCATTAAATCTCTATATATGTTTATATATGAGTACTTCCTTGGATACTGCAATCAATAATTTTTATCTATGGCTAAGTATTATTAATTGTCACAATACTTCTAATTTATAAAGGGGATTGTTATTGGCACTTCAAAATTGTTATTGACACTTCACTTTCATTTCTATATTAAAAAATTGATTAAAATGCCTACTCATTTTAAAATACTGTTAAATACACTTTACCCTTAATTATATAGTATATATATAATTTACCTCTATATACTAATAAATCTACCGCTCAAATCCTCCCTCCCACCTCCTCCCCCCAATTATATATTTCGAAATAAGTATCCTTAAATTTATATAAATGTATGTCTATGTGTACAATTCACAAAGTATTTATACCAAATTATAATCTAAATTTAATTTTGAATATGTTTTAATTGAAAATCAAGTCGTTTACTCTTCAATCAAAAGTAATCTTTAGACTCTTTTAAATTATTAAATCTATATGTATAGTTATACTTCGATTAATTACTCCAATTTTTGTATGTTTCTTTTTAAAATAAATTGAATTTATACACTCATTTTTTAAAATTAAATTTATTTAAATATATCATAATTTAATTTAATCTAGACACATATTAAAATTATAGTTAAATAAATATTTATTTATTTTTTATTCAAAATAGTCAAACCTTACTGAGAATTCATACCTAATAAATTTATTAAGTTAAAATAATTAGATAAGAAGAATTAGAATAGTTTTTCCCTATTTAAGTTTTAGGTATTATTACAATCACTTCTTCATTTAACTTTTATTTTAATTTACTTAAGTTATCATTTTTTGTAAAATTAAAGTTAAGAATTATTTTTATCGCTAATTGTCAAGGATTTGAAGTTGCACTAAGAATAACAAATGAAAAATAATAATAATAATAATAATAATAATAATAATAATAATAATAATAATAAGTGTATAAATAGGAGGGGTATAAGAACAATTTTGACTAATTTTTTTAATTGAGCGGGGTAAGTGTTATATTTGATAGTTTAGGAGAATAAATAAGACAGCATATAATTGAGGGAGGAAAGTATATCACATTATATTTTAAAATAAATGGGCATTTTAATCAATTTCTCAATATAAAAATAAAAATGAAGTGGCAATAACATTTTTTGAAGTGCCAATAATAATTCCTTTTATAAATATTGATTTCAACCAGTTAAGTGCCAACTAATAATAATTAATGTTAATATCAAGTTTTCAACTAATGACTAGGACTGAAAAGTAAAACTAAGTTGTATTCTTATAGTGTGTATATATATATATATATATATAGCTTTCTTCAATTAATAATTCTAGTTTTAATAACGTTGACGTAAACAATAAGCACATAAATAGTAACAATTAGGTGAAAATATTAAAGAGAATTATAATATGACTACCTAAACCTATCTAAAGTAGACTCTTAGCACGCTTAAAGTCCACTAGTGATTTAACTACATAATGTTACAATTAATCCTCAAGCAACAGCTGTCATAATAATTTCACCTTTGCAAGTATGCTCGCTATATTTCATTGGATTAATATGACATCATGTGTGTATATGTGTATGTATATGTACATGTATGAAATGACACTGATAGATGAGATGTGCCTAAGAAGAAGGTTGAATTAGGTCTTAAAATTTTTTTAAAATCTTTGTAAAATGCAGCAAAATAAATAAAAGTTTGAAATACTAATGCTTTGTTTGAAAGATAGTTATTGGTCTTGAACTATCAACAATAATGATAGTGAAAGTACTTGCATAAAACATACAAAGCAATAAACGATACAAATATTTATCCTTGTTCACCCAATTGGATTACGTTCACTTCCCAAATTTTCACTTAGGATGACCTGTTAACAACAAGTGGTGTTAGTAAAGTTACAACTTAAGTTTTACTGTAACATGTAAATACCAATCAAAGGCTAAAAACTCTCGATAAAGAGAGAACAAAGAAACAATATAACCCATCCTTGAAGCGAGATAGTGTGGTTGGTTCTATCGGTTAGTTCGCGGTTGAAAACTTCTGCCAAGGTCTCAGTGTGGCACACTTAAATGTCTACTAAATACCTAACTGGAACCTCCAATGCAACCAACACTTCATAACTCAATTCACTTCCAAGGAATTCTTGTACTTGGAATCTTCCTCTTGAGCTCGAAAGTCCCTCGAGAAAAGAATAAGCAAACAAGAATTATATAATCCTAAGAATCTTGATATTAAACTCAATATTCTAATTTCAACAATAAGACTCTTGCACAATCACTTTATCTCAAAAAGATGAGAGTTCTCCCTTAAATAGTCAAACTTCCAATGGCTATTTTGATGAGAAAAAAAAGAAATAGCCGTTGTGGTCATAATTCCAGCCATACAAATCAAGCTCCAACAACTATATTGATAATAAAAATGGAAGGAACCGTTATGATATTAATTCCTTCCAAACCTATAAAGTTCCAAATGGAAACTAAACTTCCAGAATTAGGTTCCAATGGCTATATTAATGATAAAAAATGGAATGAGTTGCTATCATCTTAATTCCAGTAGAATGAATCAAGTTCCAGAAGAAAACAGGATTAGAACCAAATAAGTTCCAAGTTTGATTGATGCATTCAAATCATTCCAAGTCACACTTAGCAAAAAGATAAAGGAATGGAGCATGGGTTTAATAATAATATGGAAAGCAATCAATCAATTTCTATCTAAATCTTCCATCAAGGTTTAGAACATGTGACACTTGGTATTATGGAAAGATTTTAATCAATCCAATCTTATTCTTTCCAAACAAATGAAAAAGGTGATAATATAAAAGAATGAAAGAATATTTGTTAGGAAATTATTTGAATTCAAAAATCAGGAATAAATCAAATATTTTAAAAGTATCAACAATACCTTAGAAGTACCAAAGAAGTCAATAGACACGTTGTACTACAAGTATTTCCATGTTGATCAACAAACTGCAAGAAACGTTTACCAACAAGATTTAACAGATTACTGTTTTGGGAGTTTTTCAAATTTTTAGATCATCATCATCATTATAATTTTAGCAAAACAATAATAAGGAGAAGGATGAGGGTGATAACGATGATAAAGCACCACCACAGGTGGTCTTTATATTGTACTATGTACATCTTAACTTGCAATTTTGAGCTTATTTAATGTATTATTCTTTGTGTCCAACAATAAACCTTTGTATTTTTTATTTTTTTTTTGGAATTGGCTATATTTTTAGCCATCCCAAATTAAATAAGGTCCATTCATTCCGATACAAAATAAGGCCGGTCCGCATTAAGGCATGGGCCATGATCAAGATATTTTAATAAATATTTTATGGCCCACTCAATGAAAATAGAGTAAAAATACATATAGATCATGTGCTTGATTACACATCCATAGTTTTATGGGTTGTTAAAGCAGAATGGCTAAAGCTAGGGAATTGGCATAACTAAAGTGCCAAAAATAATGCCCATGTGCTAGACCATCCGGATTTTGAATAAGTGGTACAACCACCTTGCCAAAAATTAAGGCATGTGCCACAAGGCACACCATTCATTCAAGCATACAAATTTGAATAAGCTACTTGACTTCAATAATAAAGTGGAAGTTGTTGAAGATTCAAGCTATAAAAGGAGGTCAGGAAGCACCAAGAAAAATAGTCTACACTAAATCAACAAATCAACACAAAAACTTCTCCGATCCTTTAGCATAGAATGAACCAAGATTAGCTTAGTTCATAGGATAGATAAATGATATGCAGAGATTCGAAGGGCTTGAGATGGAATTTTCAATGCGTTTTCTCTGTAGCGTCGCTTGGTCATAGCCATCACTCATTGTTGTGATTTTTTTCCGCAAGTGCACGGATCGCCCAAGTAATAAAGAAGTGAGTAGAGTATCATTCGCACGAAGAACAAGATTATCAAGTACTAATTTTGAAATTTCTTTATTGTTTAAACTTCGAATTTTTGATGAAAAAAATAGAAAAGTAAAAAAATGCAAACAAATAAATAAATAAAAGGAATAAGTAGGAAAAACTAGGGCCTAGGCGTTATTAATTGAATCCTTTCAAATAATTATTCAAAAAATCCTAGGTTTTGACTTTTTATCATCCCACGATCCAACTCACAAAAATTCTTGTAGTTTCCTTTCAAAAGTAAAACAAACGTGCCAAGGAATGCTATGTGTCTACTTTTGTGATCACATACGGATCCCTTAGCCCAGTGCGCACAAGAATAGTGATGGTTAAAAAGTCCTCCCTAATTAATCTAACCAATCGCACAATAGCATGAGTGTTTCTAACCTATGCATTCCTTATGTCTATAAAATAAGTAGTCAGATTTTATACATACCCTTTCATAGTCGAATATAAAATTTCAAAGCTTGTAAAAATTGATCAGAAATTCACAAGTAATAAAATTTTGAATTATATATAGAAAGCAATAAAAGATAAAACCAAGGGTGTTCAAATAAATTACATGAAATTCATCTCATGAATCCACCTAAAGCCCTAAGAAATAAATTAGCTAGACATAACAAAAATAAAATTGACTAAAAGAAACAAAAACATAAAAGAAAACATAAAACAAACTAATATGGAGCTTTTCCAGCAGTTAGGAGTTGAACCTTCGAGGTTGTCACGCCCCCATTGAATTCTTCTCTTCAACACGCCATCCAAGTTCACAGAATAATGTGGAGAAGTACCATATTTATAGATGTGGGAAGATAGTTGGCTGAATCCTAATCGGAATCAAATTTCATTTTTTACTAATCAAATCCAATTAAAGATCAAGTTTCCTTGTTCGATTGTAGAGTCCTAATGAGAAAAGGAAATGTCTCATCAAATAGGAATTTTTGAAGACTTTTAATACTTTTATTAAAATTAACGTTTAATTATACTTAATTAAAATTTAACAATATAGTCATTAAACTTTGTTAATATTTAATAAAAAGTATAACAAGTAAGTATATAAAAATATATAAATTTTAGGCTTATCACTCATCCAATCAGGATGAGATATCAATGTGGCTTAGTGATATCCTGCATTCGTGTCGAGCTTATGCATGGGGAATTGTAGTTAAAGTCATCAATGTTCGTAGGGTAGTGCTAGTCTTTCAATGCGCTCGTGTGTAGCTATCGTACGAAGTCATTAATACGTGCGTTTGTAGCAAAGTCTCTAGAGCCTTTCAATACAATTGTTCGTACATATGACTCATATCATCACTGCACACATTTGTAGTCAAAGTCTGTAGTACTTTTTCCAAATTATGACCCTTTGAGTATTGACTTTTTAAGTCCTGCATTTAGTTATAAACAGGTGCAACCTCAAGCATAGTGTTTGCTTATTCCGATGCAATTATTTTGAATTAGAAGTCAGTGGCCACAAATTCATATTAAAACAACTTCACATTGTGTGTTTATTGCACACTAACATGCCTGCTCACAATGCAAACTCAATTTGAAGTCGCTACTTTTGTCATCGAAATAAGTGGATTCGAACTTTGAGCAAACATACATTCTTGGCATGCCATCCTGCAATTGCTATTTTCTCATCAAACTTAGTGATCCTGAAATTTCATGAAAACACATAAAATTGGCATGCCCAATGGGATAATATCGGTGTTGAAAAGATTTCGTCTAGATATAGTCTCTAGGAAGTACATTTTATTTTGTTCCCTTGCACATCTACATTTTTTATTAAAAAATTACAAAAGAAAAGAAAGTATGGCACATTTGTGAAGCCAAACCAAACTCAATCCGGACGATATAGAGAGTGAAGAAGTAATGGAACATGATGCCCAATAGAGAGATAGCAATGATCCCCTTCCCGACGTTCAGGCAATTAATAAAATGCTCGAACAAAATCATAGCGCAACTCTAGAGGTGCAAATTCAAGAAGCTCCCACTTTATTGGCCAAAGCGGCCAAACGTGGGGAGGATGCATTGTACGTCATTGATAAATGAATTGAGGAATCTAACTTTACATTCCATGAACTTTGGGAGAGACAATAAAAAGAAGGGAGTGGGAGGGCCCAAGTAATGGCCTCCATATTAGAGTTACTCCACGTACTCAATTTACATTACGAAAGGAACATGCACAGTATGGCAGCAAAGATAGACAACTTTGCTAACATTCCGCTAGCGATGGAACCTCAACAATGAAGTGAGGCCAAACATTGTTCTAGGCTAGAATTGGCCAATCTACGGCTAGAAAGACTTAATCTCAGAGTTGACCACTGTTGGAGAGAAATTGGCCTAAGTTCAATCATGCTAAGCAAGTGGTCAATCTACAAAATGACAACACAGCCGCGTCTCAACAATAGATGCAGGAAATGTCGCAATAGGAGCTTGCAAGGCATAAACTGTTAGCCTCACGTCTAGGTATTCTCGTCAATATCATCAAGAAATTGAAAATTTTCCTTTCTACCAGGGTTTAGGGTTCTTGCTTTTCCATTGTTTAATAGGGATGGATCACAAACCACAATTGAATATATTACTAAGTTCACTACGTGATGTGGGGAAGTCGGTATGAATGGTAATTTAAAATTATATTTATTTCCTAATTCTCTGACTTGTAAAGCTTTTTTGTGGTATGTAAAGTTGAAATCAGATTTTGTTCTAGACTAGTCAATCGGGAAAAATCAATTTCATAGTTATTTCTATCTAATACACCTTGAGGTTTTTATTTCAGAATTAACAAACTTGAAGCAAATGCTCGGGGCGTCAGCCAAATACCACATGGGTAGGTTTGTCCGAAAGGAATTTTCACACAATAATCATGCCAGAAGAAAGTTACATTTATTTGGCTATAGGGGCTATACATCTCGAATTGAAAAGAAAAATGTTTAGCCAAAGGTTTGCATCTATATTTGACCTAATCAAATATGTAACTAAATATGAAAAAAAATTTAAAGAAAGAGAACCGTAGGGGTCACCATGGCAGGACCACTCTCTGTAAAGTAGGTCTAGCCAAAGTACAAGATTGCCAAGTGAGTCTAGAAGAAGGTTAATGGGAGAAAAAAGTGGATTTGCTGAAGTCATTTGTCAAAAGAACACAATTTGTCCAACCTTAGTAAAACCAAAAGCATTACAGTCTCATAACAAAATACCTCCTGGCATGTTAAACAAACCGGAGTTCCTTTCTAATATGGAAAGGCATTATGCTATCAACATATCAAAACTGAGGCAATTTTTGACCAGGTATTGGCTGATTGCAAAATTAGGATTCCTAATGATCATAGAGTGTCATTGACTAGAGAGCTGGAGGGTAAGTCTTACTACAAATTTTATAATGCTTGGACTCGCAACATTGTTAAATGTCTAGTTTTTAGGTGGTTGATCTAGAACTATCTAGGTAATCGCATTTCATGCTTCTTACGTGAATGGATGAACAAAATGTAAATGAAAATTGACAAGGAGCCTTTTAGGCAGAAAGAGTAAACATGGTTAACGTACAAGATTGGATAATCAATAAGGAAGACTGATAGGAAGAACAAATGGCAGGACCACCTAAGTTGCAACTAGAACTCTGTGCAAGGCGCCATTCCAAAATGGCAATAGTTCCATGCTCTTGTCCAATTGGAGTGATGACTCGATATTTTTTTTTTGGCCAATACCATGGCCATATTTTCTATGATTACACAGTCTCCAATGGCACCATATCCGCCTTCTCATACACTTGGGAGTCATTGTGCCAATAACGTATCATCAAGGTACATACGGGATAGGAGAAAAAGAGATCGAAGTCCACTTCAAAAGAAAGCAAGTGACAAGAGAAGGGCACCCTCTAGCCTACCTCAAAGACATGAGCCAATTTAAGAGTCAGTTCATTTTAGGTTTGAGGCATCCCGAATTCCCTAAAGGGAAAAGCCCTCATGAAATGAGTTATACACAATATTGAAGATACTTGAGATACTCTAAAGAAGCTGAACAACTTAGGAAAGAAACTGCCAAACCTGCAAAAGGAAAGTTATCACAACCGGCATTAAGCTCAAAGAGATGGCAGTTATCTCGATTGCATCAATAAGCAACAAATCAAAAATGATGCTGCAAATGATGGGAAGGTTGACGAGAAAGATGACCGTTTGGAAGTCCGGATCATAAAAATGGAGGAAATAAATCAGAAGGATAAGGAATTACCAATGGAAGTTGCAAGCAAACAATTTTTACATATAGCACCAGCCAATGGCAAAACCATCCACTTGGAGTCCAATATGGTATGGACACTACTTCTAGATTTTATGGCTAATAACAATTATAGTAATGAAATAGGTCTTGTCGAGGAAGTATAGGATGACAACAAACCCGTAGACTTGTTTCTTGGAGGTGATTCCAAGAAGCTTATCCAGAAGAGTAACATGCTCGAAGAGATCAAGGCATTGTTCCAAAAACCACTGCTAAACATGACGAAACATGTAAAGCCTCTCTTTGAAGCTGATTACCTCGATGGCAAGCCCATAGACTGAATGCTAGTGAACAACAGAGCTACCGTGAACATAATACCTCTTCAAAGGGATATTTTCTATCAAAGTGTCCATTGGAAGCAAAACTGCTACATTTGCATGCATTCTTTGTGATAGATGTGAAGACATCCTATAATGCATTGCTATAAAGGGGCTAGATTCATTCCGCCATGTGCGTCCTATCGACTCTACATTTGTTCTTAATATTTTTAGGAGATGGCTAGAACGAATAGAAAGAGGTATAGGCAGAAGAAAGGCCCTTCATGGCTGATGTAAATGTTGGAGAGGCTACATGTTATTCTGAATATATCGGACCTTATAGGTTCATCAGACAGGGCAAGTATGGTCGTCGGCTTTGTGCTACCTTTTCTGTGGTGCCAATTAGTTTAAAAGTAGTTCTAATATCAAAAAAAGTTAGTAGGCCATATAATATCAATGAGAGGTTGCTTTCAAATTCTCAAAGTGTCTGTGATGAATAATTTCGATATAGAAGATGTTGTAATATATTCGAATACTATTGAATTAAATTTATTAAATGAAACTATGGTCATATTGGCTAAAGATCGTACTAATTGTTACAGTTGTAATGATAATGTTATATAAGAGCGTGATAAGGATCTTGTTGCGACTTTTCCACAAGTGTACGAGTCGCCCAAATAATAAAGAAGTGAGTAGAGTATTGTTCCCACGAGGAACAAAATTATCAAGTACCGACTTTGTAAATTCTTTATTGTTTAGACTTTGAATTTTTGATAAAATATTAGAAGAGTAGAATAAAAACGCAAGCAAATAAATGAAGAAGAGAAACTAGTGGGAAAAACTAGGGCCTAGGTTTCATCAATCGAATCCTTTCAATAATTATTCAAACAATCCTAGGTTTTAATTTTTTATCATCCCACAATTCAACTCATAAAAATATTTGTAATCTCCTTTCGAAAGTAAAACAAACGTATCAAAGAATACTATGTATTTACTTTCGTGATCACATACGGATTCCTTGGCCCTTTGTGCACAAGAGTTGTGTTAGTTAAAATTGGGTAGATGTTTGTCGAAGTTGTCCCATTCCGCAGGGCGGAACCTAATCAAATCCTAACCTTTAACCCGAACTAGGAGGATCTTGATGCTATGTAATCTTGTAGCGGGTCTAATCTTTAACACAGAGTAGGGGAATCGACCAATGTTTAACCCCAGTTTTGTGGGTCTTAGTCGTAATAAGTTCAAACCCTATCTTTTTCAAGAGTCATACATGACATGTTTGGCTTTTGGTTTGATTACTTAAATCCTCTCTTGCATACTTATCATCCACTGCTCGCATACATATTCTCACATATATTTCACCTTTCTTTTGCTTGGATGATTATCACATAACTTCTTATGTGGTGGCATGCATATCATTCCCTATCTGCATTGCATGTATAAAAGTCAACTTACTGAATGATTTACATCTAAGGTAAAACCTATCGACCAAAAAATAAATGTATTCTTTACTATACTATACAAAAATACAAGAGAGATTGTTTTCACGTTTATTCTATATAAAAAAACATAAGAAATGGTACTATTTTTTTAAAAAAATCAAATAATTAAATACTATCACAACATGAATACTTAATTCAAAATCTCAAAACATATACTAAATAAGTAACATAAAATAAATAAATAAAATAAGTCAAGATAAACTTTAAGGTTTTTTTCCTTGTTTTCCTTCCTCTTTTATTTGTTTCAGTTTTTCTTTTTTTTTATTTTCTTTTGTCATTTTCATCTCTTCTTCATCCCTCAAAGCCCCATCACCATTCAGCACTACCATGCCCCAGCTCATACACCTTGTTCCTGGCTACGCCCTAGCCCTGCCACAGAGAGTCACAGAATCTAACGCCCATTTGACAACCCCTCAGCCTCTATCAAATCCCTCCTATAGCAACCAAATCGTCCTCTGTCGTCCGAGCCAATGTGCACATCAAAGTGCTACTACCACATGTTGGTCGTCCACCATCACCGTCAAACATCTCATACACCACCGCTAGATCTAGACATTTCCCAAAACCGTTGCACCCATCTACACTCCTTTTTTTTCCTCCTCTTTTTATTTATTTATTTATTGGTTGGTAATTTACAAATTCACTCATCATTCTCCATATCTGTGCATATACACACGTAGAACTTATAAATAACTGATCTTATGTAGAATTATATGAATAGTGGATTTGTAATTTATATTAAGTAGTATGATTCATATTTATTAGAAGGTCAATCTGAACCCTCCATTACACAAGATCTATGGTTATTTGCTTGAAACAATCAGAACACTCATTTTGAGAGGTTTCATCTAGACCATTCTCTCCATAAGGGTGTAACGAACAATCAATAGAAAAACTAACTGCGATAGACATTGACTAATAGAATGGGCAAGTGTGCATGATTTATGAAATCATAATTATTTTTTTATTTACATATTTGGAAAACAAAAGGGGAATTATAGTTATTATACTAAAACATGGGAGGGTGCTACATCATCGTCGTCATCATCATCATCATCATCAACATAATAATAATAATAATAATAATAATAATAATAATAATAATAATAATAATAATAATAATAATAATAATAATAATCCCACCAGTCGTGCCAAACCTTCAAATAACAAGCCACATGATGAATTCATAGGAACAAAATTGTTAATGAAATCTAGTCTAGTATGGCCAAAACAAAGGCCCTGGAAACGCTATACTTCGACAACAAACGAGCAAAACACAACCATAGACAGGACTAGTTTCAAGCCTATTTTGATTCCTAACCTTGGCATGATTATTCATGAATTTAGCATAGACTTGTTTTTTTAATAGAATGATCTTTCCATGACATACATTTCATACAGAATGATGCAATCCAACACAAGTAGGTTAGACTACCACTCAAGCTAAATAAAGTATGAACTCAAAATAAATAAAAGCAATTAAAACGTACCACAATGTTAGAAGTAGAGACCAATAATCCGAGAAGCCAATCTTTTATTTGACTCCAAAGAAATACTAGAACACACTCTGTCTGAACTAGTACACAAGTCCGTTGTTTATAATATTTATGCGAACTCCAAATCTTATTACAATTTGATTTTTTCATGGATCTTATCATTGTTTAAATTCATAAGCCTTAAATATTGAGCATGAATTATTGCTGCTTTTTCAAAGCTGCAAGTCTAGCACCATTATTACCCTTGTTATTATAGTGGTTGTTAGAAGGGCTATCAGTCTTGTTTGGACTTTGTTCTCGATTCCTCTAATTTGTTCTTGACATTTTCTTTGATAGTTTCGTTGAGATTATCAAAAATCTCTTCAATTGATACTTCTTCTTCCTCATATGGATCTTGAGATTCTCAAGCATAATATTGGGTGTCTTTTTCTTTGGAAGATAAGGCTATTGAAACGTATAATGTTATTTCTACGTCAAAATTTTTCATGAAGTCTTTTTTCATTTCTTCAATATAGGACTCTATTATGTCATCTTTAGTCATTGTCCCATTTTGCATTTGGATTTTTTTGGCAATATGGTGGAACGGACTGGGAGATTCCTTTTATTGCCTTGTCTTAATTTATTCTTTATATTTTTCAATCTTTTGGTGGATCTAGTCAATTGTTTCTTGACCCTGCAATTTGCCATTTTCCTTCTATACTAAATTATTCTAGAAATTTGTGAAGAATACTCTCCTTAAACATGGAATATTTTGTTGTGTATAAGCAAATTCAGGTGTCCATTTTCAAATCCAAGGAATAGAGAATTCCATAAAGAAATACATTGGGGCTATTCTCTCAATCCATCTGTTCTAATGTTCTATCTCAAATAAGTTTGGCGAAACATTCACCGTTTCGATATATAAACCTTTGAATGGTTCTGGCGTAATTTTATGGACAGACCATAATTTATCCACCATTGATAAAACCAATTTAGTTGTTCCCCACGTTTATAAGCTTCAAGGCAAATCTTGAAAAAACCAGAACGTTTTCTTCTAGAGTTTTCATAAAGAAATGCTCTATGAAAAGTTTCAACATAATTCCAATAATTAAATTTTATCGGGACTTTTCATTCAGAATGGATATACTCTTTTTCCCTTAGATTGCTTAGACTCCATTCTTCTGCAGATATTATTCGCTTGATTACTACTTTGCTGAAGTTATAACTTACTTATTATTTGTTGGAATAAAATGTGAAAATTCACATGATGCAATATGTATGACTATATTCTCATAATTCATTCTTTGTTTATAGGAACTTACAGCATTTTGTATTGTATCCAAATACCTTTGTATTAAAGTTCATGGCTCATCCTTCCATTGGAGATCTTTATTTTCTAAGAATATTATTAACTCTTTATTAGTATTTTGTTCATATGTAGAGGGGTCTCCATTCTCTTCTTCAATCATAAGTTTTGCATAAGAAGGGTTATTATCCTCTTGATTTTTCTTTTTCAGGAATTCCATAAATTCCTTATAAATAGGTTCATTTTTGTCCGTGGGTATATTACCTGAGAAAGATACAATATTGTCGGCCATTAGCCTTTGGTGTCCCAATTGAGCCAAAAATTTTCCTCTTCCTCCTCTATTAGCTGTAGGGGTATTATTTCTTCCTCATGGAATCATCCCTAAAAAAATTCACGAGTAAGAAAATTAGAGAGACTATTATCTTTTCCGTTTTTATAGTGAATTTCAAAATCAAAAAGAGCTAAATGAGCATGCTATCTAGCAAACATTTGCTTTGAGACATCGTGTTCAAAATCCTTTTAAAGCATATATCTTGCTAACTGACAATCAATTTTTATCAAAAACTTCTAATTGTACAAGTCATCCTGAAATTTTAAAACACATCTAACAATTGTAAGAATTTCTTTAACAACCGTAGCATAATTTTCTGACTGTTGTTCCATTTGCCTGAGTGAAACCTGACAAGTTATTCCTGTTTATTATGAGGAGAAATCTATTTCAAAATGCCACCACAACCAATATTTGAAGCATCTGCTTCAATAATTTTTTTGCCAATTTGGATTAGCAAGCATTAAACAAGGGAGATATTAACCTTTTCTTTGATTTTTCGGTCGGCTTGGGTATGCTCTCATTCCAAGGTTCAGGATCCTTCTTTAATCTATCATATAAAATAGTTGTCTCCTGCCAAATTTTTATAATATGGTGAGATATAATTTAGGGTTCCCAAAAACCTTCGTAGTTGAGTTTTTTCAATTATTTTATCAAGGAATTTTGATGCAAATTCTATCCTTCTATTTATAAGAATTATTTTCCTCTTTTCTATATAATGTCCTAAAAATCTTACCTTTGTCTGAAATAATAACATTTTACGCCTAGATATGACCAGACCATTCTGTGCTATATTTTTTCTAAAATATCTAGATGTTTAAAATGTAATTCAATTGTTTTAGAGAAGACTGAAATATCATCAATATATACTATCATAAGGTCGCTATAAGGTATGACTATATTATTCATTATATTTTGGAATTCTAAAAGTGCATTCTTCAAACCAAATGGCATGACATTCCATTCATAATATTCGATTGGGACATTGAAAGCAGTTTTATACCTGTCTTCATCTACAATTTGGATTTGCCAATATCCTGGTTTTAAATCAAACTTTGAGACTAGTATTGCGTCATGCAATCTATCGAGTCCTTTTTATTAGGTATATGATACCTAATCAATTTTAAAACTTTATTAAGAGGTTTATAGTTTATTACAAGTCTAGGAACGCCTCTTTCTTGTTCTGCATGTTTATTAGGATAAAAGGTTGAGCAAGACCCTGGAGATTTTGATTGCCTTATTAATCCTTTTTGTAAAAGGGAGGCAATTTCCTTTTTACATAATTCTAAATATTAAGAATTCATTCGGCATGGCCTAGCTTTTGTAGGAATTTTCTTTCCATGAAAACTCTCTTCATAAGGAAGAGAAACTGTAACGACCCGGTAAATCCCTTATTTACCTATTTTATATTATACAAAATTTATAGGATTATTTTGTGAGTTATTGATTTCTAGAGATTATTTTTTTCAAATATGATTTTTTTTTTGTGAACTAGTGAGCATTTTACTACCTAAATATTTATAAAATATTATAAATTCCAAATATTTTTTTAAAATTTTATGCATTTGATCCTTCTAAACTTCCAGAAATTTTTAATAGATTATTTTCAACTTTTACCTATTTTTCCAAGCATTTTAGTAATTTTCGGAAAACATTGTATTTAAGTTATTAATTCGAAATCTAATTTTTAAAATGCTTAATTATTATCCAAAAATTAAAATAATAATACAAATAAATATTCTAGGTTTTATTTGACTTATAAAAAAATTAATTTTCGAATTTTACAATTTTATTTCTATTTTTGGACAATTTTCGAAAAATTGGCAAAACAAGGGGTATTTTGGTCTTTTCACCTCTCCAACCCCAAATTTCGTTTTTTCCTGAGAAATAAGCAATAAAATACTTAATAAATAAGAGTTTCAGATTATGTAGGTTTTTGTTTGATTTTAGTTGATTTTATTTTATATTTTATCAAAATATCTTTACTAATACATACTCTTGAACCTCATATACATAAATAACTATATATTAGTGGTGATGTACATGGCTACATATACACACACACACATACCCACATATATATACATGGTATTTAGTAAGAATAGGTGTAAGCATATATAGCCATGTATAATGTATGGAATAGGTATTTAGTTGAATTTAATAATTGGATATTTGTGTCTAATACATGGAAGATAATTACACAAGACCATATATACCAAAATCCTCATTTTTCAGCCATTTTTCCAGCCCAAAACCGTGCACTCTCTCTTGCTCTTACACTCTCTTTCATTTTTCCTCCAAACACTTCACTTCCTCCAAATTACTACACACTTTGAAGAACTAAGGTAGGAACTCTTCTTTATACCTTAAGTAGAGGGTTTTTCTTCTTCTTCTTGAGGAGATTAGGCAAGCTTCCATACTCTTGTGCCCAAGCAATGTAAAAGAACAAGCTTGAATGGCCTAGAGTGAGAGCTTTTGCCAAACATACCACCAAGTTGAGGGTTTTAGTTATGTTGCTAGCTTCATGTTACTTTATAGTTCATTTTATCATGTTTAACTCTTGTTGGGAGGAAGTTGAAGGATGGATAGTATTATGAGCATGATCTTGAAGATCTTATGTGATTAGTATGCTTATTTGGAGTTCTATGTGCTTACTATGCTTTCTTGGAAAACTATGTGATTATTGTGCCTTTTTACAATAACATGGCATTCTTATGTTTTATTTGAATTATTATGTGAGTTTTATGCTTTATATGAAGTAGTATGAGACCATGATTCTTTAATTGAGCTAGTAGGAGAATATCCTATGTTGTCTTGAAAGTATTTGTGAAGAAAGCTCCACATATCTATTTATTATACTTTATTGTATAGTTTTATGCCTACTTTGATGATTATAGAAATATACATGTATATATATATATATATATATGTACGTATATATATGTAAATATTTAAAGTATTGTTATCTATTCATTTAACTAATTTATTAGAGATTAGGTATATATATATATAGTTATGTACGTATATATATATATATGTCTACTTATTATAGACTAATTATATACTTAGTAATACTTAGTAAGACTACTTTAATCTATATATATATATATATGGTACGTATAAGTATATATATAATTATATTCATTTTATTGGTTTATATACATATGTAGATAATTTCAATCATCTTATATCTATATCACACTTTATATAGTTTATATATTTTTCTATCATCTTTATATATGTAAACTTATCTATATCACATTTTATATATTTTATATATTTATATTAGTTATCTTTTAATCTATATATATATTTAAGTATATTTATACTAGTTATATTTTAGTCTTTATATTTATACTAGTTATGTTTATATATTTATATTTATATTTTATTTATTTACATATTTTGCTACTATCTATTTACATATGCTTAATAAGCAAACATAAAGCTTTCATTTATAAGTGTAGAGCTTACTTTGCTAAACTATGATTATGTGCATATGTGAACAAATTGCAATTGTGTGGATGGGCCCATATGTGCTGGAATGGTCTGGGGGGTGTTCCACCGGGACATACTATTGAGTAGCCGGGAGAGTTCACCACCCTTCCATCTCCTAATCCCTCCCTTGGGTAGATGGAGGGATCTACTCAAGAGAGAGGGTCGTAGAACAATACTAAGGCGTATGCCCGGGATACGACCATTGGAGGATAAGGCTGGCGGGAGAAATGTGCTGGTTGTTATTTCGGCCTGGGTAGTTATAAGGGTCACTGTCAGGTGACGAAAGGTAGAAAGTGTGAAATTATATATGTGCTATGTGTAACTAATGTGCACTTGACACCCGAGCACCTTATGTGTATAAAGAAGTGTTTCTACTCAACGTATGTTGATTCGATGTTAAATTATATTTTAGATGCTTCCGAAGATAGCTTTTATGATGGTGAGGAGGAGGAACCTTTTGAAGCATTTTATTAGGAAGAAGGATGTAGGATTTTCCGCTGCGTACCTGTTTTGGGTTTTTGCTTTTGCTATGTATCAATAGTAAACTAGCAAGTCGAGACTCTCTTTTGTTGATGTACCCTTATGTAATGTACCTTATACGTTGTAATTAAAAATGTATGCATGTATGTAGCCAATAATGATAGTATTAATCTAATAATAGCCATAAGACTAATAATAATAATAAAGGGATTTCGGGGTCGTCATAGGTGGTATCAGAGCTTGGGTTTACGCCTAAGCTATGCTGGGTAAGGATCCTCGGCGTAAGATTTTGGAATTGAAAGGAGATAGGCTTGATCCGAATAGGTTAAGTAGGAATGAATTTCCTTGAGATGTGTTTGACATGCAGGGTGGCGGGTGTGGCTGGGCGGCCGACCAGTGCATACTTTGCTCCCCTGAATGGCAAATACTTGACTAATTTGAGTATAAGGCGAATTTTTTTGGGTAATAGTTGTAAATACTTGTGAAATTATGTGACTTAAGTTCGACGTGTGTAAAATCTACCTCTTGAACCTATAGGAACCAACTCGAGAGTCACCACGAGTATATGTGAAGTTGCTAAAACCTCTAGTGCATCTAATGGATTTTATATAAGGTTGAATTATATGGTTGCGAAAACGTATCTTTTGGTAAAATTAGTACTGAGATAAGGACCTTGAGAATTGGGAAAGGTAGAGGCTATGTACTTTGTTGAACTTAAGAAAAGAAAGATTTGGAAGCTTGTGGAGGTCGTGGGCATTTTGTATTGAATTGCCCTCAGTCCAAACCAGTGCCAACCCCGAATACTGGAAAGAATACAAAGGGCAATGGGAAGCAAGTGGAGAAGCCACGAGTTCAAGGGAAGGTCTTTGCTATGAACCAGGCTGAGGTCTAGAATTCGGCGGTCGTGGAAGGTACGCTTCTCATCGACCGTTATTTTGCTAAAGTGTTAATGGATCCTGGTTCTACGCATTCATATATATCGACTAGTTTCTTTACTAGTTTACAAGTTCAACCTGAGGCCTTACCTTACGAATTAGAAATCACAATACCCCTTGGAACTAAATGGAAGACGGACTTAGTTTATCGAGATTGTGCACTAGAAATTGGTGGCCAAAAGATGACTGCTGACCTAGTATTACTACCCATTCATGACTTTGATGTTATTTTGGGTATGGATTGGCTAGCAACACACTACGCTCAAGTAGACTGTCATCACAAAGTTGTGCGGCTCTGTTTCCCGAATCAACCTATCATTGAAATCGTAGGGAACAAAACCACACCCGCATTACCCATTATCTCTTCTCTACAAGCCAATCGACTGCTACAGAAGGGCAATTATGCGTTCCTAGCCCATATCATGAATAAGTCGGAAGATAAGAAGATGCTTGAAGAGGTGCCCATAGTAAATGAGTACCCCGATGTTTTCCCTGATGATTTGAAGGACTTACCTCCACATCGGGAGATTGAGTTTGTAATCGAGTTGTTACCTGGAACAGCTCCGATCTCTAAGACTCCTTATAGGATGGCCCCTGCTGAGTTAAATGAGCTTAAGACCCAACTACAAGAATTACTCGATAAAGGGTTTATCCGCCCGAGCACATCACCATGGGGAGCTCCGGTACTATTTGTCAAGAAGAAAGATGGAACTTGGAGGTTATGTATCGACTATCGTCCGCTTAACCAAATTACCATCAAAAATAAGTACCCTCTACCGAACATTGATGAGCTATTTGATCAGCTTCAAGGAGCTTCAGTTTATTCGAAACTGGATTTGAAAATCAGATATCATCAAGTACGAATTCGAGAGGAAGATATCCCTAAGACCGCCCTTAATACTCGGTACGGTCACTACGAGTTTCTGGTGATGCCATTCGGTGTAACGAATGCCCCGACAACGTTCATGGACTTGATGAACCGGATATTCCGACCATACCTAGACCAATTTGTATTTGTCTTTATAGATGACATACTGGTCTACTCTAAGTCGGAAGAAGAGCACGAAAGGCACTTGAGGATAGTACTTCAGACGTTGAGGGAAGAGAAATTGTATGCCAAATTCAGCAAGTGTGAATTCTGGCTGACACAGGTGGCCTTTTTAGGACACATAGTGTCGAAGGATGGGATTGCAGTTGATCCAGGAAAAGTGAAAGCCATAGTGGAATGGAAGCAACCAACGACTATCACGGAGGTGCGAAGTTTTCTGGGTTTGGCTGGGTATTATCGGAGATTTATCAAGGATTTCTCCAAGATTGCTCGCCCCTTAACCAGACTAACGCAAGCCAAAGTGCGGTTCATTTGGGATAACTATTGTGAAACTAGCTTTCAAGAATTGAAGGATCGATTGGTCACCGCCCCTGTGTTAACTCTGCCACAGGGGAATGAAGGATTTGTAGTCTACACAGATGCGTCCAAAGAAGGACTAGGCTGTGTACTTATGCAGAATAAAAGGGTAGTAGCTTACGCTTCGAGGAAGTTAAAACCTTATGAAGAAAACTACCCAACGCATGATCTAGAGCTGGCAGCCATTGTCTTTGCTCTTAAGAAGTGGAGACATTACCTTTTTGGTACTTCATTTGAAGTATTTACTGACCACAAAAGTCTCAAGTATTTATTCTCTCAAAAAGAGTTGAATATGAGACAACGAAGATGGTTAGAATTGCTAGCTGATTTTAATTGCGACATTCTATACCATCCGGGTAAAGCGAATGTCGTAGCTGATGCTTTAAGTAGGAAGGCTAGCCTAGCCTGCTTAATGACACGAGAATGGAAATTGTTAGAAGACATCACAAGTTGGAAACCTAAAGAACGGGAGTTTGGAGTTGTGTTTTCACAACTACATGCTCAGCCCGTGATACTTCAGCGAATTAAAGAAGCACAAGAAATGGACGATGAACTCCGAAGGGTTAAAGAGAGGGTTAACCTCGGCCAAGAAAAGGAGTTCGCATTGCCAAACGATGGAATTTTGAGATTTCGAAATCGAATATATGTTCCAAACAATGAGCAGCTGAAAAGGGAGATATTAGAGGAATGCCATAATACCAAGTACACAATACATCCAGGGACAAACAAGATGTATCAAGATGTGAGACGACAGTACTGGTGGCCCAAAATGAAAAGGCAGATAGCAGAGTTTGTGGCAAAGTGCTTAACTTGTCAACAAGTTAAAGCAAGCCACCAGAAGCCCTTTGGGTTATTGCAACCTCTTCCAATCCCTGAGTGGAAATGGGAACACATTACGA
Organism: Petrea volubilis; assembly: GCA_026212405.1. Classification (NCBI taxonomy): domain Eukaryota; kingdom Viridiplantae; phylum Streptophyta; class Magnoliopsida; order Lamiales; family Verbenaceae; genus Petrea; species Petrea volubilis. Next base: position 846,938 of record CM047885.1, read on the forward strand.
TGGATTTCGTTATGGGACTACCACGAACACAGAGAGGTCACGATGCAGTATGGGTGGTCGTGGACAGACTCACAAAAAGCGCCCATTTTCTTGCATTTGCTAAGACCTATTCGCTAGATAAGATGGCAGAAATCTATAAAAATGAGATTGTTCGCTTACACGGTGTCCCAGTAAGTATAGTATCTGACCGAGACCCTCGGTTTGTCTCAAAATTTTGGCAAGGATTGCAGAAGGCTTTGGAGACTAAGTTGAATTTTAGTACGGCTTATCACCCACAAACAGATGGACAGACTGAAAGAGTTATCCAGATTCTTGAAGACATGCTTAGAGCGTGTACCTTAGATTTTGGTGGGAATTGGGATCGACACTTGCCCCTCACAGAGTTCGCCTATAACAACAGTTACCAAGCCACGATAGGCGTGGCCCCGTTTGAGGCTCTTTATGGAAGAAAGTGTAGATCCCCAGTTTGTTGGAGTGAAGTGGGTGAAAGTAAGCTAATAGGCCCAGATTTGATTCGTGAGACAACAGAAACGATCAAGATGATAAAGAAAAGGATGGAGACAGCACAAAGTCGTCAGAAGAGTTATGCTGACCGACGACGAAAAAACTTGGAGTTCGAAGTAGGTGACTTCGTATTCTTAAAAGTCTCGCCAAGAAAAGGTGTTTTGAGGTTTGGGAGAAAGGGCAAGCTTAACCCACGCTATATTGGACCTTTTGAGATACTTGCGAGAGTGGGGAAAGTTGCCTACCGATTATCCTTACCCCCAACTTTGGCAGAAGTACATAACGTATTTCATGTGTCTATGCTTAAGAAATACCATCCTGATCCCTCTCATGTTGTCGACCATGAGTCCCTCGACATTAGTCCAGACTTGACCTATGTCGAAGAGCCAGTGAGGATCCTAGACTTCCAAGAACACACCTTGAGAAACAAAACCATAAAATTAGTTCGTGTTCTATGGAAGGATCATGGGATTGAAGAGAGTACGTGGGAACGACTGGAAGAGATGCAAGAGAAATACCCACAGTTGTTCGATTAGGCTTCGACTCAATTTCGAGGACGAAATTTTCTAAGGAGGGGAGGATGTAACGACCCGGTAAATCCCTTATTTACCTATTTTATATTATACAAAATTTATAGGATTATTTTGTGAGTTATTGATTTCTAGAGATTATTTTTTTCAAATATGATTTTTTTTTTGTGAACTAGTGAGCATTTTACTACCTAAATATTTATAAAATATTATAAATTCCAAATATTTTTTTAAAATTTTATGCATTTGATCCTTCTAAACTTCCAGAAATTTTTAATAGATTATTTTCAACTTTTACCTATTTTTCCAAGCATTTTAGTAATTTTCGGAAAACATTGTATTTAAGTTATTAATTCGAAATCTAATTTTTAAAATGCTTAATTATTATCCAAAAATTAAAATAATAATACAAATAAATATTCTAGGTTTTATTTGACTTATAAAAAAATTAATTTTCGAATTTTACAATTTTATTTCTATTTTTGGGCAATTTTCGAAAAATTGGCAAAACAAGGGGTATTTTGGTCTTTTCACCTCTCCAACCCCAAATTTCGTTTTTTCCTGAGAAATAAGCAATAAAATACTTAATAAATAAGAGTTTCAGATTATATAGGTTTTTGTTTGATTTTAGTTGATTTTATTTTATATTTTATCAAAATATCTTTACTAATACATACTCTTGAACCTCATATACATAAATAACTATATATTAGTGGTGATGTACATGGCTACATATACACACACACACATACCCACATATATATACATGGTATTTAGTAAGAATAGGTGTAAGCATATATAGCCATGTATAATGTATGGAATAGGTATTTAGTTGAATTTAATAATTGGATATTTGTGTCTAATACATGGAAGATAATTACACAAGACCATATATACCAAAATCCTCATTTTTCAGCCATTTTTCCAGCCCAAAACCGTGCACTCTCTCTTGCTCTTACACTCTCTTTCATTTTTCCTCCAAACACTTCACTTCCTCCAAATTACTACACACTTTGAAGAACTAAGGTAGGAACTCTTCTTTATACCTTAAGTAGAGGGTTTTTCTTCTTCTTCTTGAGGAGATTAGGCAAGCTTCCATACTCTTGTGCCCAAGCAATGTAAAAGAACAAGCTTGAATGGCCTAGAGTGAGAGCTTTTGCCAAACATACCACCAAGTTGAGGGTTTTAGTTATGTTGCTAGCTTCATGTTACTTTATAGTTCATTTTATCATGTTTAACTCTTGTTGGGAGGAAGTTGAAGGATGGATAGTATTATGAGCATGATCTTGAAGATCTTATGTGATTAGTATGCTTATTTGGAGTTCTATGTGCTTACTATGCTTTCTTGGAAAACTATGTGATTATTGTGCCTTTTTACAATAACATGGCATTCTTATGTTTATTTGAATTATTATGTGAGTTTTATGCTTTATATGAAGTAGTATGAGACCATGATTCTTTAATTGAGCTAGTAGGAGAATATCCTATGTTGTCTTGAAAGTATTTGTGAAGAAAGCTCCACATATCTATTTATTATACTTTATTGTATAGTTTTATGCCTACTTTGATGATTATAGAAATATACATGTATATATATATATATATATATATGTACGTATATATATGTAAATATTTAAAGTATTGTTATCTATTCATTTAACTAATTTATTAGAGATTAGGTATATATATATATAGTTATGTACGTATATATATATATATGTCTACTTATTATAGACTAATTATATACTTAGTAATACTTAGTAAGACTACTTTAATCTATATATATATATATATATGGTACGTATAAGTATATATATAATTATATTCATTTTATTGGTTTATATACATATGTAGATAATTTCAATCATCTTATATCTATATCACACTTTATATAGTTTATATATTTTTCTATCATCTTTATATATGTAAACTTATCTATATCACATTTTATATATTTTATATATTTATATTAGTTATCTTTTAATCTATATATATATTTAAGTATATTTATACTAGTTATATTTTAGTCTTTATATTTATATATTTATACTAGTTATGTTTATATATTTATATTTATATTTTATTTATTTACATATTTTGCTACTATCTATTTACATATGCTTAATAAGCAAACATAAAGCTTTCATTTATAAGTGTGGAGCTTACTTTGCTAAACTATGATTATGTGCATATGTGAACAAATTGCAATTGTGTGGATGGGCCCATATGTGCTGGAATGGTCTGGGGGGTGTTCCACCGGGACATACTATTGAGTAGCCGGGAGAGTTCACCACCCTTCCATCTCCTAATCCCTCCCTTGGGTAGATGGAGGGATCTACTCAAGAGAGAGGGTCGTAGAACAATACTAAGGCGTATGCCCGGGATACGACCATTGGAGGATAAGGCTGGCGGGAGAAATGTGCTGGTTGTTATTTCGGCCTGGGTAGTTATAAGGGTCACTGTCAGGTGACGAAAGGTAGAAAGTGTGAAATTATATATGTGCTATGTGTAACTAATGTGCACTTGACACCCGAGCACCTTATGTGTATAAAGAAGTGTTTCTACTCAACGTATGTTGATTCGATGTTAAATTATATTTTAGATGCTTCCGAAGATAGCTTTTATGATGGTGAGGAGGAGGAACCTTTTGAAGCATTTTATTAGGAAGAAGGATGTAGGATTTTCCGCTGCGTACCTGTTTTGGGTTTTTGCTTTTGCTATGTATCAATAGTAAACTAGCAAGTCGAGACTCTCTTTTGTTGATGTACCCTTATGTAATGTACCTTATACGTTGTAATTAAAAATGTATGCATGTATGTAGCCAATAATGATAGTATTAATCTAATAATAGCCATAAGACTAATAATAATAATAATAAAGGGATTTCGGGGTCGTCATAGAAACAATGTGTTTCTTCCTATTCCAAAAAGCATTAGAGTGCTCACTACAAATTTGTATAGAAAATTGATTTGTTATTAGTTTTATTTTTCCTATACTTTAGGATTTTCAAGTTTTTCTTCAATAGTGAGAATATTAATTTCTTGCTTAAGAAAATTCATTTGTTGATTTTTTGCTATAAGAAATTCTTTGATTGCATTTAGTACCCTAGTAAAAGGCTCAGTTATAAATTGAAAAGTTTTTTGTTTTCTTTCAAAGGTTCCAATAAATTCCTTTTCATTTATATTTTTATGGGAAAAATCTTTTTCAAAAATGGAGTTCTCAAAATTATTTTATTACCAATGTTTTTAACCAGCAAAAAACTTGTTGGAATACAAACTTTGTCTTTACAAATATATGCTTTGGGAATTTTATATTTTATATCCATTAATTTTTGACCATTTGCTGAACTAAGAGAATGAGTGGCTTTATGAAAATACCTAGTTGGGATGATCCCTTCATGTACGCAATTCAAGTCACTTCTGCTATCCACCAATTCTATTAAGTCTTTTCTAAATTATTATCTAAATGGGCCTTTGTAGAACCTGATCCAGATTAGTCGGTCAATAGATCAAAACTAGGTGACTAAGACCAAAAAAAACAAAGAAGTAATTTTTGCAAACCATTTTTGTGAGGTAACCATCTCAATGGTAGAAAGGATATTTTCATCTTTAGTTTGATCTTCAAAATATTTTTTAGGAAATGATATACTCTCTTCGCCTTTGTCATGAGCTTTTAGTTTTGTTATTCTATCATATGGAATCCTATTTTGTTGCTTTAGGTCATTGATTTCTTTCTTTAAGTTATTGACTTCTTCTATTAAGTCTTGTACTGTGGTTGGGGCCTCAATCTTTTTTCTTTATTTTAATATTCTTTGGACCTCAGCCATAATGTGTGGTTCTTGAGATACATGAGTTGTTTGAATATTATTGTTATAAGTACTTGGTTCATTAACCATTTGATCAAAATATTTGACCTTATATCAGGGTCTTTAATGACTTTTAATAACTCTTATCATGTTATGATTATTAAACTTATTGATATCAAAATCTTTAAACTGTGATAGAATCTTATAAAAGTCTTTTCTATCAATATTATTATCTTTTTCTAAGTAAGGTTTACCTTCTAGACAATTATTGTAGCAATCTGATCTGACTCTAAAACATAGTCTTTATTATCTAAATTTGTATCTCTTCAGAACTGTTTGAAGAACTATCAAAAGTTTCTTAATCAAAATTTTCAATGTCAGAATTTAACAATAATTTTTCTGGCATTTCTTTTAATTCATTATCTATATTGAGGTTATTTATCTTTTGTTTTGTTTTGCATTGTTTATAAAGTGCCCTACTCTTCCACATTTAAAACATGCTTGTGTATTTTCATTGAATTTTTGAATTTCCTATCTTGTTTTCTTTTCTCTCTTTTTTCTCTTCTTTTCTTTCTTATATGAGAATATAGTTTTACCATTTTATCATCTTTCATTTGTCTATAAGGCTTGCTAGCGACTGGTACATCCATACCAAATTGTCCAAAAAATTGGCCTAATTATCTTTTTTCATTCAAATGATGTTTTGTATTCTGTTAATTCAATTTTATTTCATTATAGAAAGATAACCCTTCTTGAATACAAGTTCCTATTTGATTGTCACAAGTATACTTCTCATTATCAATTTTAATGTCTCTTTTTCCTTCATAACCCTTTTAGCAAATGAAGGAAGTAGACTATCTATGAATTTAGACTTCCAATTAGTACTATTAAACTCTGGAAGTTTCATTACTCTGCTAAGAAAAACAAGGGTAGGACTTCTCCAATTTTGTAAAAAAGTCCTAATATTTTCACTATTATCTAACCATCTTCCTAAAAAATGTTCAATAATATTAATGACGTGTGTATAAACTGCATTTGCAGCTTGAACTCCATTTTCAATCTTTATTGAACTTAAAATATCTGCTCTATTGGCTTGGGTCAAGCAATTATCCCACCAACTTTTTAATTGGTCTGTAAATCCTGCAATTAGCATATTAGTCATGCTCTATCACTACTACCATTATTCTTACAGATAGTGTTGCACTTAAAGCATTCTATGAGAAGTATTATAAATCTGTCTTTCAATAAATCCATCCATGTTCCATTCATAAATATTTTTACCACTATAGCTATTATTTAAATATACTCCAATTCCTCATATAAAGCGCCTTGAGGTGTTGGCCTAAAGTAATAAAAAAGCCTTTTGAGTTAGTTTATCAACATATTTTTCCAATTTATTAATCTCTTCCTGAATTGTTTGCTTATAATCTTCATTTTCACTCATGTTTTGTTCAAATTTATCAAGAGTATTTAATTTCAGATTTTTAAATCTTTCACCCAAAAATTTTTCTAAGTCTGTTTTTTATTTTTACTTAAAATCTTTTTTATTTTTACTTAAAATCTTTTACTTCAGGTGGATAATAATAATAATAATAATAATAATAATAATAATAATAATAATAATTTGTCCTTAAAACTAAACGCGCAAGGCACGCTATCCGGCTGCGGCATGGTTTCCTCTAGATGCACATGGAAGTTGCCTACTTGCACAACAATGGTGACAGAAAAGGGGATTCCCCTTAGACCAACAAACTAACAGAAAGCTACAAGACTGAGAGATATACATGCTTCAACGATATGCAATAAGGAAAATGGTAAAACTGGAAAAGTGAACATGAACGTGACCTAAATACGTAAATGGAACTAAAAATTTTTATTTGCGAGAGGGCAGTGAGCTCGAACTTTTACAATATATAAAAGACATTTTTCTCATTTCACATGATGGTTGAATTTTAACAAATAATACATACAAAATATAACTAGATATCAAAAAAGGGAACCCCCCCCCCCCACCGTCCGTGGTCCTTCTCTGCCTAAATGAATCTTGTAAGCACGGGGACGGAACCAAAAGTATTATTTGAAGGCCGAGATCAAATTTCTATAAAATACTAAATGTATTTTTATTACTGGGAGATTGGTGTTGTGGGGGGGGGGGGGGGGGGGTTCTAAAACTTCAACCAACAAAGAAAAAAAAAAAAAGAAAAATCATGTAAAGACTTAGCTCTGTATGGAAATGAAGGGGCCGAGAGGAGGTGGGGCAGACCACCCTCCAGCACCCCCAGCTCCATCCTTGCTTGCAAGGCCTGTATGATCTTGCATGGACCACCCAAGCTAATACCCCTCTTTCGAGGGACCTACATGTTTGGAAAATGTGGAAACTACATATTTCAATACGGCAAACATGGAAATAATTGATGGTATTCAACATCTTGTTCCTACAAGATGTAATCAACGCTATAACTCAAAGGTACCAGGGGGTTGTGCTCGTGTTACAATCAACAACAAAGACATGGAAACGAGCTTATTCGACTTCTAATAAACAAATACATAAAAAGCCATTTATCAGGGGATCCCCGCCACAGAGAGTAAAACTCCAAATTCCTAAACATAACTTAGATTTGTTCATACAGCAATTGCATAACAAGCAACGGCGAGAAAGTGCAACACCATATTACCCAGTGAAGGATAAATTCTACAACATTAGCCCTTCATCCGAGCCAGTCATCACAGCAGCAATTTTATCAAGCTAGGCAACCAACTGAATCACGTACATGCATAAAAATATACGGATATATTACAAAACCAAGAACGACCAACAAAGGAATATGCCGATAATTATGACAAACACGCATTACAACATATGAACCGTAAATAAGAAGCAATGAAATCAAAACTGAACAACATAGATATACAGTAGATGCGCATCATATGAATATATCTAGGCTTTCTCAATTGGATGAGGCACAAGAGTTTATTGAGCAAAACGGAATTAAATAAACCTGAAGAGCTTCAGTTCCAAAATCAGCTTTGAGCTGAAGCTGCAGGATTGCTACTTGGGAATGATGTTAAACCAGTCCCAGCATCTGGTGTGTTGTTCTCTTCACTAGCATGCCGTACGAATTCCTCAGGAGACATGTGAGAACCATGGCAAGCACAAACAATCCGTATTTGAGTAGGGCTGTACCGGTAAGTCACGCCAGATATTGTCCTGCCATTGGGACCCGGGCCAGTAGTAGATACCCATGGCAGGTTTGGGTAAGACCCGCAGCCTCCAAATTTGAGGTCTGCTGAAATACCGGGTCTTATAGCTGGAAATTCAGAAGGAATTGATTCTGATCTAGGCTGATCAGAACACACATCTTTTACTTGATGAATTCCTTGGTTTCCTTTGACATCTCCTTCTGTGTGAGAAGAGGAGCCTTCTTCACCAACTTGCTGCTTTCCGTAACTTTTTCCATGTTCTACAGCCCTCCCGTCATATTGTGTAGACTCAGGTGACTTATGTGAAATCCCTGCCATGGTTGCCACATCAACAGAGTAAGCATGAGACCTCAGTTTCCATCTATATAGACAACTATAAGATATTGGCTATTTCACCAGTAGTTGAACCAAGATATATAGAACTCAATCAGGTCAAATAGTGATACAGGGATGGAATAAACATGGCCAAAAAAATTAGTCCACAGTGAGCTTGTAGCACATACATGTTATGTCGTGCGTCTGCGAGTGTCTATGCATACACATATATGCGACATACAAGTACACCATGTTTTAGAAACATGAATGAAAGGATGCACAATGCTAAATCAGTTCTTCACAGGTGCAGACAAACAATCATCTCACATCGATACCATATGTAGGATTAAGAAAACCACAGCAGAGGAAGGAGATGTTTACAGGAAGATACATAAAACAAAATTAGCTGGACCACAAGACCACGCTTAAATGCATCATGGGGCACCATTTTGTTGCCATCATAAACAGAAATTTGCAGTTGTCACCCCCGGTGAGATTAAGTCCTTACAAAGATTCTAAGTTGAAGGAAAACTCATGAGAAGGAAAGAGCAAAAGGAGTAGAGACATTTTGATAACTTGAAGTAACCAACTGAAGTAGCCTGTAAGTGTTTAACTTCTAAAACTAACTCACTACATATGCTTAGTTTGAAATTTATCAGGTTTCTCTTCATTGTAACTCCTTGAGCTTACATCACAAACACATCTTCTTTCCACTTATGAAAACTGATAACATCACAGTGGACCCCAGTGTCACAAATCATGTCTTAATCATTCAAAGCATCTACTTGGAACCAACGTAGAGCCTGTTGTTGCTGATATTCCAACTGCATCTTTATATCCCTGACATAATTCTTGCTTATTTACAGTTTTGCATGCTATCAATGATGTAATAAACTATAACTGGGCATCAAAGCTTCTAGATTTGACATCCACTGATATGCATATTTAAATCCATAACGTCAAATTTTTAATTCTGACAGCAAAACGACTATTTTAATATAGAACAAGATCCCTGTACTATAACTTTCAAATTCTTTCCATATTGTTGAATCAGATTGAAGACAATAATTAATATTGAGAAGGTTTCCCTTCAGATAAGAACATTGTTGTTTCAAGGAGCCAAGTCACGGCTAGGAAAACCTATTGATTAGTAAAATCCAAAATTGGACATTTAGTCCCTCTTAAGATCCATGGCGCAAATAGTACTTTAATACCATGAGTGGTGGACAAAGCCCAATGAGATATGCAAGTTATGACCATGTACCAATCACCACACATTGATACACTAACAATTGTTCGTCGAACAGTTATGACGTAATGATCTTGAATCAAAGGCCTCATTTTGTTTCATAATTTACTTACAACGAGGAAGATGACAAAAGGTAAAATGGATTGAAGGAAAACCTTGAGTTAGCTTCCGGCTGTCGTGACTATCTGGGTTCACTGGATTCTTCCCAGAATAGGCCGGGAGAATCTGTTGGTGATGAGAAACAATGCTCCGAGAATTATCCCTGTCCAGCGCTGGAAGCTGAACAGGAGTGTACCCAAACATTAATGGAAAATTAGCCGGCATCACCGGTTGGACACCCGGTCGCTCAGCATTTGGGGCAGACGTTGCATGCATTACGCCAGGCAATTGATAGCTAGACAGACTAGGTGCACCACTACAGTTCACATCCTTCAAGGGTTGTGAGTAAGACATGTTCATGTTCACTGATTGAGGAAATGCCACACTATAGGGCATGGGCATATTTGTCATTTCTGATGAAATGGTAAACCTCTTCTGTCCCACAATTTCTACACCACTTGATACAAATCGCTTCGACACATCATCGTGCTGAGAGACATGCCTGGAAGTTGAACCATCCACTTCAGAATCTGCTACATCTTCATTTTCTGCAGTTGATCCCTCATCAGTGGTTATGGAAATGTGTGAGGCCTTGGTCTTATCAGTCAAATCAGGATTATGTTCTCTCTCATGCTTCTTTTGTTGGTTCGCTTCAACAAACAAGTTTTTGCGCTTTTCACCAACACTTGATCTCTTTTCTTCTTCAATCTCGGTAGACCTGCTATCATTCGCCAACCATATTCCTCCCGTGTTTGAGCTTTTAGAAGTTTCTAAATCCACAGGAGCTTTAGCAAAGTTGTTATAAATGGGATGTTGTTGGTTTCCACCTTCTAGAAAGTTTTTGAACTCATTGATCAATTTGCTACCTCTATCCCCTTCATCCGACTTATTATCAGATGAGCTGCCATATTTGCCTTTTTGTGAGGACCTATTTCCACCACAAGGTAGACCCAAGCTCAGATCAAGACCTTTCTCATCCTCCATTCTGATGGCACCAAAAGTTCCTCGAGACTTCTCACATATTAGAACCTCTAGTCACCTCCTCCAGCAAAGTATTGATGCCTACGCAAAAGAAATACAAAAAGGGTCATCTAAAGGCCATCTCGCGAAAATATTTGCATGCAAAACCACCTTAGATATGAACCTTAGGTTATAAAATCATGCTACAATTATACAAAAATAGAGAATGGCATGATTGCCAAATGAAAAATAAGCTCATTTATTCATATTTAAACAAAAAGGAAAGCACAAACCCACACTATTATAGATTCCCTGTTAGTACACAAGATTCCAAAAACTAGTCTCACCAAAATATCAACTAATTAGCCAGTTGCATTGCTAGTCTCCTCATTCATACAAATCTCCAATGAATATAATAAAAGTTGAAAGATAAAGAGCATTTAGTAACCATATATATATTATGAAACTAAACCCTAAGCAGTATCAAGAACATAAATCGGTTACAACTTTAATCAGCATCAAGAACACAATTTCATGATATTAATAGAGCTATCTAACAAATTAAGGGACTACATTTATTAAACTTTACAGAGATCACTTCCACCTGGTTGATTAACATAATCTTACTCAAAACAAATAATCTTGCCCTAATTACTAGTCAGCTGCTAAAGTTACTGTTCTTCAAATCCAAACCATAAATTAAAACAATAAAACCAATTCAATACACTTCCCATATTAACAGAATCTAAGAATAAACTAACCCAACTAAGTAAAACTACTTTCGAATTTAAGATCTGCCATGACCAACATAAGAGCTCGTAGATACGATCATACGACCGCGAATATAAATACATTTTCAAAGGGAAAAAATTAATAATAACGAGAAAGACCCAGAAAATAAAAACCGAAAAAAAGCCAAAATCTCCCCCAATTCCAGCCATAGCAGAAACTAATCAGAGACCACAAGCCTAAACAAGGACAAAAATGAAAAAGAACTGAAATTAAAGAAAAATAAGTGCAAAATTTCCAAAGCCGACAAAGAACTCTGATTACCTGATTATGAAGCTGATTTTGAAGATCAAAGGGGTGAGAGATTGGGGGAGTTTAGCTCTGGTGGGAAGAAGTGAGAGGAAATGTGAAAAGCATGAAGATAAACCACCTTAGGTTTTGTTTTTAGGGGGCTTCTAAAATAAGGTAGGGTTGTACTACCTATCATTAGGTACCCATCTCTCTTGTTGCCATGTGTCTTAATTTATTTATATGTATTTTATGTGATTAAGTTTGTAATTTATTTTTTACCTACAACCTATTCATTAGTTTTCTCATCACAATATCTAAAGTCCATGTTCCATATTTTTCTCCATAATTATCTCTCAATTTGCTAACACAATCTTAACAAATAAATATGGAAGGTGTAGAACAATAAATTTTATATCAATAATTTATATCTATATATATATATATATGCATATATATGCACGTGTGCGTGTGCAATGTAGACATTCTAAGATAATAGATAAATAAGTAGAGAAATAGTCAAATAATTATAAAGATTTTTATTTTAAAAAATTTAATTTTCTTAAAGACAAAAGGTGGAACTACAATTTCTTCATTAAAATAAAGTACATTTATCATGTGTAATTAGCAATGAAATTTATATATCATAGTACTACTGGTATATGGGAGTTATGGAATTGTAATTTATAATTCTATAGGATAGAATTAATAATTAATTAGTGACGAATATAAATGTCGCAATATTCAACAAAATTGAAATTAATTTATTAAATAAATACGTTTCATTAAAATTATAATTAAGAAATGGATATATAATTTCAATTATTATTTTAATCTTAATTATACATATAATATATTTTGTATACTAAAAATTATAATTTAGAAATGGATATATAATTTTAATTATACATATAAATATTTTTTGTACAGATGGTATACCATTTTAAATCTTAATTAGTTTTAATTCTATATTTTATGACTATATATTTGTGCATAAACATATATAACATGGTTGACGTGATATGAAATGCTTCTAATATATAATCAAACATATAATACGAATAACACTAGAAGTACCTTATGTTTAAATTAAAAGATGAAAGTACAGTTATATCGAATGTTCTAGTTTTATGTGATATCTCTACTAGTAGTAAAATACTAGTGGTATTATATAATAGTTCTGTACATTTACTTTGGTTATAAACTTATAATAAATTTTCTAATGTTTAACGTCAAAATATATTATCTTTTAAGTTAAATTATGCAAAATTAAAGAATTAATTTCGACCCGTATAATGAGAAACAAGTTAAAAAGGAAAGAAAAAAGAAATAATTTAATTATCAAAATTAATATTTAATAAGTATTTTTTTCTTGATATATCAACTAAAAATATTTTTAATATAAATTAATAAAATATTACAATAATTTATAAAACATATATGTTTGATGAAAGATAATTTTTTTTCTAACAACTTACATAATGAGACAAAATATTTTAAATACTTTATTCTAAATTAGAAGGTATGCATATTTTTATGCTGCATGCTCTAATTTGTATGGCATGTTATATAGTAATTCCATATAATACTTATTTCGGTCATAAATCAATTATTAATTTTTTTTCTATGTATAAATATATAATTTTTAATTTCAAGTTAATTTTATGCTCCTATAATCAATATACTACATTGAAAATGATATAAATTGTGATTTTGATTATTAACATTGATATATTAAATAACATGTAATGGAATATTATTTTTGTAGATACATCACAATTAAAATACATTTAATAAAAAAAATAAAGGATTTGATGAGTGGACAGGATAAGATTGGTTTAATACACCACATACATATAAATAAAACTTAGAATTGTGGGTAACTAACAGGTAGCAGGTTATTCAAACCTAAACAACAGGTTTCAGGTAATAGCAACCTGTTGTACAAGTAACGGGTACTCTCACAATTTATTAGAGTACTAGGATACCTAATGTTAACCAAATACAAAGGGTACCTTATTTTAGACAAACCCTTGTTTTTATTGACCATTACTATTACATTATTATATTATATGTTTTTCTTTTTTTTTCCTTACATTTTTGGCTTTTTTGATTGAGCACGTGTTTTCTCCTCACTGTTTATCGTAGTGGGGGTCGCACATCTCTTATTTGATGCCTGCTCTTTTAGGTGGAGCCTACAGACTAGTAGGGGTGGGCGTTCGGGTCGGGTTACCCTATACCCGACCCGACCCGACCTGATCGGGTTAAACCCCGGGTATCCGTCCTCTTTAAAATTTTCGGATCGGATTCGGATAAAAAAAATAACTACCCGAATAGTATATCGGGTACCCGAATTTCAGTTAAGAAAATCCCGTTTCTCACGTCTTCCCAGATCTACAAGCCCCATGTTCCTCAAACCTAAACTCTGTTCCACAAATCAGATCTACTCTTTCCCAAAATCCAAGGAAAAAAAAAATTGCCCATTCTTCCCAAATCTAATCAACTCTTCCCGAAATCTGAGGAAAAAAAAATTGCTCACTCCACCGACTGATGTTTGCCGACATCCATGCAAGTCATGACGGCTCACCACCTGCTCTGTTGTTTTCTCTTGCCGGTACCCACACCAACCAAACAACCGCCGCCAGAAAAGTTGTTAAACAATATCTCACAACTTAATGGTATTTGTTCAAAGAAATAAGTACAGGGGTAAAGGAAAGATTTGTATCAATCTGCTGGGAAACGTATCTGAGGATTTGCTCCTTTACAAGATTGAAAAAGTTTATTTTCTTCAAACTCCAAGCCCTCTCTCTCTCTCCTCTCTCTCAATTAATTTCCGCCAAAAAGGTGTTGGGCTTTTATTTCTAGCATTAAATGAAGGAGAAGTTACCCACAAAAAAAAAAAAAAAATGAAGGAGAAATAAACCATTGTGCATAGATGAAAAGCCATAGATCGGGTTTCGGGTACCCGATGATCGGGTATCCGAGATTTCGGGTTCAATTCGGGTAGCTATTTCGGGTACCCGATTGTTCGAGTATCCGACCCGAAAAACCCGAACCCGGTGGAAACCCGACCCGCGCCCACCCCTACAGACTAGCATGAGGAAGTTTTCACGGTCTTGTAGATAATTGACTACAATAATCAGTACATAATGAAAATGTTTGATTTGTGATTTTGGTTGGTGATTTTGGTTGGAAGATGTTAAATTTCTACTATACGTGTGGTTCACTATTAATATATTTTGTAATTTTATTTAATTCATTATTTTTGAAATTGTCAATTGAGATTTTGTAACATTACTTTTGATAGAAAAATTTGTTATAAATCATTTTACGATATTCAATACTAGGAATGGTAATAAAATTGGATAAATTGGATACCCCCATCCGGGTCCTAATATTGAGGACCTGGCCGGCTTCAGGACGGATCTTGAGTCTTAATCGAACCTGCCTTGGTCATATTTGATTATTTTTTATATTGTTAAAGAGTTATTTCCCTTTAGGTTTAGTTTCAAACCCTCTTCCTTTTTTCTCTTTAATAACGTCTTATATTATTACTATTTCTCTAAAAATCTAGCCACTACTTCCTTCACTCTTCATTATTATACTTTTTCTTTTCCATCTCTCTCTAATAGAATCGTTATAGCTTCTTTCCTTTCTCTCTCTCTTTCATTGTCTAGTGAGAGAAAAAGAGTTACAATCACCATTATGCATACACACAATAGCTTGTATATATATACATATGTAAGTGAATTTGTTAGCTTGGATGGTGCATCAATGGTTGGTGTTCGTATATGTCCAAATCCCTTTCACTTTGTAACAGAAAAAGCTTGTTTATCTAGCTCCATTTTCTCATTCTATAAATATTCTCTTATAAAGTTTACCCATCCATTTCAAGTAGATTCATCTCGAGTTCTTCTTTATGTTTTAATTTAAGCTCTATTTCTTGCTTTTTGCGAAAGCCCTTTTTAATTTTTGATTGGTTTTAATAGTTTGCATGATGCACCAAGTCTGGCAGGTCTATCCGGATAGGTTCAATTTTTGGGGCTGAATGAGTGTAGGTTTGCAAATGAATCGGGGTGGGATAAGCCTCAAGTCCACACAAGAGTAGGCAAAGTGTGTCCCGGGTCCAACCAAAACCGCCCCATTGCCATCTCTATTCAAGTCGCATTTCAAGTCTCGAATCAAAATACAAACCACAGCAAATCAAATAATTTTACACTTGTAGTTGAAGGTGATGAAATACAACAAACAAGTGAATATAACACATCCAATATATATTTATTTAATTTTTTTTTCCTTTTAAATTCATTCGACTAAAGTTTACGAATTATGACATCATTATTTTATATATTCATTTATGCAACCTCCTAATACAATGTACTAAATAGAACATGAAATAGATCATGTTTCAACCATAAATCAATCGATCAAATAGGATAAAAATTGAATTTTTCTATGTACTGAGTATTTATCAAATCCTATAATAAAAAAGAATATTTATTAAATCAAAAATGTGGTTGAATATCTGGTACGAATATTTCTAAAGTTGCAATATTCAAATTTTTATGTTGATTGGTTGAATCATGCTGAATTATTTGCATGAAAATCCATCACCTACCAACAACGTGGATAGGAATTGGGTGAAATTGTTGTGCAAGTGTGTGTGTGTGGGGGGGGGGGGTGCATAAGAGAAACGAAATAAACAAGAATGCACTTTAAAAGACATCATTTCAAGTAAATTGCAATGAAGTGGGAAAACTTCACCTCTACAGTTCACTTGCTTGTTTCACCACAAAACTTTGTACAAAGAAGTGCTAAGCAAACACAAAATTACACCTAACAAGTTTAAATCAAAAGTGGTGGCCACTTCGTAACAAAATAAACACCAATGCTAATGCTAACCTAATGATCAAAAAATCAACCTGCATTGACACTTTGAAAATTATAAAAAAAATTACGTGAAGGGGTATATGTGAATTGTTGACTTGTTTTGCATAGTATGACTTGGGTCTTTTTACACTTCTGTTTCGCAACCGATTCCTCCAAAAAAGGTAAGGCATTGCCATATCTTTTGATTTGGCACGTCGCATGCTCCTTGAATTTTTCTCCCATTAAATAGGATGTTGAGCTTTAAATTTTGAATTATTGGACTTAACCACATTTGCTAGTCATATTTTCATCATTGGCCCAAAACATCATCAACATCCTTATTCCTTTTTTGGCCACAAGTTCTAGCCCATCAATAAGCCAATTGTGTCATCACTAGGCCGCTACTCCGGCAATAGGGTGCCCAAGACTTTATTGTTATTGGCCCACTTATTTTTAATGCTCGAAAATTCATTTTCAAACCTAAATAATGTGCCCCATAATCTTGATTGGTGGATAAACATTAATTCACATTTGTATTAACCATTGTGCTCTTTTAGCGCCATAAATTAGTAGCTTTCCACATCCCTCAAAGAGCCATTTTTAAATGGGTATCCAAACTCTTGAGGAATCTAGTGTAGCTTGGCCTCTTTCCCTATAATCCAACAATACCAACGCTTTTTTCTTTTCTTTCTTTCTTTCTAAAATTGACTTCATACATAGCATCTACACCATGAATTCATCAAATTGAGGCATATCTTGTTCCTTAATCCCATGAAAAACACCAAAAATATCATTTGTCGTCATATCCCGCATTGACAAAAATGATAGACTTTATTAGGTGGATACATTCCTTATAGAATTATATGTAATTTACAGGGATTAATTTGCAATTATAGTATACTTCATGAGATCCATATGTAATTTAACAGAGTATTTACACTTTTTTAAAGAAAAAGGCATAAGATTTGAAGGATTTTTAAAGGGAAATGCATTCAATGAAATATTTAAATGAATTTTGACGCCTATTTAAAGAAAAGTTGATAAAAGCTAAAAATTTAAAGAATGAACGCCTTTTTGCAGTTAAAAGGGAAATAAAAGTCATCTTTTTCTTGAAAAAATGGTAAAAAATTGTACAAATACTTATGATTGTGGGTGAAAAAGTGATTTTGAGTTAAAAGATGTCTAAATTGAACTTGCATTGTTCTTTTAGTGAAAAATAGGACTTTGATCAGCAATAAATACAAATATCTATATTCCTAAATCGAGAGTGTACACAAGCATGCAAAATAGCATAAATTAAAGCATACAATCTAACTCTACCAATGATGTAATGATTCATACAATAGCATAAATGATTAGTAAGGAATATGCTGCAATTCCAAAAAATGAAACTAACATGATGACGACAACATTGATGATGATGATGATGATGATAGCACACATCACAAACAAAGATGTATGGTATTTAAGATAAAAGAGATCATCATCCATCTCGTGTGTTTTAGCATTCCATTGAATGGATGAATGGTTGTTCCATATATTTATCGCTAATATGAATAGGCTTTAGAATCTTCTTAAAGAGAATTTATTATAAGAAAATGGAGGCTATATTGAAGTGACGGATCTTTGGTGGTAGATTCACTCAAAACCAAAGAAGAAGAAAAAAAATGTGTACTTCTTATTTTACAAAGGAAGATCTCTATTTTTTGTTCCTCTTGAGAATAGGCTAGTATTTTGGGATGTTAATAGAGTGTAGAAGGGTTTTAAAGAGTGTTTTTTGTCACTTAAAAAGTGTGTTTTAATGAAATAAAATAGGGCATCTATAAGGATAAAGGAGATCACCCAAAAAGAAATATAAAAAAAAAAATCAAATTGCATGAAATTAAGGAAGTGGTCAGAAAGCCACTAGCCATCGACTGTCTAGCCGACTACAAGAAGGGCAACCCAAAGTGTAGTGGCCACCCATTTGCCCATAAGTTATTTTAACGTAATGTGAGTGACCTTAAATCTTAAATATGCCCAAAACTATTGTGGGAAAAAAAAGTAAAAATGACCAAGCATGATTCGAGATGGAAACAAGGAAGCTATGAATGAAGGCTTATTTCAAAGAATAAGGTATAAATACCAAGTAAGCCTTCAAAAACTCATAAATCATTTGCTAATGTAAGAGTTACAAATGTCTAGTTTTATATATGGCACACTAGTCCTGTATTCCAAACCATATTTCATCTTTTATTCCAATACATGAAGATACGTTAAATGTAAAGATCTCAGGTCAATGGCATAATTAAGGAAATAATTTTATGTACATGAATGAATGTAAATTATGACATAGGAGATGAAATGCCGTTTTAAAATATTGGATCCTATTCAGTTCTTTATGTCACTTACAAACCAGTCCGGATTCTCTACTACAAAATGGTAATACATTTTCTCCTCCACTCATAAATACACGCCACGTGTATTGGCAAGCTGTTGAGATAAGGAAAAAAGAATCTTAAAAAAAATTCATATCGTAAGTTTTTCTCTTTCCTTGTTTTGGTGTCTTTGCAACCTAATTTCTATATATGCAAAATAGGTATACTAACTATATTTACCATATAAATATCAATTTTTATAACATACATAATAACTAAAATTATGTAGTATATGTGTGTAAAGACCAAATATATGCACTTATATACAAAATAGGTCTAATAACTATAGTTATACTAATAAAAATCGGATTTCTATACTATACTTGCAACAAAACCAAAATTTTATAGTTTATGTGTGTAAAACCAGAAATATATTTTTGTACATATAAAACTTGAAAATATGTGTGTAATATATACATAAAAATCAAGAAATATATAATGTATAAAGGGATAATTTTCAAAAAAAAAAGCTATTATTATAATATATTAGAAGAATTTCGTTTACTACATGTGTTAGAATACTTGTTTATATTACATGTTAAGTAGGATTTTAGGCATCGATCATTTTCATTAGCAAAGATACGCTAGGGCACACATGTCATTGTTATAATTTGTAGGAGGTTGGTCATTTTCATTATCACTACAAGTCATAGGACACTTGTTCATATGAAATTTAAGATAAAATCAAGAATCTTGATATTTTAAAGAGGAAATTACTGTTTCCAACCCAAACTATACGCGTTTATCCACTTTGCAACCTAATTTTTTTCGACTTACCGGTTGCCACCCGATCTATGCGTATTTTTGCAGTTTGCAACCCAAGTACATTTTCTGATGAAAAATCGTCACCGGGGCGGCCACACGTGATCGGCACGTGTTTTGAGTAAGGGTGTTTTGGTCCTTTCAGTATTTTTATGCACGTGATTTTCACGGGGGTGTGTGAATCAGAATTTTTGCCCAAATTCGAATCATCAAATCAAATTTAGGGTTTGTCTTTTTTTTGTTCGTTTCACAAAATCCTCTCTTCATCTATTTTCACGGGGGTGTGTTTTGGTCTTCGTTTCACGTGCTTTCATTTTGTTAATGAATGGTTAGTTAAGCTAAGCGAACTACTGTTTTTTGGGAGACTGTCTTTTGGGTGTATTTTTGTGATCTTAACAATTCATGAATGGTTAGTCAAGCTAAGCTTACTAATGTTTTTTGGGAGATTGTCTTTTAGGAACTTTAGGAAAAACATTGGACAGACAACCTTCATTGTAACTTTGATTATGAATGGAATGTAAATTTAACTTTTGCTACTCATTATAATTGTCTTTATGCTTACAATCAAACATCATTAATTTCATTTGCTTGATTCATCCATTGCACTTGAATTCATTTACATACAAAACATTAGGTTCTTGTCAACATTTCCATTGCGCTTCAAAATTGAAAGCTCAACATGCCCTTTTACGGCAAAAATAATCTACTTGCTGGATTTCGTTTTACAACAACACAACTAAATGCATAATACATAAAGACCCAAGACAAGACTAATGCCACCCATAGCCACCTCTCCCTTCTTTTCCTTTGCTTCACTTCTTTTTCAAGAACCCTCACACGATGGCGCAATCCAGGCAGAATTTGTCTTGCCCTCGTGCACATTGGAGGATCAATCCACATGAAGAATCCACAGTTTCCCATTTACTACAGTAAAAAGAAAAAAAAAATTCAGGAAAAAATCACTTACAAAAACGAAAAGTATTTCAAAAATAATAAGGTTTCCAAGATAATAAGCTTTCCAAAATCCCATTGCATGGCAGCAATCTCAAATATTTCATTTGCCTAGAGAAATTAGGGTTTCAAATAAACCCTCTTACCCGATATTTTGGGCACGACACATATCTTCTTCCCGGGTCATCATCACCCCAGGATGTCTTGCTTACTGTGCTTTTTCCACAGCGACAAAGCTCTTCTGTCACCAAAAAGTCAGCCGTCTGCTTCCACATTTGGCCACTCGAACAAGAGGAGAAGAAATGAGAAGTAACATTTTCCTTTTCCTATAATAATGGCCAAGACAAGGAGTGAATTATTATATATTTTATTTTCAACTGAAAGGACCAAAACACCCTTACTCAAAACACGTGCCGATCACGTGTGGCCGCCCCGGTGACGATTTTTCATCAGAAAATGTATTTGGGTTGCAAACTGCAAAAATACGCATAGATCGGGTGGCAACCGGTAAGTCGAAAAAAATTAGGTTGCAAAGTGGAAAAACGCGTATAGTTTGGGTTGGAAACAGTAATTTCCTCTATTTTAAAATACACAAGACACTTGTTATTTATAAATTTCAAGAAAAAAGATACTTGCACCACTAATTTCAAGCTAAGTTAATTTGCAAGATAAGAGGAACCCTTGTCTTCATCATCATAAACTCTATGACACTTTTGTATTCTACTTAAAGAAGGAAACACGCTTGTGCACTTACACGAATTTACCATGCCACTTTGATAATTACCTACAAGTCTTTTTCTTAATCCAAGGGCTATAATTTTACCCTTAGTCCTTAAATAAAAACCAATGGCTATGATTTAGCCAAAAACACACATTTAAATATGATAAATATAAGATTCTTTACACTCAAACCCTTATCATATCCTAACTTGAACACTTAGATGTCCTAAAATTTTGCCACAACCAATTGTCTTGAAAATGACCAAGGATTTGCTAATCAAATAATGTGTGTGTCTTGAGCTAACCTCTATAAATAGGGGACCCTCCCCCTCATTTGGAAAACACAATACACACTCCACACAATGCACTCACATGGCACACACACACTACACACTTACACACATATATTAAAGGAATCTTAGAGCTATTACACACTACTAAAAGGTATGTCCTAATCCTAGACTCCCTGTATATTTTAGGTACAATTTTATTTCATTTTAAGTATCTAATTCATGACTAGATATTCATATGTTTATGTGATGACCCGGTAATCTTTATTATTTAAATAATTGATATAAAACCTTATGCTTCTAGAAAATGTCCTTATCACTTGTTGTTTTCAAATTTTAGTTTAATTTTGAGAGTAATTTACAATTTGAACGGTAGAGTACTAATTTTCGAATTTTGATTACCATTCTTGGAAAATTCATCTATTAAATACTTATGAGTTTTCAAAAATAATATAAATAAGTATTCTAGATTTTTATGCATGAAGAAGATGCAATTTTGAATAAATTACATAATTTTACAAATTTTAGAGGAATTTGACATTTTAACATAATTTTAGAAATTCTATGTCTTAAATTGCAATTTTTGAAAAGTGATATGTTAAATTTATAATTTCTGGGAAATATACATATAATTTCAGATTTATAAAGATTAAATTTCATAATTTTGGAAATTTTCTAAATTAATTACGAATTTTTGGATTTTATGCCCTAAAACCCTAATTTACGATTTTTACAAAAATAAATAAATACAAATTCGAATTTTTAATTAAATAAAGATATGATTTCAAATTTTATAACATTAGATAAGATTATGATAAGATTGTGATAAGATTAGATAAGATTTGGATAAGATTAGATAAGATTATGATAAGATTATGATAAGATTTGGACAAGATTAGATAAGATTATGATAAGATTATGACAAGATATGATAAGATAATAATAATTAGAAAATGACTTAAAGTATATAATAATTCTATTTCTTGCCCTAAACTCTATAAAAGGGGGGGGGGGTATTATCTTTATTTTCCACACACAACACAAATCCCGCCTAAAAACACACTCCCTCACTCACTCTACTCTCAATACCCAAAACACTTTCTATTTATAGTCTATCTTCCACCCACATATATATATATATATATATATATATACAAACCCTTCTATTTTCATCCATATATACCTATTAGCCTTCCATATAGCCCTTTATATACCCTTTTTTTACTAAAAATATTTGAAGGTAGAATTATTACCTTTCTCATAAGTAGTTTAGGCAAAATAGTCTTACATTATTTTCATAAATAAGGCTTTAACTTGGATTTATCAAATAATGGTAAAATACCAAATAATTGCCTATGTTGACATTTTTAAAATTTATGCCTCAAATTATTTGCTATACATGTTAATATCATGATAGTTGTTTTCATGCTATTATGCTTTCATAAAGATATATGCATGAACATGATATGTTTATTTATATTTTTGATAAGATCTATGTGTTATGAGAAAGTTATTTCTCAAATATGTGTTGGGCCCAAAATATTTTCGGAATGGGTGTGGCTGAGTTTCGCTGGGACATTCTATTGGAGATGCCGGTAATAAATGTTCCAGTCCTCCATCTCTTAATCCCTCCTTATATGGATGGAGTGCTCCATGTGAGAGTGGGTCGTAGGCTTCGGCATATACCCGGGTTATGACCACTGGTGTGACTCAATTGGGATTGGTGGAATCGCGGAGTGACTCAGTTGGAATATTGATTGTTTGATCGTTGTGGGAGTTATAAGGCATTACATCACTATATGTGACGATCAGGGAATATTATGTGATATTAAGTGTTTATGTACAATTTTCATACACTTACACCTTATGTGATTGTGTAATAGTTCTACTCAACCGTCGCGTTGACTCCTCTTTTCCAACACTTTTTAGACAGAAATGAGCGGAGGCATTTGAGGGGCGTAGTGGAAACAACAGGTGTTTTGAAGCATTTTACTTAATAAAGTTACTGTTGTATTTTGTGAAAATTGTAATTCTTGGATTTTGTATATGTTTTATGTAAAAATTACTATTTATATTTAATAAAATATAAAGGAATATCGGGGTCTTTACAATTTATGTTTAGTTAGTTTATGAAAGTATTCATGTATATGTTTTACTTATGCATAAGTATAGTAACTTAAGACTTGCCTATATGCCCATACATATGCATACATATTTGAAGAACTAGGGTTGTTATTTTAATCTATATGCATATATGTACATAAAATTATTTTGAAAACTATAAATGTGCATTTATGCATAAATATTGTTCATGCACTTATGTATAATGTTTACTTAAAATGGCTACTAAGCACAAGTTAGTTTACCTATTCCCCCTAGGTTATAACCATGTAAGTATTATATTACTTCAAAAGTCTAATTAGTTATATTATCCCTTAGCGAAAACTACTAGTCATGAACAATTACAGCATAACATTCTAACTCTAGCCGTTAATGGAAACTTTAGGCGGTTACTGAGGCGACAAACTTGGTGAGACAATAAAGTCTAAGGTGAGTGTCTTTACTCTCCTTTCTAGGGATTTGAACTATATGCTATAAATATTACCGTATAGCCACCCCGTTCGATTTATGTTATTTGGTTCATTTATACTTTATGCTCAATATTACAACAAAATGTGACTTTGGTTTCTAAGTCAAGTTATAACTAAAAAATGATGATATTTTTACAAAGTGACCCATAATTATTCTATCTTGATATACTCCCTTGGGGACGCTCCTGGGAGAATTCCTGTATCAGGCAGAACGGACCGTTGATGAAACCTTTTTATATGATACCATTCTTTGAATCTAATTTCTGCCTACAGTCCGAGGATGACTGTAGTGGGGTTGAATCGGTGTATTGTACAAACGCGTGGTGCATCTCCATCTTGTTTAATGTCGAGGTGGCTTTTCGAGGAGGGAGGCATAAGGGTTTCTGTCATGATTTATTTGTTTTGGGTAGTCATAAAGTTGGAGATTCCGTCTTAGGGCCACTATCAGTCTTATTTAATATGTTGCAGGAATACACATTTCACACCACGACTCACGTTATCATGTTTTAAATGGTTTTCGAATCCTACTTTTGTTATCACTTATATATGATTATATTGAACTTACTAAATCACTTGGACTTATTACCTTGTTCATTTCTGTTTACTGCCTCAGATTCAAAATAAAAGGGTGTCCGTAGAACGGAGTTATGCCTCAGTTGATATTTCTTTTGTTGAGTTTACTAGTATGGTTGTTAGATAGCTTATGTTTTGCTACTCATTATTAGTTTATGTTAGGATAAAAGGGTGTCCAAGTTCGATCATGTTAGTGTTGTACCCTTGGTGTATTTGCTTTGTTACATATATAATATTCGCACTATAGTTTTACCTTGCCTTCGCCGTGCCATAAAAGTCTTTTGGATTGAGACAATTGAATTGGGTATCTATCGCAAGTTAGATATTCATTACGATTGTCAGTGTACTCTAATCATGTAGGTAAAGTCCTAATGAGAGGGGCACCATTTTATCCATTATTGAGCTAAATAAACTCGCATTGACAATTGTGAAGTCGAAGTTGGACAAATATTTGAGTGAGGAGACTAAGAATGATGATGAGGACTCTGATATTTTGAAGTAGTGGAAGGTTAATGCTCCAAGATTTCCTATTTTATCTCGGCATGCTCGTAACATATTGGTCGTTCCCATCTCCGTAGTTGCTTTAGAGTCCGCTTTTAGCACTGGTGGACTCGTTCTTGATGCCTTTAGGAGTTCTTTATCTCCAATAATTGTTTCAGCCCTTATTTGTGCACAAGATTGGCTTCGTTTGATTTCAACGCCAATAAATCTGGAGGAGGACTTGACTGAAGTTAAAGAAATGGAAAAGGTTAATTGAATTTTTATATAGTTTTACTATAGTTATTCTATTTGTTTATGTGTTAATTTGTTCATAAATCATAATATTGACTAATGAAGATGGTATGCTTTTTATTTCTTTTTTGTAGAGCTAATGAAGATGGGGATTGATAAGACAATTGTGGATATTTGAAGATGATTGGAAGTGATTGCTTGTCGTTTGTATATTTATGTTTTGTAAATTGCGAATTTGATGGACAAATTTAGTTGTAATTTGTGAATTTTAAATTTGTGTTGGACAAACTTGGTTGTAAACTTTTAATTTAGATTATTGGATATTATTGCGACTTGTGAATTTTTAAATTATGTTCAATTTAATGTATTAGTTAGTTTTTGGATTGTGGAAACCATGTGTAGTACATTGGGATTTTTTCAAAAAAAAATTCCAGTGAATAGCCTGAGTCCAGTGAGCAGCCTGTTGTCCAGTAAACATTTTTAGTTTTTTTTTTATTATTTATTTCGGGTACCCAATCCCGAAAATGTCAGGCACCTGAAATTTTCGAGTACCTGATTGTCGAGTACCCGAAATTTTCGAAACGGGATTGGGGATCAAATTTTGATCCTTGAAATTTTGGGTACTCGTCCCCAAAATCCTGAATCCCGAATACCCATCCCGACGCCCATCCCTATCGCCAAGTATGTTCAAGAGCAAGACTCTCAAATTACAAAGTTGAACATGGTTGACCGTGCTGAAGCTAGCCACATCATAGAAAGGTAGCTTGAAGCTCAAGATGAAGTCGAGACCTCTATGAAGCAACAAGAAAGGGGCAAATCCTCAACACAAGAGTTGCAAGTCTCATTAGAGGGGTTGATTCCTATTGGCCAATTGTAGGAGTTCATCATGGGGACTATTAAAGACAATTTTGATGGAAGCTCCAAGTCAACTATGTCGTTTACCAAGCCATCCACCCAAAGAATCGACAACTTGAAGATGCTGACCATCTATCAACCTCCTAAATTCTAGCAATTCGGTAGCAAAGGCAATCCAAACTAACATGTAGCCACTTCGTCAAGACATGCAACAGTGCCAGGATCTACGGAGATCACTTGGTCAAACAATTCATTCGATCACTGAAGGGAAATGAATTTGATTGGTATACTGATTTAGAGCCAAGTTCAATCGATAGTAGGGGGCAATTTGAACACAAATTCCTTAACTGCTCTTACAACACTTGGCGGGCGGTTAGCATAATTAAGCTCACCAGCTCCCACCAATGGAAGGAAGAGCCCGTCGTTGACTATATCAACTGATGGAGGAACTTGAGCCTCAATTGCAGAGTTCGGCTATCCAAAGCATCAACCATTGAGATGTGTATTCAGGGAATGCACTGGAGCCTTTGGTATATTATTCAAGGGATCCAACCTAGGATGTTCGAAGAGCTTGCAACTAGAGCTCATGATATGAAGCTAAGCATGAGCACAAGCAGAGTTGAGGGACCGTACATCTAAGAGCCTCGAAGGCTTAAAAAAAAGCAAAATGTGAAGAAAGGAGGCAGGTCCTTCCCTAAAGCTCAAACGGAAGAGTCAATGGCGATAAGTGAAAGACCCATCAAACTCCAACGGAAGACAAACCAAAGAGTCAAGGAAAACAAAGACGTTGCTCCCCAAAAGGGATGGAGAAAGTCAAGCCTAAAGGAGAGATAAACTAAGTAGTATCCCTTTATTGACTCTGACATATCCGACATATTCAATGATTTGCTTGAGGCAAACCTTATTGAATTACCCAAGATGAAGACGCCAAAAGAAGCCGTGAAGACGAATGATCTAAAGTACTGCAAGTATCGTTGCTTGATAGGGTATCCAATCCATGATTCTTTCGTATTCAAAGACAAGGTAATGCAATTTGCCTGACAAGGGAATATTACACTTGAAAAAGACAACTCAGCTACAAACATGGCCAGGATTAACGTTGAGACAAATGTACATGGGGAGGATTATGAAGTATGCCACGTGACAAGCAAAGAACAGTATATTGACGCTGCAGCTGATGATTGTGTGGCGGTGATGTGTTTTACATATGAAGATTGCTACTCGGCTCCAAGCCCCATAACAGGCCATTGTTCGTAACCGACTATGTTTGCTACCAAAAAGTGAACAAGATATTGATTGATGGTGGCTTCATAGTCAATCTCTTGCCCTTGCACATGATGACCGAGTTGGGGATCTCTATGAATGAATTTTCAAGTAGTCATCTGATGATCCAAGGCTTCAACCAAGGGTGGTAGAGAGCTCTTGGCATCATAAGACTAAAGCTACTAATGGATGACATGTTATCAATAGCATTGTTCCATGTGGTTGATGCCAAAACATCATACAACATGCTGCTTGGTCGACCTTGGCTACATGAAAATGGCATAGTTCCCTCCACCTGGCATCAATGTTTCAAGTATTGCCAAGAAAGTGTGGTGAAGAAGGTGATTGGCGACAACAAACCTTTCCCTGAAGTCAAAGCATACCTCGCTGATGCCAAGTACTATCTCAAAGATATTGAGGGGGCGAAGATTAAAGAAGGCTCGACAAGTGAAGAGTCCAAGCTATAGGTTGATCACGACAAAAAGGACAAAAACAATGCCATGATTCTAGCAGGCCATGATCAAGAGTGCTCAAAATGTGAGTCATCCCTCACCAGTATAGAGTCGTTCAAGGAGTTGATACTACCACTCACAAAGCTTGATGTAAAGAAGCCATCTACTTAGCTACTCAAAGGATTCATTCGCCTAATTCAAGGAGCTGAGGTAGATCATGGGAGTCCAACAGAGCTTGAAAATGTAAAAGGCCTTGACCTAAAAGCATACAAACTTTTAGTTAAAGTGGATATAATCTCGAAGAGAGTCACGCATTGGGAAAACTCCTACCAACGACCACGAAGGCACGAGAATAAGGTCTCAATACAATACAAAAGGTGCTGAAAGAAGGTCGGCGTGCCATCATGAATTCTTGGCAAGGACTTGGATTCATCCTGCAAGCTTTTATTTGTATCACCATCAAGAGAACAATTAACAACTATGTGGCGGAGGAATGACTTTCATCAAATGGTGAAAACAGAAGGGGAATGCAAAGAATGTCAGTTTTTGACAGACTTGGGCCTTTTAAAAAGATTATATACAAAAGAATAAAGACCCAAACGTATAATAAGAAAGTTGAAGTCATTGAAATCCCTTGTACACACCCAAGGTCTTTGGGACATAGACCACAAATGATCCAATTATCTTTATGTCTCATTACGATGAGTAGCATCTTGTTGTCCATAAACCCTTGTAAATCTCAATGCCGGGGAGTCGTTGTCAATATAGACCTCCACGTTAATATGGTTCGGCAAGAAGTTTGGAGGGTAACATAAAGATTCTTGTCCCACAATAACACAAGACCGTCTTTTCATCCCATTGGTTCTACACAAGTTTTGTTCAAATTAAGCAAGCTCTTAAGCCGATCAACTCTCCAGTTAGTGCACATAATCTTGGAGAGAAAGACCAAGGCAGGGTTTAAATCCTGGATAAGTTCCCTAAGATGACGAATTGTTTGAGGGCCTTTTAACCCTCGGCAATTGTAGGTTATGAGACTTTTATTCTTGTCTCATCTGCATGCAGAGTTCACTATCTCTTAAAAAGGATATGTAAGAGAATCATCTAACAGGTAAATCTTCTTCTATTCGTGATCACTGATCTCTTTTGAGCCTTCTTATCATTCGATTTCTTCCTTTTACTGGTAATAGAAATAAACTTTTGAGGTTTGGTTATTTTGGGTTTAGAAGTAGAGTATTTGATGTGGTTAGTTAAAGAGTTTTGTGGGCTTTGTATCATGAATGCAAGGAGGAATATGTAGAGTAAAGAGTTCCCCATTCTTGGTAATTTGGGTTGTGTGTATATTCATATCATTACAAGATTTAGGCAAAGGTGGGACATTAAAGATACGTTTTGGCTAGATCGCTTTGTTCAGATTTCGATCCAACTTAAATGGGTCTACAAGAACGAAAGCTTGGATTAATTGTTGTTGGGCAAGGCGTAAGGAATTGTGGTAATTTTTAGGTCCAGATAAATAGTCATCCTAGGTTGACCTTGGTATTGGAGGGAACTCTGTGCTTTGGAGGAGAGAATTCTTTGTACTGGGTTAAATTTTAGGGTCGTTTTACTTGATCCACTTTGTATTTGGTGGGTTAGATTTTCAAGGTGTTGTATTAACTGGGTGAAAGTTTTGGTTTGAAGGTTCTCTTTATTGAGCTGAAAGTTCCTGACTTGTGGGTATATCCATATGGGTGCTTGGCTTCATTAGTGTGGAAATAAACTCCCCTTGATTTTCTACCCCTTATTTGAAATTTGGAGTTCATGTAATTTGGGATTTGATCTTGTTTGTCCCCCTGAAAGGACAATTTCAAAAATATTCTCTACTACTAAATTGCCCTTGACGCCATAAGGACTATGGACGAAATCCTTTGAACTCTGGCAATTCCAAATCTATCATCTTTTCATGAAACTCGCCACTTACTAATAGAGCACTCATTGTTGTTGGGAATTGAGCTAGGCCTAAAGGGAAGGTCCTCTCTAGGATTTGTAAAATTTTCAAGCCATTGAACATGATACACCAAAATAATATAACCAATGTTCCCACATAGATAGTGGAAAGTGGGGAGTTTCTCATATTTCACAATAAATGGAATTTTATCACCTTCCAAACTCCTGAGTTTTAATGTTTTTTTTAAGGGTAGTTCGCTTATTCTATGGTAGGGCGAACACATGGACAAAGAAATCTCCATGATTTAGGTTTGTTAAGAGCAAGTCATATGTCTCATCCAACATTTTGAGCACAACTAAGTTCTTATCAAATGCCCACAAGCCGTCATTAATAATTCGTTATTTGTTTAGTGGATGGTTAAACTTTAATAAGAACCTGCTCTCTCCAAGTTTTGGATCGAGAAACCCTTAATAGTGCCACCAATGTGCATGTAAATGCTTCAAAGTGATATGTCTTGTGGGAGAGAATGCATCCCGCCTCATTATATATCCACTTGTTTGAGCATCACTATTCCAATGCCCCATTGGCATCACATTTCCATCATTTTTTTTCTTTTCTTAATACTAGGGATTTCTTGACTGATTCCTAATTTGCCTCCACACGTGAGTATGTGTGAGTAAGATGTCAGTTGATTATAGCCCCAGGCTAAATAAAACTGAGCAAGCCAATGTTGCACCCGAGCCTACAAAAGAAACCAAAGCACTGTGCAAGATTGGAGTACAAGGATAGAAGGTGCGAGAAAAGTTGTAGAAAAAATATGCAAGAGGTGGGAATAGCCAAAAGTACAGAGAAAATATAAAGTGGACAGATCTGATGGGGCACAAACTATGTTCACCGTGTAGAACTTCTAATAGAAGAAAAGTAGTATCTTCCACACACAGGAAAGAAGAGTTCTCATGTGAGACGATTAGGATCATTTAAAAGAAAAAATGGAGAGGTCAAATATATTTTCAATAACTACATTAATATTATAGAAGAAGTTCGATTATAACATCATTTGCACTCATTAACAAATATTAAGGTTTAATTGCTATTAACAAAAATGAAATTACTATCCAATGGACAATTAGGCCTGATTCTACAACTATAATATGGGTTCTATAGTGTACCAATAAAATAATAATTTTTCGTTGAAAAAAAAAATAATAGTTTTACTCGATAACAGAAAAAGAAAATGTAATTTATCGTGTGACCTCCATCTCTCATCGTGCAAATATTCGAAGAGTGAAAAAATAAAAAATAAAAGGAAAAAGGTAAAAATTGGACACTGTCGAGCTCCACTCTGTTCCACAAGCACAAAATTCGCTTTTCCGGTACTCGGAGAATTTGTGTGTGCCTGCCTGTGTGTATTCGTCTATACGTTTATATAGATACATACGCATATATATATATATATATATATTAAGAGAGAGAAGAAAATGGTGAGGATAATACCGATGGCGTCATCGATTAAACCCTCAATCTCGTCTCGGAGTTTTGCGGGGAGCGCCCGCTTCGCCGTTCCTCCCTCCTCCGCCTGTTATCATCGTAGATTCACTTTATTTCATCTCGCAAGTGGTGTGTTTTTTCGTGTATTTTTTCTTGAATGTTTATTTTTTATATTTGAAAAGAATTTTTAGGTTGTCGTATTTTCTGCTGTATGAGATTCGTATTTGCATTCTGATTTTGTGGAAATAAATTATATATATGTCACGGCAGCCAATAATTCAATAGATAGTGAATGTATACAAGAAGTAGATAAGGCTTGTAGGAAAAGATTTTGTATTTTGTTGGTATCAATAATATCAAATCAGTATCGATTTTCCTCTGAATTTCTGATAGTCTAATCTATAAATGGGAAAATGCTCAATCCCTGGTAGTATTTTTGTTTGAGCTACTACGATCATGTTGTACTTCAAGTCATCGAGACTTTGTGGAGAGATTTAACACTGGTAATTTGTGCAACCCAAAAATGTCTGTCACAATATATAGGATATGTGTTGAAGTAGAATGCGTGTGCTGTAGTTGAAGTATGATTCCGCATTTTTCAGTCAGAGTTTGGTGGGAGTTATGAACATCATTCGTGCTAATTCTAGTGGGAAAAGGTGACAAGAAATACAAGAAATGAAGTTACTGAAAATATATTTTTCTCAAATTGTTTCTTAAGATTCAAGATTATAGCATTACTACATTTGTGCTTTGTTAGTCTTTTCGTTTTATTAAGTTTGCTGGTTGTTAGCTATACAACTTATGAGTTTCTTGATATTAGTGCCTCAACAAGAGTGCTTCTCACTTGATAATCTCAATGTTCTCCAGTGGTGCCACAGCTACAGTCATTTGGGCTTAGAACTTCTAAGTTGTTTAAAGGAAACAGTGGCAGTATATCAGTTACTGGCGCACGAACTGTTGCGCTAGCAAGTACGGCTACCACTCAAGAAAATGCTTTGGAATGGGTTAAGAAAGACAAGAGAAGAATGCTCCATGTTGTTTATCGTGTTGGGGACTTGGACAGGACAATAAAGTATATGCTTTTTTAATAACACAATGAGCTGTTTATCCTGGCTTTCTAATTGGTTTCTATTGCCATGGTTGTTTTCATATCATACAAATGGTGGCTACAGATTTTACACGGAGTGCCTAGGGATGAAACTGCTCAGAAAGCGTGACATACAAGCAGAAAGATATACAAATGCCTTTCTTGGCTATGGGCCTGAAGATTCTCACTTTGTCATCGAACTCACCTACAGTAAGCAGTTAATGATGTTACCAAATCACACCTCTATTGACCTTTAGTTTGCATGCTCAATTGTGCTTTGAACTTCACCTCTTTCATGACTACAACATTTATCTATTTTTGGCCAAGTTGACAAATTATGAATACTCTGCTTCAATCTGTTGATGTCAGATTATGGGGTTGAAAGTTATGATATCGGATCTGGTTTTGGCCATTTTGGAATCGCAGTGGATGATGTAAGTTTTCTCGTCTATTTATATAACCGTACAGAAGGTAACCCGATAATCTGTCAATTTCGAGTCTGTTAAATTGCCACTTACGGCAGTTTCAGTTGCATTTGTCTGAATTTCCTTAAAATTTCCAAAGTCTCTTCTTTTCCTGCCCTTATCAGAAGCATTTTGTAGCATGGAGGAAATATAGCTATATAGTTAAGCCTCTTTCCTAAACGGGGAAAAGTAAAAAAGTGAGGAATTCTGGTTTATGGAATGAACAAATATTGGAACTGATGTTTAGCTTCCCTTATTTTATTTCTATGAACAACGTTTTCCTGTGTGCCATATCTTGAACACAGTGGGAACAATGTTTCGTTTGTTATTTTGATTTAAGCCTGGGTGATTGCATGATATAAGCCATTGATTTTTCACATATGGCTTGATAGTTTTCTCTTTTCTTTGGAATAATCAAATTTCCTGCATTTGGAAATTGTAACTCATAGGTTGCGAAGACTGTAGATCTTATTAAAGCTAAAGGTGGTAAAGTCACACGAGAACCTGGGCCCGTCAAGGGTGGCAAAACCGTGATAGCATTTATAGAGGACCCTGATGGTTATAAGTTCGAACTTCTGGAGAGAGGTCCTACACCTGAGCCGTTATGTCAAGTAATGCTTCGAGTAGGAGACCTTGATCGCTCTATCGAATTCTATGAGAAGGTGAGATTGCTTTTGTGAAAAGGATATGCATTTTGTTTCCTCATGTTTCCAATTCATTTTATTGTGGCATAGAATGACACTGATGCATTTATTCATTATGATTATGCTTTTGTTCTCTGTAAATTTTGAAAATGCATGCTTCTTTTGTAGGCTTATGGCATGGAGCTTCTCCAAAAGCGAGACAATCCTGAATACAAGGTGAATCTGCTGATCTTATTTAGATCGAGATCATGGAGAAATTGTGACTCAATAAGTAATGGTATCATCTATTTTTAACAGCCCTTTTGGCATTGGAGACTTTAGACAATGACATGTGCCTGAGTTGGTGCAGTTTTGTCCTCCTTGAGACCCTGTTTCCCTTCCCCCACCCCCCGCGGAATATGCTTGGTTTGTGATATTTACTATGCTTTACTCCAATCTGACTTTCAGTGAATGGATAAAGACTTGCAGTTTTCTCCAATTTCCTTTTTCTTTTTGATTAAGGAAGAAGAAGAGCTGCTCTTTTTTATTTTTTTTTAATCTTTTTCCAAACATTCTTCTTCATCTTTTTCAACTAAATTCCAAAAACTATCCACTTCTACGACTTGCTAGTACATGTGGAGATTTGTCATTTTACAAATTATCTCAAGTATAAGCTATTTTTTTCCCAACATTCTTCTTCTTTTTCAACTAAATTCCAGAAACTATCCTCTTCTTCGACTTGCTACTTTTTTCAAAAGCTCTAAATTTAATCACTTTTGAGATACACAAGCTTAATAACATGCTTCTTGAGCCCTTACTCCAACACAACCCCAAGTAAAACTCAGACCTCATTGGGAGTAAGGGAGTGGGAGAGGTTCTATGGAGGTGAAAGAGAACCTGACACATAAGTTTGCAGTTTCTTTTCTGGATGCACCTGAAGCCCCTTTCCCCTCTTCTCTCTTTCTTCCTTTATTTAACTTGATATTGCTAAAGTTGACTCATAGTTGCATTTCATGGCTGAGGCTAGAGTTGAGCTTATTTCACATTTGAATAAAGCGAAGTGCTTGTGGACATAAAGCTAATTTGTTATAAATTATTTTCAGTAAACCCTCTGTACTCATGAAACTTTTGGTTGTCTGTGCAGTATACAATAGCAATGCTGGGCTATGGTCCTGAAGATAAGAATGCTGTAATGGAGTTGACATACAATTATGGTGTTACTGAATATGACAAAGGCAATTCTTATGCTCAGGTTAAATCTCCTCCTCTGACAAGAGATCTTCACGTTCTGCCACTCGTAATATTATGTCTTCAGTAAGCTAACTATCCAAATTTTGGAAATTCTAACTGACTTAAATCTTTCTTGCAGATAGCTATAGGGACAGATGATGTTTATAAAACTGCTGAAGCAATTAAGCTATGTGGTGGGAAGATTACCAGAGAACCTGGACCTATACCTGGCATTAACACCAAGATTACTGCATGCCTAGATCCTGATGGTTGGAAGACGGTATCGCCCTCATGTCTAAACTTTTAAACAAAAAAATTACTCTTTGGGCTGGTTATTCTGGAACTTCCGTGCATCATTTATTGCGTACTGATTTTGCTTTATGATTGCCATGTCCTGTTTCAAGTGATGGATTCAAATATGGAATTTTTCGTTCTAAATATTCCTAAGAAACTGGATGGTGATGATATTGATAAAGAAAGTGCATGAGTAGAGAAAAGATGCATATAAGAAAGGTTATATGAACAATTGATACCTTAATTGGGATAAATTTTGCATTACAGTATAACTAGGTATGCTAAAACAGATTCTAATGATACTGTTTACTTTTGTTGGTCAGTGTAATTGCACCATTTCTCTGATTTTGTTATAGCTCTTCAACTAATCATTTCAAATGAGCGTGAAAAATAAGCAACGGACATCGTCTAATGATCTCAAATGTGCTCTTGTTGTAAGTTTTGCCCACTGATATGTTCTTTAACCTTGATTATGCTAGTAATATGTGTTGTTGAAAGGTTTTTGAGTTGACCTAAAATGTGACCTGGTACTTCTGGCTCATGATGAGTGAAAATCTTTTGTAGGAGTTGACTCATGAGCATTAATTAAGGTAATGTATTTTAGTGAGGTATGAGTCGCTAGTAGAAGATAAATAATAACATGCAGCTATGTTGTACATATACGTAGATGATGCTGTACGGACATGGTGATACTACATTTCTACAAATTTTATGACAAGACACTGTATATGAATATTTTTATAGTACTTTAGTATTATTATGAATAGATGCACATACAAACACATACGTAATTCATAAAAGATATATAAAGACATCGATGTGAATACAAAGGAAGAGAAGTTTATATCCTTGACTGTGTTGAAATTCTATTTGTGTGATCTATCAACTATGTATCAATTAAGTATTTTGGACAGACAAAACTTTTGATTTTTTTGAAGGAATGTAACCCGAAAATAGTTTATCGGATGAAACAGTACTTTTGGTGTAGCTTTTAGAAAAAATGATTTTTAATTATTTTTTTTGTTATTTGTATTTCTTTGAACATTTATAGAATAAGATTCCACATGTCCGAAAAGTGGTGAAACACTGTTGATAATGTGTCCAATATGCCATTGGAAGTGTATTTTATTTTTTGTTTTTAATTTAATTTGTGAACATGTCAAGTGGTGGGTTGGACACTATGTCCGTGGAATGTCATGTCCACCAGAGTGTACGGTATCTATTGGACACGATAGCGATCTTTTGGAGTTCTGTGCATAATAGCGGTGCAGTTTAGTGGTTTGGACCTTAACATTTACTTGTGAGGAGAAACTAGTTCATCTTCTATAGTAGCAAAAGAATCAAAATACGTATATACTTGTATGGATTTAGGTATTTCTTTTGCTGCAGGTGTTCGTTGATAACATTGATTTTCTGAAGGAACTGGAGTAAGCTCCATGAGGAGAGCTTCAAATATCAGAGATTAAAAGTGCTTAATTGCAACTGCACTTTCCAGATTACGATTCAGGAGGTACCCCCATCCAACAATGTATTTAATTACGTTTTGTAGATTACATTACTGAAAATCTCTCGAGTCATAACTAGCACTAGATGGTTAGCAGCACTACGATTCATCCCTTCAGCAAGTTTGTAGAATGATATAACAATAATTTTATAATTGCTTCAATTTTTTCTTCAGTAGGAGAAATCATTCTCAGAGCAGCAGTAGAATAACCCATCCTAAGACATCACTTAATCAAAGCTATATTTATACATATACTCTCTCTCTCTCTCTCTCTGTTTTTTTATTTTTTGGCCCCTTTCTTGTTAATGCCTAGGAGGCATCCTCTTCCTATGATTTGATCGACAACATTGGAAGGGCTTGAAGAAGTTATTCTTAAATGGTTGGTGGTGTACCTCACATGTATGGACTTCCCCCTTCTAATAGCCATAATTTCATAATAAAACTCTCCCTTCGAGTAGTAAATATAATATGTTCTAAATTTTTATCAGTTTCTTGGCGAGTAAGTGTAAGAATCATCGAGTCATAGTTTTAATAGGAAGTTTCATTAAATTGTTTGCTAAAAATAATCATTTTCAGTGACATGAATGCTTATACAACGGACTTATAGTTGAAGTTTATGCGATGTTTATGAAAAATAGAATTTGTAATTGAAGAGTGAAGAGCTTCATATTAATTGAATTTGGTTTTTGTTATTTTGGGATGGATAATTTGTGACAATGCTGAAAATGACAATGTTCATTGTTTCATTTCTGATTATCGATACTCTTTTATAAAGCTTTAGGGTCATTTAATAATTATGTTGGTGTCGTTGAATTTTTGGTGTCTTTGGTGTTCAATTTCTTTCGCTTTTGCCCCCTTCCTCTCTCTCTCTCTCTCTCTCTCTCTC
Source organism: Petrea volubilis (assembly GCA_026212405.1). Taxonomy (NCBI): domain Eukaryota; kingdom Viridiplantae; phylum Streptophyta; class Magnoliopsida; order Lamiales; family Verbenaceae; genus Petrea; species Petrea volubilis. Next base: position 884,593 of record CM047885.1, read on the forward strand.
CATTCACTTTTTTTTATACTCTCTCTCTCTCTCTCTCTCACACACACACACACTCAACTTCCATTATTCAATTCTTTTTACCATTTGGTATTTGTTTTTAATCACATAATTTTATTTTTAAAAATTACTTTACATCACTTATCATTAATTTAATAAAAATATTTTAAAATATTTTAAATAGTATACTCATGGAGCTAAATTAGTAAATATTTAAATTTTTAGTCTAAAAAAATTTGAGTATGTTAATAAAATAAATTGTTTCTATATTTTGTACACACTAGTGTGCTACACGGCTAGTATAACTATAATAATCCTTGAGTTGGTGTAATTGTTTGCTGTTTATTGAGGTTTGTATCTTGTGGGGCCATTTTAAGTATCATCAATTATGTGTTAATACTTGTAATTTTCATCTTTATGCGTATAACATTAAGTCTAAAAGGTCATTGTATATAATCATAACTTTAACACAATTTTTGCTACAGCCAAACTTGTAAAATTCATTTTGGGAATAAAATGAAATGAATATATTAGGGATGTATAATTAGTAGGGCGAATTACACTGGCCACCGCTGAGGCTAGATTAATTTACGAAAAAAATTCTTATTTTTTTAAAAATTACCCAACACTCCACAAGGTTATACCTATATCACAAATTTATTTTAATTTTTAAAAATACCCCTTTCTTTTTTTTGGGTGATTTACATTGACCACCCTAAGGTTAGGTTAATTTATGATAAATCACTTGTGATTTCAAAAATTATCAAAATTTTTTTGAGATTATATTAATATTACAACTAGCGCCTATATATGTTGACTTATTAACAGTAGTAATTCTTTTTTTTCCCCCTCTATAAATTCATAACATTAAATTCAAAATATTTATTTGAATAAATAATCACATTGTTTTTCAAATCTATTACATGAAAGTTTTATGATAACAATATTATAGAGGGAAAAAAAATTAATATTGTTGATAAGTCAACTTAAGTAGGTGTTAGTTGTAATATTGATATAACTTCAGGGGGGTTTTGGTAATTTTTGAAACCACAAGGGTTTTTTCGTAAATTAGCCTAATATTAGGGGTGTTCAGTGTATATCACCCAAAAATAGGGAAGTAGTATTTTCGAAAATTGAAATAAGTTTGTAATGAGTATAACCTCAGGGGGGTTTTTGATAATTTTTGAAAAAATAGAATTTTTTTTGTAAATTAGTCTAACATCAAGGGTGGTCAGTGTAATTCGTCCTAATTAGTAACATAATTAGCCATAAATTTTACATTGTCCCTAAACTTTTTCCTCTCTCTCTCTCTCTCTCTCTCTCTCTCTCTGTGGATTGTACTGATGGAACAGAAACAACAAATAACAACCTTGCACATCAGACGCCAGAGAGAATAGCTGGAAAGAAATAAATTAGAACACTTGGTACAATCACACAGTACTTCCCCAAGCCATGACTTATTCGCAAAGTACGTACTTATTATACATATATATCTACAGCACCACTCAAACCTATGGACGCTAATTTTATTTCATCTGCATATATCTTAGCAACAAATTGAACACAACTTGGTGATTTGAAGGCCCCCACGGCCCCACAGATATTGATTTTATTGCAGCAGAGCCTCATCCGAAAATATGAGCTTCGAGTTCTTTAGTGAATTCGATGAAGAAGTTTAAGAGCGAGAGTGGGTGGGGATTATCGGGGTTGATCAGCTCGTAGTCTATGGTCCATGTGATGAAATCGACGCCATTTTTGGTCTCGACGTGGATGGTTATGAGCATGTTCTTGTACAAGTCACACAAATCCCCTTCCAACATCTTGTAAGCAATTTGTTTCTTTGCAAAATCAATGTCTTGAAGTACTTGTTTTGCAGTCTGCGGCTTCCCATCTATAATGAACAAAAAGTCAATCAAATAATGCAACTTTGATTCCATAAGTTTTGTATTGTTTCAATTTTGGTGTCATGATTTCGTCATAGATGACAAGCCTAACGTCTTACGTGATTTTCATGCATATGGACAAACATTCAAATATTGAGGAAAAAGTAAAATTATAGAATGAAATTTGAAACGTTTTCAAAAACTATATTCAAACACAATATTGTTAGTGTGCATGATCCATTTCTCATCATTTGTTCAATACCTTGAAAATGTTTACGCTATGAATAGCGTACGCTCACGTAATCATGAACTCATGCATAGTACGTAACACCTTCAATGATAAACATTTGGTCGTTTCTAATTAAATTATAACTTATAAATTCTTTAATGAGGGAATGTTGAAGAGCTATTACCACACATTTTTCCCTTATAAAAATTCAAATTTGAGAAAAGTGTATAAAGTCATTCAATAACAATGAAGTAGTCACCAACACTCGCGACTAAGACAAGCAGTATTCGGCTGAAATTGTAAGCTTTTTAAGTTCACTTCAAACACCCAACTAAACTTATGAACTTGTTCAAAATATCTTTTAACATGCTTAAAAGTGTTTGATAAAAACTTTATAAAAGGAGCATATACAATTATATTTTAATTAGGAGTTAAAATTTAAGTCCTAGTTAAAATATAATTGTATATGCTCCTTTTATAAAGTTATTTTACATTAATTATAAAACTGTCATTTTTAAAATTTTATAAATTGTACAATATATATCTAAATACTTTACGGTTTTATTTTCTATATAAGATCAGTACATATCTTGTAAAGGCTAAAGTTAGATATTTTTTAGGGCAAATTACGTCTACCCTTGAGGTATAGTGTAATTACAAATTAGTTTTTCTGCTTTTAAAAATTACAAATATCTCCCTAAGGTATGTATCAATATAACAAGATCAATTTTTCATCAAGGTGGGATATTATTACGAGTTGTATTTCTATTGTTTTCAATTGGATTATAGATAGAGATGCCCGGTGGTGGTATAAAATGAAATTAGTTGGTGAAAGTTGGTGGATTAATAAAATTTATTAAGGGAATTTGTTAGGCTCAATGAAACGTATCCCCTGGTGGCCGGGTTGACTACTATGATGGTAGAGAAGTTATCTTTTGGACATCTTTTTTAATATTTACAAGAAGGTACTAAATCTTGAGGGGGTATTTGTAAAATTTAGAATAATAGGTATTAATTTATAACTATACCATATCTTAAACACTGTAGACATAATTTGCCCTATTATATATATATATATATATATATATATATATATATAAGATGTGAGAACTATTAAAATGTTTGAAAATAGTGAAAAGTGGTAACTTACCAACTGTGTACTTCCATTGTATAACAGATCCATTAGTTCCATAACTCCCTTGGTGCAGCTCACAAGCCTGGATTTTTCCAGGGGTGGCAGTGGTCAAGTGATGAGGCTTATTAGCCACCAGGTGATGAAAAACATCGCCACCTGCCTTAAAGGCTACCTGAGCAATAAGCTTACACGGTAATGCAGCCATTCTTTTACAATATTTATATATATATATATATATATATATATATGCAACTATATGTGCTTATATTCAAGAAATTAAATGCAGATTGTTTATGAAATAAGCTGCTCCCAATCTAGTCTTTATATAGTTGAGCGACGGGGCAAGTTGCGAATTAATAATAATGGTCTTTCTTAGTTTAATTAATATATAGGACTTTCTTGTACAGCTCATCAAATGATTTGGACAGTGACTTCTCCACAAAATTTTGCATGCACGTTGTCTTGTCATTTTTAGTTTAATCGATAGCTTGGATTTGGAGGCTTCCTTTCTACAATTCCTCCCCCCACCCCACACACACACACACACACACACACACACACACATACATGTGTGTGTACAAGAATGCATACCTTTTAATGACGAACCAATATATTATAAATTAAGTTTTTGTGATGTATTTAGTTTATAAAAATTTTATTACTAAATGTCTTGTCATTGATTGTTTGTTTTGTTCTATTTACATTGAATTTTGTTACTAATTTCATCACAGATTCCTTAAATTTATGATAGAATTTCACGCTCACAAAATTTCCATTGGTGAATGAGGTGATTTCTTGTAGTGAATTTTCTCCATAAGTTATGTATTAACTTGGAGCTAATTATACCAATTTTATGCATTTAGTAGGTTTTATTATGTTTGTATTTTTGGGTTAGGTAAAAAGGACATCTAAACTCATTCGTTTCTATATCTAACTAATAGTTGGCCGGTGTATTGAGGGACATGAGATGTTATCTATTTGGGTATATACCTAAGTGGTGTATCAGTCGTTGGATCTATACACAATGATGTCAAAAGATAAAATTGTGATATCATCATATTCAATCCAATGGTGTATACACTACTTGGACATATACTCAAATAGGTAGCATCTTATGTCCTGTGCATTGCATCGAAGAAAGATTTAATTAAAGAAAAAGTTTATTACTTTCAAATTTACTTTTGCATATTTCAGGGGGAAAAAAAAATATGAAAGCAAACACATGGTTCTACCAAATCGCATATAACTTGGTAAGATTTTCACTCAATAATTCTGATCTTCTTCATTTTCACGTGTTGATTGTAATCTAATCCTTAATTAGCAAACTCTCACTTGGCTTTCTAAAAAACTATATCATGTACATATATTCCAACCATCAAATTCAATCTATTTGAATGGTAAAGGTTAGCACAAGGAGGTCCATCGTCTTGTATTGGATTACTCTATTTGTTTACACCAATGAACATGTGGGTAAAATATGCTTTGCAATCCCCAAAATTATGGATAGTGTTGTTATTTTTCCCTCTCCGACATTTATGCTCGTTGCTACTATTTACTATTTTGTGAATTTTAAATCGTGCACACTTAATTTTAGAAAAAATAGAAGTTAAGAATAATTAACTTGTATTAAAGTACAAAATTATTCACAAATTTATTCAAAAGTCTTTTAGAGTGAATCAAAACTATATTAAAAAATTGGTGGATGTAGCATGCTGTAAGTCTTTTTTTTTCCCTTCACCATGACTCTAACATTTTAATAGTTATTATTATAATTAAATCAATGCATTCTTCTTTTCTTAAATTGTATTTTTCCTTTTTTTTTTTTGCATTAGGAAAAGTGTGATAAGAGTAATGAATATAGCTTATTTATCTTTTAAATAAGCATCATTGTACTATTTTATTATGTATAAACTTTTAAAGCAATGGTTTTGGGTGGACACTAAAAAAAATGATTTTTTGTGATGAATAATTTCTTCACAAAAGCAACATAAGTCGTCAAAAAAGGTGTTTGTGACTGTTGGCGATTAAATTTCGTCCATTCAAAAATTAGCAAGTGTAAATTAAAATATTAAATATTAATTAAAATTTTCTATTTATATTTTGGAATTTCTTAAATTTAATTTCAATATTAAATGGTTAATTTTAATTGATATTTTAATATTTATTTTAGTGACGAATAAGAAGCCACCAAGTGTCAAATATGAAGTCTCACAATCAATTCAATCAAGTCTTGCAGTCAAAAGTCCAAAACCAATCAAATAGTAACAAGTGGCGCATTTGGTCACATGAACCAATCAAATCATGACGCGCAAATAATATTTTTCTCTTTAAAAATAATTTATATTAAAGAGATAAATACCGAAGAAGTTGCTAGCAATCCGAAAATCCTGCATAAACGCCTATAAATAGGGATCATTTGGAGCTCAAAAGAGGAGATCGAGAAGTCTTCCAGAGCTAGAGAAGAAGAAAGTCCTGAAGTTCTCTCAAGTTAAGCTCACGAAGATTCGTGAAGATCAAATGCGAAATTTCCGGCGTTCTTCGCGAAAGTCATCAAATCAAGGCGTTCAATCCACGATCAAGGTGTTAGCCCTGCGTTTTGGCGTTTCTCCTAAATCAAATCCACGGTGATTAAAATGACGTTCAAGGTGTTTTTCACAGAAATCATCAAAATCGGGCGTTTGATCTGAAATCAAGGTGCTAAACCAGCAAATCGGCGTTTCTCCAAAGTCAAATTCAAGTCAAATCCACAACGTTCTTCACAGTGTTCATCAAAATTTTCGGCGTTTGATTCGTAATTAAACTACGAAATCTAAAAATTCCATTATTGGAGGATCAAGTCAAATTCGGAGAAAATAATCGGGGATTAGTCTTTTCGAAGATTATTTTCTACTAAATCATATTCTTTTAAAATATTTGTCACATATTTTTCCTGACTTATAATTTGTATTTACAGACTCAAAATTTTGTGTGAACAGTGACCAAATCTTTTGTCACAGTGTTTTGTCACGTAGATCCCATGGTCCTTTTAACAAAACACAAGTTTGTTACGATGCAGTAGTGACAATTTATAAATCACCACACGTACGTGTGTCTTTTACGATAAAATATCTATCATACAAAGGAGCCCCTTTTGTCATGTAAAAACAATTTCGTCAGTAAAATCATGGTTTTTTAGTCATGTATTGTGACAAACGGAATTTGTCAAAGTAAACTTTTGAGCTATTGGCTATTGTGATGAAAATTCATTATCGCAAAAAAGTTTCAACAGACGAAAGCTTGCCGCAACGAACGAGATTGTATCGTCTTGCCATTTTTTTCACAAGAAATTTTCAAATATTACCCGTAGCCCTTTTATATATAAAATCACAACCATAGCATTCAATTCAATCAAGTCAACATAAGGTATCTATTCCTAACTAAAACATATTTATCCTATCTTTCCAACATCAATTAGTTTAGACATGCTCCATCCCTTTCTGAATCTTCATCCTCACCGGTAGTTCCTCATGTATCAACTTTTCTTACGCGTCGTCCTTTTTGGCATCTGCAACAATAATGACAAACAAGATCATAATTGAGTGTTAGAAAGTTCTAAATACAGTACTCGGAACATGATTATATCACGATTATCATAGGAAAAAACACTTCTGAAGCTAATATAAATTATATTTGTATTGCTTTCTTTAAGCAGCACAATGACATAGAATTGGCTAAACTTATGTACATGAGTTAAATACAGCAACAATACTTTCTCAGTGGTAATCCATGAAAATAGACATCCGATAACTATGAATTCATCTTCCTAGATGGCTTATCTATTCATTTATGGGCTAGTTTATAAAGATTACATAATAACGTACAACCTCCCTATTCAAGCATCTAGAAAACAGATCAAGATTTGAAAAGAAAGCTCAATCACATAGTATTATTCTGAAACAATGTCCGCAAACATCTCAATTACTCGTCAATTTTTCCTCTTCTTACCTAATAAAATTAAGAATCAGAACATTGTAAATAATAATTTTTGCAATTTAAGTGCTGCTTCTATTTAAGTTTTTATTAGGTAATTAGTCTAAACTAACTCTTTTTGCTAAACTATGAATATTAGTGTCCTACCCCCTTTCAAGGACGTTAATATGAATAACTTCCACAGACTTTCTTTCATCTCACTACCCTTCACTTTTTTCTCTTCCCCCGTGCTGTAAACAAAAAATAAAACTCAACTATTATACAAATTTCATCTCAAGAATTCAATTTAAATGAAACAAGTCTTTGTAACCCCATTATTAGAACTATCTCCATGCACGCGATAGTAACTCCCCCTACTAAAAAGTTAGTAACCAAGAATAATTCTTGAAGTCGACAAATACGCAAGAATCTTGGAGGTGTTTGAAGAAATATAGTTAGATAAGCACCAAATACATTTATTCAATAATGTATGTTCAAACTTATTTTGATTTAAGTATGGAAAGAATCATCTTAAAGAAAAGCTAACCGGAATCATCATTTCCATATTAATCCCCACTCTCATACAAATCATCAAGATTAGGTTGTTTCTATCTTTCCTAATTTCATCTTCATAATTATTATCCTCATCTTCTTCACTACTTACATTCTCATCTTCTTGATGCTTGAAGCATATAATATTTTCAAAGATTGCCTCATCCACCACTTCAAGTTCCACTACAAGAAAACACGGTATTTTCGGCGAAATTTTCGGCGGAAAAAATAAATTTCGGCGGATTTTCGGCGGATTCAATCTCCCGAAAAAACCTTCGTCGCTAGTGATTTTTCGGCAGATTTTCGGCGGATTCAATCTCCCGAAAAAACCTTCGTCGCTAGTGATTTTTGGCGGATTTTCAACATTTTCTCTTGTAAGTTAATTTCTGGTATCCTAGTTATTATCTTCATCAACTAGACCAACTCCCATTACACTAATGCTGTTGCAACCCGTCTGTCACATAAGCTTGTTCATTGATTTCTATCTTACCAACTCAATTTTCTATTTCCAACTTGGAAGATCACATAAATGTTTGTGTTATACTCTTTGGACAATCTGCCAATTTGTACCCAACTTTGTATCATTTATGTAAAACACATGTTGCACCTGAATGGGTAATACGAAAGACCATCCCTGTACCACCGTGATCTTATATCAATGCTAATGAAATGCCTATCTTTTTATACTATTTTCTTGCTCCCCATGTCAAACCATTCACACTGAAACAGAACTACCTTATAGCCGCAAATATAAGTCAATTCGACAACCTTGTTCAAGAAATCAAAAATCTTAATGGATTGATTTTTGTGATTTCCTTTGACAAGTAGTCCGCTATTTTTAGGTTTACAACATTCATTGCAATCCCTTGTGCGAAATTACACTTCATTGACAACACATCAAGTGTAACACTTTGTATTCAACCTTAAAGGACCTTTTGCTAAAGACACAACCCGTTTGTAGCTACTTCAAACCAATTGTAGTGCAACGAGTTCATCTACATATTAAAAAGCATTAAGTGGAGAGCCATATAAGTAGTTCTTTATCACCAATATTTTTGTATGTTCTATTTTATACTCATAGCTTACATTTCTTTAAACCATTATATAGAAATTGTTCTTCATGCCTCTTATCATTTTGTTCCGAGTCAGCAATTTCATCCAGTCTGATCCAACAACGTAGCTTTGTGCATCCTATGAGAAGATAGACAAGATATATGTATTAGTGTGAGCATTATAAATGGAAAGTGCATAGGGATTACTTACACAACTAATAAAATTAGAATTTTCCTTACTTCAAGTATGGCTTAGCTTCTACACAATTACTTAGGATATACCAGTGATACTTTTTCAATCCTTCATCTAATAACAAAGGCTCGGGTATGATTTGCCCAAACAGATGACACTTCATGAACATATAAAAAGATTGTTTCCTCCTTGATCACGGGCACCATTATAATTTTGTTTTGTGCAATTAAATTTAGTTTCCATATCATGGAGATACATGGACAAAAATGTTAAATTTTTATTTACAGTGTAATCTTCAACGATTGAACCTTCTCGGTTGCTCTGAGAGTACACAAAAACCTAATAAAAACAAAAGGAAAAAAAGGAAAATGAAGCAATCAAAAATAATATATGAAAAAATTTAAAATAATATATTTAGTTGCATTTAGAACAAAAATGATAGCAAAAGCTATGACAATCATAAATGTCTTTACCTTTCGATTCGGTACATCCATTGGAATTTGCACTAGTCTTGAAGTTTCAGCCTCTCAATGTAAGTGAACAACTAGGTGCACCATTAGAGTGAAGAAATAAGGTGGGAGTATCCTTTCTAGCTTTCACAAGATTATTGGTATCGATCTCTCAACATTTTCATCCTTTAATGCTATTGAACACTGTTCCTTAAAAAAATCCCTAAATTATATAAACCATCATTAACTTCCTTGGTTAAATAACTATGAATTTTGATAGGAATCAATATCTGAAGCAAAATATGACAATCAGGAGACTTTAAAGTAGATTATTTATTGCCCCTCCCATTTGGATATATTTGCAGCATAAACTTCAAGAAATTTAATTGATTTCGTTATTGTGACTTGAATTTAATGATGACCTCGATCTATGTAAAGAAGCAAACTTCAATTTGAAGAAGTTTGAAGAAGAGAATTCAAACTTTACTACTTAAGAGTTTGAGTTCAAATTGAATTCTTCTTGAATTAGATAATGCTTATCTCTTAGCATGAGATAATGCCTATCCATTAGTATTGGATAATGCTTATCTCTGAGTGTGAGATAATGCTTATTCATTAATTGGATAATGCTTATCTCTTAGTACTAGTCTACTAGATAATGTTTATGTATTAGCATTGGATAATTTTATCTATTAGCATTAGATGATGCTTATTTTATCTCTTGTGGTCTATATATATGTGCTCTTAGTAGTCATTTGTAAAGGTAGGCAAAAGGCAAGAGAGGCAAGAGGGAAGAGGTAAGAGAGAAGAGAAGAGAGAAGGAAAAAAGAGAGCATTGAGAGACTTGAAAATTAGAGAGTTTGGAAACACGTAAGAGATAATTCTTTGTGAAAAGAATTGTGAGATAATTTTCTTGAGTGTTGGACAAAAATTAGATAACATTTTCTCTAATTATTGTAACTCTCTATAAATCTCATTATAGTGATATTGCTCCTCACCTGTGTACATAGGCTTGTTATTAGCCGAACCAGGTAAATATTGTGTTATTTTAATTTTCGTTTGTTTTATTATCAATTTATTATCACCTATTTAAAATAAATGTACTACTTGATTCGAGTGTTAGTCTCAAACTGGTATCAGAGCCCTGGTTGTTTGTAAATTTGTTTTGGTATTTCTTATTAAGTTAGGATGTCGACGATGAAATTTGATGTCGAGAGGTTTGATCGAAAGATCAACTTCACATTATGGCAAGTGAGGATGCGTGTCATCCTCGTACAAAACGGAGTTCAAAAGACTTTGACCGGTGTAAAGCCAGAGGCCATATCAGATAATAAATGGGAGTAGATGGATGAGAAAGCCTACTCGGCTATTCAATTGTCTTTGACAAATGAAGTTTCAAATGAGGTGATCGCTGAAAAGACAACGGAAGATCTCTGGGACAAATTGGAGTCTCTCTACCTGAAAAAGACTCTCACGAATAAGTTGTACAACAAGCAGTCCCTATATTCGCTATGAATTAGTGAAGGTACATTTGAGTTCTCATATTGATTAGTTAGAATAATTATTATGGATTTGCAAAATCTATATGTTATTATTGATGACGAAGATAAAGCTTTATTATTGCTTTGTTTATTACCCCCTCCATATAGACATTTTAGAGTAATCATGTTGTATGGGAAAGATACTATTTCTCTAAAAGATGTCAAATCTGCTTTGGAAATAAAAGAAAAAAATTGATCAAGATATCATTGGTCAAACAAGTGATAGTTGGGCACAAGGTATATATGCAAGAGGGAGATCTAAGCAAAGAGGAGTCACGAAAAGCAGGCCAAAATCTAGATCAAAATCTAGGAGTAAAGGTGTTGTGTGTTGGCACTATAAAGAACCAGGGCACATTTGCAGAAATTGCGATAAGTTGCAAACGAAAAGAAATGCTCCACAAGACAATAATGAAGGTTCTGGCGAGGCTAGTGTTGCTAAAGATGGAGGTGGCATTGATGTGTTTCTTGTGGGAGAGAAGTAGGACAAATTCAACGATGAATGTATTATGGATACGAGTTGTTCTTACCATAAGTGTCCCAATCGGGATTGGTTTTCTGCATATGAGTCTATAACGGAGGAGTTGTTTTGATGGGGAATAATGCTCCATACAAAACTATTGGTATTTGAATGATCTAGATCTGGATGCATGATGAGATTGTTAGAACATTGACTGAGTCAGATCTTAAGAAAAATCTCACCTCATTGGGCGCCCTCGATGCTAATGGGTGCAAGTTTCCAGCTGAAGGTGGAATATTGAAAGTAACACTACAAGAAAACAGCCATTTGCCTACGGAATTTTCCTACGGAAAACCTACGGAATTTACGTTTTCCAACGAAAAACCCACGGAAAACCTACGGAATGGATTCCCTAAGAAAAAGTGTCGTCGGTAAGCTTTTGCTAGGGAATTACCTACAGAAAACCAACGAAAATTTCGATCATGATTCGCCAACAGATTACCTGCGGAAAACCAACGGAAACTTCGATCATGATTCACCTATGGATTACCTACGAAAAATCAACGGAAAAAGCACCTACGGCTTACCTACGAAAACGTAGGGAATTTTGCTAGATAATTACCTACGGATTGCCAACGGAAAACCAACGGAAAATGCCATTGGTTTTCCGTTGGTAATACATCCAGACCGCCGGAGCACCGCCACTGGTCGGGCTGTCTCCGCCGCCGCCCCGGACCTTGCCGCCGTCGCTGCAGTCACCACTTGGCGGGCCCCCACAGCTGTTATCATCACTGGAATAGTGCCCCCATAATTTGCAAATTTTTGCAACTAAAGTGATTTGAACTCGTGACCTCAGGCTTGTTTGTCAAGCCCTCAACCACCAAGCTATTGCAAGAACTTGTGACATGTTTTGTTTTGTTTTGTTTTATACTTATTACATATTTGTTTGATTATTCTTATTTTAATTTATTAATATATTATTTTATTTTATACTTATTACATATTCTTATTTTGTTAACTTATTTTAATTTTTAATATATTATTTGTAAAATATTATTTATATTGTTTTAAATATCAAATATACATTCTAAATTTGTAAATATTATTTATATTGTTTTAAATAACAAATGTACCATCTACATATGTATTTACATATAGAATTTAGCAAAAAAAGAATTTTAAAAACGTAATTGTTCATACATCTTTTAAAAGTCGAATTTATTTGTATTTTTAGATTTATTTTGATGATACATGAATTTTTCCAGAATAAATTTGTTATAACGATATACATTGCTATTTATTTTGATGATAAATTGAACCTATGACCTCTTGGATGGAAATGTAATGCTTTGGCACTAAACTAATTTCAAGACCAACTCATTAATCTATTTTTTTAATAATTACAAATAATATTCAAATATTTTAACTTCTATTAAATTCAATTTATTTAATATTATTTTTTGAATTGCTGAAAATATTCTCTTAATTCAATCGAGAAGAGAGAGATTAAATATTAGTAATGAGAGGAGAGAGAAATTAATTATAATAAAGATATGTATAAATTATAATATTTATAAATTATAAAGATAGTATAAATTATAAAATTAATAAGGTTATGTGTTAATTTACATATAGAATTTTGCAAAAAAAGAATTTTAAAAAATTAAAATTATATTTGGATCATACATAAATTCAAAACTTTTACAATGGCTAGAATAATATTTAACAATAGATTCAGATAATTAAAGATCCGTTAAAGATCCGAATCCGAATCCATTAAAGATCCGAATCCGAATTTTGATAATATATTTTATTAAATTTATACATTATATATAATACAATAGTAATAAAGATACTTCAATGTAATATATACACAATTAATTAGTCTAGATATTGAAGATCTCTATTACATACACAATATATATACACATATAGGATATGTTATTGGAGATATCTATTATATAATATCATTAAATATACAACTAATAATCTATATACTTATTAGAGATCTTTACTAAATATACTATACGTAAACGTATTTATATATAATTCTAAATATATATTGTCATTAAAGGAACAATTCAATAGTTATTAAAGATCTATATTATATATATAATATATTTGTACAAGTTTATATATTTAGCCGGTACCAACTCTCGGATTCGGATCCACATTGCACTGATTTGCTCCAGATCCGATCCTTTGACAACCCTACTTGGATCGTACATAAATTCAAAACTTTTGAAATATATTTGGCTAGATTTTAAAAGAGGGAGATAGAGGGAGTAATGAGAGTAAAAATGAAAATATTCCCTCGGTTTTGCCTTGCCAAATTTTAAAAAAAAATTACCAAGGAAAAAATCCGTTGGGAATCCCTTGGAATATTTTGAACGAAATTTCCTAAGGAAAATTCTGTTGGGATTCCGTCGGGAATTTTCTAAAAAAATTTACCAAAGAAAATATCCGTTGGGAATCCCTCGGAAAATCTTGAACGAGATTACCTAGGAAAAATTCCGTTGTGATTCCGTCGGGAATTTTCTAAAAAAAATTACCAAAGGAAATATCCGTTGGGAATCCCTCGGAAAATCTTGAACGAGATTACCTAGGGAAAATTCCGTTGGGATTCCGTCGGGAATTTTCTAAAAAAAATTACCAAGGGAAATATCCGTTGGGAGTCCCTCGGAAAATCTTGAACGAGATTACCTAGCGAAAATTCCGTTGGGATTCCGTCGGGAATTTTCTAAAAAAAATTACCAAGGAAAATATCCGTTGGGAATCCCTCGGAAAATCTTGAACGTGATTACCTAGGGAAAATTCCGTTGGGATTCCGTCGGGAATTTTCTAAAAAAAATTACCAAAGGAAATATCCGTTGGGAATCCCTCGGAAAATCTTGAACGAGATTACCTAGGTAAATTTCCCTCGGTAATCCCTTGGTAAAAATGGCGCTACTTCTCCCGCCATTTTCTTGGCAAATTTCCTACGGAGTACCAACGGATTACCAATGGAATTGCATGTTCCCAACTTCCGTAGGTTTTCCGTAGGATTTCCGTTGGTATTTGCAAGAGACTTTTTCCGTCGGGTTTCCGTAGGAAAATTCCGTAGGTTTTTGCCTGTTTTCTTGTAGTGTAAGCAAAGGTGCACTAGTTGTCATGAAAGCTAGAAAAGCAGGTAGCCTGTACGTATTACAAGGCACTACCATTATAGGCTCTGCAGCAGTCTCATCATCCTCTATGTCATATGCTGATATTATAAAATTATGACATATGAGACTCAGGCATATGAGTGAGAAAGGTTTGACCTTGTTGAGTAAAAGAGGTATTCAATGTGGCCAAAGCACAGGGAAGATGGATTTTTGTGAACACTGTGTGTTCGGAAAGCAAAAGCGGCTTAGGTTTGGCACTGAAATTCATAGAACTAAAGGTTCTTTGGATTATATTTACTCTGATCTTTGGGGACCATCACAAGTTTCATCAAAAGGAGGAGCTCGATATTTATTGACCTTTATTGATGATTTTTCTAGAAAGGTCTGTGTCTATTTTCTGAAGCACAAAAATGAAGTGCTTGATACTTTCAAGAAGTGGAAGGCTTTAATCAAGAAGCAAACTGGAAGGCAAATCAAAAGACTCCGAACAGACAATGATTTGGAGTTTTGTAGTGGAGATTTTAACAGGTTTTGTGAAGCTGAAGGGATTATTAGGCATTGCACTGTAGTTAACACTCCACAACAAAATGGCGTAGCAGAGCGCATGAATAGAACTCTTTTGGAAAGGGCGTGATGTATGCTGATAAGGCCTTACTTATGCTTGATTTTGGTATTTATTTTGTCGGATTTATTACATATTCTTGCCTATTCAAGTTTTATTGTGTGTAAATTTGAGTTAAATTATTGTCTTGCAGATTAGAAGGAAAAAAATACCATAAAGGTCACAAAAATTGAAGTCGGGAGCTGAGTACTTACACAAGAAAATTTGAGTACTTACTCAATCTCAACTATCTGAAGGAGAAATAGATCCGTAAGAATGCGTATGTACGCAACAAATCTTTAGTACTTACCCGGTTTCAAGGCATGACGAAATTCCTCCCTCACCACTTGGTTCTTGTTAGGTCTTTGGAGGTAAGATTTGTTAACTTCATAGACCCTAATAAAAAAATTATTCTGATGAATTGTATAGTAATCTTGGTCATTTCAATTTTGGTAAGCATGTAAACATGGTTGCGTTTATCGTTATTTATTTAATTTCATGAAAGATGATGTTCAACCTTGATTTTTAGATTCCAAGGTATATTGATTTGTTGAGTGCTATTTTAAAAACTTCTATTATCTTTTTTATCCATTTCTCCTCTCATGACTCTATTTCTCTTTTTTTTTTTCTCTCTCTTCTCTTAAATTTTTGACGATCACTACACCACTACTCATCTCCACACCTCGTCTCTTTTCTCCTTCTCTCTTCTCTTTCTCTTTTTTTTATGTCTTTGCTCTTTTTTTAGTCTCTCCTATCATCATCATCATATCATCCTCCTCTCTCTCTCAAATGACATTTTTGTATAATAATATTTATAAGTGTATTATTTGAGAATTGATGGATGTCATTTATGATTGGAATCATAAAATAAATCCCCTAAATGTCATGTAATGAGTTAAGGTATAAAGATGAATGTTTATATCCCATATCGGATATTTAGCCTTGATAGTTCTACTTAATATGTGGTTAAGTGTTGATTGGATGTTAAATTAAGCAACTAAGTACCACATATTGGAAGTACCACACGTCAGCTTCACAGGCCCACAGGCCTTGCTTTGGCCACGACCCACGACCAATGGATAGCGGCATTAGGGCGAATTGTAGGGGTGGCAATCGTGTCGTGTTGAAAATTAATTAACCTAAATCTAACCCAATAAGCATCAACCTAAACACAATCCAAAATTTATCGTGTTGTGTTGTGACGGAAATTATCACTACTATATTTTCTTCTCTTATTATCTCAATGAAAAATCAATTTTCTACTAGAATAAAATAATTAAAATTGGTTGAAACTACTACAAATAGAATATATAAGATAACATCACAAATATCCATAAGTCCAGAATACCGAGAGTCGTACGTTTAAAAATATCCCAAAGCCAAAACCAAAACACATAAGATAATATCATAAATATGCATTAGTCGAAAATACTAAGTCACAATAGTACTCTTAAAACCACACTATTAACGAAATTAAAAAAACTATCGTGTTTATCATGTAACCCACAACCCAACCCAACCTAAAACTACCCAAATATTTCGTGTTTCTTATCATGTTGACCCATTACCGACCTAGCCTAATAACTACAAATCCAAACCCACTAATATCGTCTTAGTTCGTATTGTGTTATGTCGGAAATTGCCACCTCTAGCGAATTATCCCGATCTTGGTCTTATCCTTTTGTTATAACTTCGTTTGGAACTTGTTTTCGCATTTCGTTTGAATTCATAATTCAAACTTAATTGAGTTGTTACAAGACTTAATGTGTCATTTACTATTGATATAAGTCATATAAAAAACTATACTTGGTTGGTATGTTTTTGGTTGTTGCCTGGAACATTACTAATTGCTGCTAGAAGCTTTCAACTATTTCAGGTGTAACTGGTAATAAAGTAGTGAAAACTACTATAATGTTTCTAATTGTTATGGCTAGTTTTATGTATCAATTCAATGCTTTAAAGGCATTTTAAATGCATTGTATTATATGCTCCCTGTAAATGCATTGTATCAGACTTAGAAAAACATTGATATGCAAGTAGCTTTGTTATGAGATGAAAAGCTTTATCAAATCTCTGTGAGAATTACACTCTGTGAATGCGCGCCTTAATTAGATCTTTTGAGTAAACATCACAGTTCATACTTTCCATTTCATATATATGTCTCTATTCGAGTTTAACACTTCATACCTACATTTAAATATGACATTATAGATTGTAGCATTTGTATATACCTATAACGAGTTGATTAGTTTTTGAAAAAAGATTCCTGTATAGCTATGTGACTTGTAAAAAAGACTGTGGATTGTCTTATCCTGGAATAAACTTATCAATGGGGTGGGAGGGGGGTGGGGGGGTGGGCCAATTCTTTAAGGCAAGTTAGCTTCGTCGGTGATTCAGTCATTCAAACAAGTTATTAAAACGATATTTACCAATTTCTAGAACGATGTTTTCCAATACCAATGGTTGAAAAAAATAAATTCACAAGCTAGTTATTTATTTATCTTGATTCTAGTATTAATTGTATTTGTACTTTGCTGATCAGAAAAACATATATGTTGTATATATAATAGGAATCATACATATTTCTAGAATCACTTTCAAGTTATGAAATAGATATGTTGTTGACCTAGAACCGTATCTGGACACTACAAAAAAAAAATGCTATTTTTAGCGTAATTTCAACGAACATTCAAAAAAAATAAAAAATAATAATTTTTAAACTTTTCGGTGGAATTTCAGTGGAAAATTCAGCCGAAAATAAAAAAAATACAAAATAATAATTTTTAAAATTTTCAGCAGAATTTTGGAGTAAAATTCCGCTGAAAATTAAAAAAATAAAATAAAAAATAATTTTTAAATACAGAAAAAATAAAAAAATAATAATTTTATAAATTTTCGACAGATTTTGGCGAAAAATTTTGCCGAAAACTTATATAAAAATTAAAAAAATATTCAAATTTAAATTTTTGGATTTCTATTTGAATTATTATTATAAAATTATTATTAGTTTTAATTATAATTAATTGAATTGTTGTATGCTATATATAATTATGTATTATATATATATATATTTTAAAAAATTAAAAAATATTAATTTTTTCAATAAATAAAAACTTATTATTTGAATTATTATTATTTTATTTTTAATTATTATTATTTGAATTGTTGTATGCTATATATATATACTGTTATGTATTATAACACTAAAGTGAAGATAGTTCAATAGCAAGATAGTTGGTTGCCAACCAAGAGGCAAAGGTTTGATTCCCATTGAACCCAACATTTGGGGCAATTTCGGGCGCGTATATACATGCGTGTGAGAGCTGGGCCAAGGTCGCGAGTACCACTCCTAGGTTGAACAACAATTGGAACTTCATTTTAAAAAATATAAAAAAGAATTTTGGTGGAAAATTTATTTAATTTAAAAAAAAATTCAGCCAAAAAATAATTTAAATTTCAAATAATTATCTGCCAAAAATATTTCGGCGGAAAAAATCTACCAATATTCCGCCAAAAATTGAAAAGCGATGAAAGTTTATCAGGCGGATTCGTTCCGCCGAAATTACTTGTTTTCGGAGGAATTCCGCCGAAAATCAGCCAAAAATTCATGGAACATTCAATTTGGTATCGTATTGGCTTCATTTGCCATTGGTCTAGTTGGTATCAAGACTGAAATTATATAGTATATTATGCTTATGTTTGGTAGGGGTTTATGGGTGGGATTGTACGAGTATCTCACCCGCAATTGTGTTTTGTAGAATATTTTATGGCCCTTTATAAAATTCAGGTCTGATTTCTTATCCATCAATTTATGCAATAGTCAATCCCGCCATGGGGTGGGCTATGTAATTCAATTAATTTGTATTAGATTGATAGAAGTTATAATTTACTGTGTTGCCTTTAAAATTATATGATGGGGCGCTGGCCCTAGGTCCAAATTTAAGAGGTTTTCGTAATTTTCTTCTATTCCATACAGGAAAAAGTATACTACCAAACACTTTTTAAATGATATCTTATGAAATAATATTTATCACCAAACAAATTAATGCAATGGATTGATAACATATTTATAGCGTGTATATCCAATAGTTCTGTTATCACACATAATCATATATTACTACCAAATACAACCTATATGGATTGTGCCCGCTTGTTACCTTGGTAATTTGTATTGCTAATACACTTTCTCTTTTGGATAATAGTGTATAATATGTCACAATAACTTTTAGTTATTTGTTGCATTAATTATTGTATAGTGAAAATCAAATTCTTGAAGTTGTCACTATTGATACCATAAAAAAAATTGGTTGTTACTTTGATATTTCACAATATATATTGGTGACAATTTAGTTACAATAATATCATCACTATAACTCCTAATAGAATTTTAATTATTTTTTATTTCACCTATTGTTAGTAACAATAACTTTGACATAATTTTTGATAGAGAATAACATATTGATACATAACTTGGTGAGTTGAAGTCCCCACATATATGTATTTTATTGCAGCATTGATCCCTTATCCGAAAATATGAGCTTCAAGTTCTTTAGTGAATTCGATGAAGAAGTTTACGAGTGAGAGTGGGTGGGGATTTTCGGGATTGATCAGCTCATAGTCTAAGGTCCATGAGATGAAATCCACACCATCTCTGGTCTCAACGTGGATGATTACGACCATGCTCTTGTACAACTGCAGCAAATCTCCTTCAACAAACTTGTACGCAATTTGTTTCTTCGTCAGATCAACGTTGTGAAGTACTGGCTTCGCCGTCTGCTCTTTCCCATCTAAATTTTAATGAAAAGTTAATCATATAATGGAACATATTTCGATTAAGCTTACAAGATGAAAGTGTTTGATAAATATTTTAAAAAAGGAAACTTATATGCTCATAAAATAAAACATTAGAACTTATAAGTTTTATTAATATTTTTTTTTAAATTTAAAAATGTCATTATTAAAATTTTATAAATCGTGTGATTTCGCTTCACCAAATATGATTTTTACTTCCAAATACGTTCTAATGGAAAAATCCTTTTTTTTTTTTTGGTACCATAATTTGAAAATGTCCCATTTTTCATTCTATAACTTTCTTTTTTTCAGTGTTGGTGCACATGTCAACTTTCGTTAAGTTGTTAATAGAAAAAAAACATGTAAAAAGCACAAGTGATGTTATCAGGTCTTAGTCTCATATTCTGTCATATAAATTTAGGTTTTGTTTCAATGTTGGTACCATAATTTCATCTCGTGCTACGAACTTAATGTTTCACGTAATTTTCAAATGCTCCTTGACTTAATAATTTAGCTGAAGCTGGAAAATATACCAACAATGACCGGAAAACAATAAAGTTATGCAACATAATTTGAGACATTTTCAAACCCTGATATCAGAATTGAACGAAGCTTAACTTATGACACCAAAAACGATATTCTCCCAATAAATTTTAAAGGTCTGAACATTTTACATGCAATGTGGGAGCTTGAATTTTCAAATATATTTATGTATTCAGCCAAACTCCCTTTTAAATTTTGATCTTGGAAAATGTAAAATGGTATAACTTACCAAGACTGTACTTCCATTGAATAACTGCTCCATCAGTTCCGTGGCTCCCTTGATGCAGATCACAAGCCTGGATTTTTCCAGGGGTGACTTTGGCCAAGTGGTGAGGCTTATATGCCACCAGTTGATGAAAAACATCCCCACCTGCCTTGAAGGCTACCTGGGCAATAATCCTACAGGGCAATGCAGCCATTCTTTGTGGATATATATGCAACTATGTATATATATTTAAAGAAATGAAATGCGGATAGTTGATGAAATAACATGAAACGATCGAGTCTTTATATAGCTGAGCTCCAAAGCTAGTTGCATATTAATTATTACATAAGCTTAATTAGTTTAATTTATGAGGCTTTCTTGTTTAGTTTAGTAAATGATTTGAACAGCGACGTTTTCAACAGGTTTTTGCATGCAAAGGTTTTGTCCTTACTAGTTTAGTCATATCGGAGGATTTCTTTCGATTAAGGATTTTGATAGACAAGACCTTAAGGTAAGAATTGAATTCATGTCGTATCTTTACCTATATAAAAAAAGAATTAATGTCAGATTTATATATATATATATATTATTGTATATATGTATAGATATGCATGTATTCACTGGATATAAATTAAAAATTTTTATTTTTTATTTTTGTAATTGTTAGTTTTGTTATGCTCGTTTTTCTGGGCCATGTTAAAATAATTTGTAGAGCCATTTACACTCCGTTTCGGTGTAATTTTAGTAAAGGAAAGTGAAATCAATGAAAACCATTTTTCAGTATGATTTCAATAAAAGAAGATTGTGTTTCCTGAAAACCTTTAACATGCACAGCCGCCCCCGCTCAATTTTTTAAAAATTTGTTTTTCAGTATATGTCTTTATGAGTATTTTAAAAGTTCACTCTTCCCCTAAAATAAAATTTTGACTTTTATATAAATTATATAATAAAAATTTTAATTTTTCTGTTCTTTTTTATTTTTAATGATTTATTTTTACACAATATCATTTACCATAATTAATTAAATTCACTAATTTTCTCTTTCCTCTCTTTCTCCTTCTGTTCTGCAAATTAAAATATTAAAAATTCTGTTAAATTTTACTTCTCTCTTTTATTTCAATTAAAACACCAAAAATCTTATTAGAAATTTTCTTCTCTCACAAATCTTATGGTAATCAACTTTTTTTTCAAAAGCAACAAACAAAAAGATATTGTGTACTAATTTTTAAATTCATACATTTATTTGTTTCATTTTTTTTGTAATTGATTTTTGTGTAGAGATTTGAATATTAGGATTGTTGATATGAATTTTGATAGTTGTTCAATATTAAATTTAATGAATCTAGATGGTTATTTGTTGGGCTATTGAACTTGGATGAATCTTACTAATTTGAGACTTCATATTTAATTGGGAATGATTTAGGGAATGTGATAGCGGAGAAAAAAAGAAAAGAATTTTTTGAGTTTTAAATATATTTTTTTGATTGCGAGAACAACGAGAGAGAAAAAAAAATCTATTTTAATATTTCACTACTAGAAAGTAGCAAAATAGCTACGGATTTTAGCCACGGACAAAATCGATCGCCAATAGTTACGGATCTAGCCACAGATTGCGAAATTTCACGAAAAAACCTAGCCACGGATTTTTCCATAGCCAGATCCTAAAAATCTATGGCTTTGGCACCCAATTTTTGATTAAGTGCCGATGGAATTAGCAAAGGAAATTTCCGTCGCCCCGAGATCATTCTCTTTGCGATGACTTTTCTGTCACTAGCTTTTGCATCATATTTTTTAATCCCACTTTTTGGAAGTTGTATTCGTTTAAACCATTTCAAATTTATATTGTTCTCATCATAATGATTATATTTTACAATATGCCTGAATAAAATTTGTTTATGAGTTAATATTCCAATTTAATTGAAAACATATGTCTGCCTTTCTAATGATATATACGAATGACTTCATAGTTCGGAACAATTGTACACCAACGTAAATTAATTTGTGACAAATTACCAAAAAAATTGATTAAAACAATTAGTTCAACTGTATTGAGTAATTTTCAAGTTATATTATTCCAATTGTACAACTACATCTAAACTAATTGACCAAAACTTTCGATTTGGAAAAAGTCAACTACTAACTTTGACTCTTAGCCATGGAAGAATCCGTGGCTAATATTATTAATTTTTTTTTAAAACATGTAGTCACCGATTTATCTGTTGCTATAATTAGGCTCATTGTTTACATTTATTTATTTATTTGTAGAAAATGTGTTAGCCACAAACAAATCCGTAGCTAATTAAAATTATTATTTTTTAAAAATTATTAGCTACGGATTTTTCCGTGGCTAAATTTAATTATTTCAAAATAATTATTTAATTCAGCCACGGATTTAAAAAATTTAATAAATATTATCCGTGGCTAAATTTACTTATATTTAAAAATTATTTAATTTAGCCACCGATAAATCCGTGGCTATTTTTTAATATATAAAAATATTAATAAATGTTAGCCACGGATTTATCAGTCCTATATTTTATTTTAACTGAAATAAAAAATAGGCTTAGCCACAGAAAAATCTGTGGCTAAATCCGTCGCTAGGCTTCTGTGGCCATTTTCCATGTCCAAGCTTAGCCACACAACATTTGGCCACGTATTTTTTCCGTGGCTAAATCCCTATTTTCTAGTAGTGATTTTTGAGTTTTGATTATATTTTATTATTTGGGTTTATGTCAATTTTGTGGAGTATTATTGAAAAATTCTTTGATAAGTATTTGTTGTTTTAAACAATTCATTATCCACTACATTTGCTTCTTTTGAAATGGAGAATAGCTTATTTTATTTTTTAAGTATAATGTTTTATATATTGTTTTGATTGTAGCACTTATATATATATATATATATATATATATTGTAGCACTTCCAATTGGTCGTATACGCATAAATTTAATAACCTTTGTTATTGCACAGTTCAATATTATATATATTCCTCATATTTATACATTTTAATAACTAATGATGTTTAAAAAGTTTCAGCCCCCTCAATCAAATTCCTAGCTCTGCCCTTGGTGATATCTGCCTTAGAATTAGTGGAATATATATTTTTCTTTTCTTCTATGTGCAAATAAACAAATGTGATAGATATGATGTGCCAAAAAAGGGGGTTGAATTACGACTTAAAAGTTAAATCTTTTTAAAATTTTTGTAAAACGCAACGA
This sequence comes from Petrea volubilis, assembly GCA_026212405.1. Taxonomy (NCBI): domain Eukaryota; kingdom Viridiplantae; phylum Streptophyta; class Magnoliopsida; order Lamiales; family Verbenaceae; genus Petrea; species Petrea volubilis. Next base: position 908,530 of record CM047885.1, read on the forward strand.
AATAAATAAAGATTTTAATACCAATACTTTGTTTCAAAAATAATTACTAGTTTGTATGTAACAATGATAGTATCAGTGAGGGTAATAATGTAAACTATGCAAAGTAATAAAGTGACACGATAATCTATAGTGGTTGGGCTGAAACTTAATTCACTAGCTAAGCTTTCACTTATGAATTTAAACCTACTTCACTCAACAAAGATATTAGCATATTTACAATATAAGTTCCAATTAAACAAATAAATACCAATGGAGCGTTAAAAAGCTCACTACTAGAAAACAACGATTTAGCCACGGATTTTTAGCCACGGACCCAATCGGTTGCCAGTAGCTACGGAAAAGGCCACGGATTTAGGAAAAAAACGAAAACATATGGCCACGGATTTTTCGGTGGCTAAACAGACAAAAATCCGTGGCCAAATAATTTTTTTTAAAAAAAAAACATAAATGTTTTTCCCCAGTAATAAAATAAATTTTAAAAAAAAAATTGGATTTGGCCACGGAAAAATCCGTAGCCAAGAAATAAAATTGTTTTTCTTTTTTTTTTTATGCAAATTGGCCACGGAATTATCCGTGGCCATATAAATTTTTTTAAAAAAAAAATATAAATATTTTTCTCCAGTAATAAAATAATTTAAAAAAAAAAATTGGATTTGGCCACGGAAAAATCCGTGGCCAAGAATTAAAATTATTTGTCTTTTTTTTTTTATGCAAATTGGCCACGGAATTATCCGTGGCCATATAAACTTTTTTAAAAAAAATATATAAATGTTTTTCCCCAGTAATAAAATAAATTTTTTTTAATAAAAATTGGACTTAGCCACGGATAAATCCGTGGCCAAGAAATAAAATTATTTTTCTTTTTTATGGAAATTGGCCGCGGAATTATCAGTGGCCATATAAATTTTTTTTAAAAAAAATATAAATATTTTTCTCGAGTAATAAAATAAATTATTTTTTTAAAAAAAAGTTGGACTTGGCCACGGATAAATCCATGGCCAAGAAATAAAATTATTTTTCTTTTTTTGGAAATAAAAAGCGGGACATGGCCACGGATTTATCCGTGGCCAAGAAAAAAAAATATTTTTTTTTAAAAAAAGAGGGGGGCCACGGATAAATCCGTGGCCATATAATTCAAATTTTTTTTTTTAATTTTAAGCGGCTCGCTTAAATCGAGCGGGCCGGCATTACGGGGCATTAAAACGTTTGAGCCATTTCAAAATCATCACATTATCGTCACGGATCTTGTATTCTGCCTTGTTATGCGTTGACACTTGCAGTTTGATCAATGAGAACACGTTTTTCTCTTTCAGTGATATATACGAATGACTTCGTACTCCGGTGTCAATGCGCGCTAACGTCAATTAGCTCGCGTAGGAATCACCAATAAAATGGACTTTAGAGCAGATTGATTAGTTTTTATCGTCACCTATTATTTTTATCGTCACCAATAATTTTTATCGTCACCTATTATTTTTAAAAATGCTTTTATAACAATTATGTATGTTATTTTTGCAGGAGAGCTTCAGAGCAAATTATGACGAAGCTTGTTCTCGAGCAGCCGAAAATTCACAGGGGGGACCTATTCAGCAGCCCGACAAGTTGGAGGTAACATTCAAAAGTGTATTTATTAGATATATGTAGTTATTAAAGTATATATATATTTATATATATACTTTATTAAAAATATGTATACGTTTTAGATTTGGAAGCAGACAGTCGGAGGTCCAAAGAAGGGTCGTTGGTATGGGGTTGCCGGTGGACCCTCTACCGTAACAGTTGAGTCTTCTGGCTCATGGACCGACTTAAATACTTGGGTCGACCCCAAGACAGAGGAGCTCACACAGAAGATGAGCGAGTTAGAGGAGAAACACAGCAGAAGATGGCCGAGATGGAAGAAAAGCATAGTCGAGAGATCTCCGGCCTTCAGAAAACTGTCTCCCTAATGGCAGCCAACCTAAAGAAACTCACGCGTCGATTAGCTTCGCGGCGTAAGAAGGGCTCTACTTCGTCTGCTCCTGTTGCTCGGGATGAAAATGAAGGCGATGATGACGACGATGACGACGATGGTGGAGACGATGATGTTCCGACTGTTGATCTTTAAAAACATTTATATATGCATTATTGTATGAATAATTATGTATGATTTCATGTATTAAACTTATCGAATAATATTAATTATTAATTATATATATGCTATATGGATTATTAGTATTACATTGATATACAGTTTGTTAGTAATCAGATTTGTTGGTTTTTTGAATATTCGAAAATAATTGCAGGTTTTGGGGTATATTATAACAAATTAAATATTGAAAATTTATGTGAATATAGCGACGGATTTTCCGTCGCTATAATCCGTGGCCAACAAAAATAATATTTTTAATTTCTTTTAATTTGGGCCACGGATTTATCCGTGGCCAAAATATTAAAAATTTTTTTTTTTTTATTATTGGCCACGGATTTATCCGTGTTCAATTTTTATTTATATTTAAAAAATTAAAAATATGGCCACGGATAAATCCGTGGCCAACATATTAAAATTTTTTATTTTTTTACTATTGGCCACGGATAAATCCGTGGCCACCTTAATAATATTTTTAATTTTGAATTTTAATTTTTTGTGGCCACGGATTTAGGTGTGGCCAAAATTTTATTTATTTATTTTTTTAAAATATGGCCACGGATAAATCCGTGGCCAAAATTAAAAAAAAATAAAATTTTAATATTAGTTTTTTTTTAATTTTAATTTAAATTAAATAAGAATTTTAAATTTTTATTATTATTGGCCACGGATAAATCCGTGGCCAACACCATGAATAATCCGTGGCCATGTATCCGTGGCCAACGTCCGTGGCCAGTTTTGGCCACGAAAATTTTCCGTGGCCAAATCCGTTGCCTTATTATTTGGCCACGGATTTTGGCCATAATCCGTGGCCAAATCCGTGGCTAAAAGGCTGTTTTCTAGTAGTGGCTCTCGAAAAAGAAAAAAATAATAAACTATGTGACCAGTCTTTGAAGCGAGATAGTATGGTTGGTTTTGGAGGTTAATTTGGGGTTAAACACATCTTCCAAGACCTTAGTCTAGCATGATCAAACGTTCACTAACACCTAACTGAAACTTCTAGTGCAGTCATGAACTCCACTTTCCAACTACACTTCACAAATCAACTCACTTCAAGAATTCTTGTGCTTGAAATCTCTCTTCACCTCAAAAGTCTCTCGAAAAGAAGAACAAACAAACAAAAATTATATAATAGTAAAAAACTTGATATAGAACTCAATATTTTCATTTCAACTATACGATTTTCACTCATTCACATATCTCAAAAAGATGAGAGTTCTCTTTTAAATACTCATAATTGCAACGGCTATATTAATGAGAAAATGGAAGGAGTTGTTGTGGTCTTAATTCCAACTAAACGGATAAAGTTCCAAGGGCTATATTGATAAGAAAAAAGGAATTGAAGGACCTGTTGTGGTCTTAATTTCAGCTGAACAAATAAAGTTTCCAAATAGAGACAAGATTGAAATTAGATAAGTTTCAAATGTGATTGATGCATTCAAATGATATGATTATATGTCAAATTTACCAAAACGATAAATATATGGGGCATGTGTTCAATAACAATATGGAAAATGCATCAATTGCTATCTAAATCTCCCATCAAGATTTAATTATAACATGTGATTAATGGAGTTATGGAAAGATAGATTAATCAATTCAATCACAACCTTTCAAAACAAATATAAACATGTGATAAAACAAAAGAATGATAGAATATTTGTTAAGAAATCATTTGACACTACAGGAAAAACGGCAATTTCCGACGGAAAATTCCGGCGGAATTTCCGCCGGAATTTTGAATTTCCGGCGGAATTTCCGCCGGAATTTTGAATTTCCGGCGGAATTCCGGCGGAAATCGTTCCGCCGGAAAAAATGGCCCCGGAATCCGGAATTCCGCCGGAAAGAAATTCCGGCGGAATTTTCCGGCGGAAATTCCGTCCGGCGGAAAAAACCGGGGAATATTCCCCCGGACGGAATCCGGCGGAATATTCCGCCGGAATCTTATCCGGGGGAATTCCGGCGGAATATTCCGCCGGATTCCGTCCGGGGGAATATTCCCCCGGTTTTTTCGGCCGGACGGAATCCGGCGGAATATTCCGCCGGAATTCCCCCGGACAGCCGCGCACCGCCGCTCCGCCACCGCCCCCGGGACCCGCCGCCCCCGAACCGCCGCACCGCCACCGCCACCGCCACCGCCCCCCGGGACCCGCCGCCCCGGCCCCCGAACCGCCGCTCCACCTCCGCCACCGCCACAGCCACCGCACCGCCGCCCACCTGAACCGCCGCTCTGCCTCCGCCGGACCCGCCGCCGCTCCGGACCCGCCGCCGCCGCTCCGGACCCGCCCCTGGAATAGTACTCCAAAATATTCAAATATTTGCAACTGCAAGGATTTGAACTCGTGACCTTGGGGTTGAATGACAAGCACTCCACCACCAGGCTATCTCTTGATGTTGTGATAAGTTTTGTTTTGTTTTATATATATTATATATTTGTTTCATTATTCTTATTTTAATTATAATTAAAAGATAGTATAAATAATAATAATTATAAGATAGCATTGATAATATATAAACATATGTATTATATATACTATAGAAACATATATGTGTACCATATAAGCATATGTATACCTATAAATATATTATAAATAATTAATAGATAAAAATTAACATTGATACTATATAAAAATATATATTATATAGATTATATAAACATATGTGTGTACCATATAAGTATATATATACCTATATAAACTATAAATATATTATACATAATTAAACATGTGTATACACAATAGTTAAAATGTAGTTTGATACTATACAAATATATATATTATATATACTATATAAACATATATATACTATATAGATATATGTATACCTATAAGTATATTATATACATAATTAAAAGATAGTATAAATAATAATAGTTAAAAGATAGTATTGATACTATAAAAACATATATATTATATATACTATTTAAACATATATATACAATTTAAACATATGTATACCTATAAATATATTATACATAACTAATAGATAGTATAAATAATAATAGTTAAAAGATAGTATTGATACTATAAAAATATATATATTATATATACTATATAAACATATATATACAATTTAAACATATGTATACCTATAAATATATTATACATAACTAATAGATAGTATAAATAATAATAGTTAAAAGATAGTATTGATACTATAAAAATATATATATTATATATACTATATAAACATATATATACAATTTAAACATATGTATACCTATAAATATATTATACATAACTAATAGATAGTATAAATAATAATAGTTAAAAGATAGTATTGATATTATATAAATATATATATGTATATATATATATTCTATATACTATATGAACATATATACTATATAAACATATGTATATCAAAATTTTAATTTGTTATATGAAAAAATATTGAATGAACAATCACAATTTCTAAGGAAATAAAATAGTAGAAGTAATATTAACACATCATTTATATTGAACTTATATATATTTTCCCAAAGAGTGTTTTTTAAAAAAAAAAAAAAAGATTGTGTAGTTAGTTGGATTTGAACCTAGGACCTTTGGGATACAAGTCCAAAACCTTGCCATTGAGCTACTTCAAAGGTTGTGTATCTTTTTGCCTAAATATTTAGTAATATTACGTTTTAAATTAAAAAAAAATAAAAAAAAACCGGGGGAAATTTTCCCCCGGATTTTCCCCCGGTTTTTATTTAAAAAAATTCAAAAAAAAAACCGGGGGAAAATTCCCCCGGATTTTCCCCCGGTTTGCTCTCTAAAAAAAAAAATATTTTGCTCTTGCATGGAATTGAACTTGGGACCTCTTGGATACAAGGCTAACACCTTACCATTAAGCTACTTCCAAAATTCTGTTTTATCTTGCCAAAATATATAGTAATATTAATATTTTAATTAAAAAATTCAAAAAAAAACCGGGGGAAATTTTCCCCCGGTTTTTTTAAAAAAAATTCAAAAAAAAAAACCGGGGGAAATTTTCCCCCGGATTTTCCCCCGGTTTTTTTTTAAAAAATTCAAAAAAAAAAAACCGGGGGAAAATTTCCCCCGGATTTTCCCCCGGTTTGTTATTTAAAAAAAATAAAAAAAAAACCGGGGGAAATTTCCCCCGGATTTTCCCCCAGTTTTTTTTTAAAAAATTCAAAAAAAAAAAAACCGGGGGAAAATTTCCCCCGGATTTTCCCCCGGTTTGCTCTCTAAAAAAAAAAATTTTTTGCTCTTGCATGGAATTGAACTTGGGACCTCTTGGATACAAGGCTAACACCTTGCCATTAAGCTACTTCAAAACTTGTGTTTTATCTTGCCAAAATATATAGTAATATTAATATTTTAATTAAAAAATTCAAAAAAAAAACCGGGGGAAATTTTCCCCCGGATTTTCCCCCGATTTTTTTTTAAAAAATTCAAAAAAAAAAAACCGGGGGAAAATTTCCCCCGGATTTTCCCCCGGTTTGTTATTTAAAAAATTTTAAAAAAAAAACCGGGGGAAATTTCCCCCGAATTTTCCCCCGGTTTTTTTTAAAAAATTCAAAAAAAAAAAAACCGGGGGAAAATTTCCCCCGGATTTTCCCCCGGTTTGTTATTTAAAAAATTTAAAAAAAAAACCGGGGGAAATTTCCCCCGGATTTTCCCCCGGTTTTTTTTAAAAAAATTCAAAAAAAAAAAACCGGGGGAAATTTCCCCCGGATTTCCCCCGGTTTTTAATTAAAAAAATTTAAAAAAAAACCGGGGGAAAATTTCCCCCGGATTTTCCCCCGGTTTTTATTTAAAAAAATTAAAAAAAAAATCCGGGGGAAAGTCCGGGGGAAAATTCCCCCGGTTTTGTTTTTTAATTTTTTTAATTAAAAACCGGGGGAAAATCCGGGGGAAAATTTCCCCCGGAATAATTCCCCCGGAATCTAGCGTTTTTTCTGTAGTGTGAATTTGAAAATCAAGAATAAATTTATTTTGGAAGCATCATAACATATCTAGGTAATACCAAAGAGGTCAACAAAATAATAGATAACTATTATTTCCTAAATTTAATAAAATTTCTTTCCAAAATATTACTCTAACTAGTATTTAGTCATGTACTAGGTCACATGAAATAGATATTTTTATGTATGTATTTTTATAAATTCTATTATAAAAAATAATTTGATAAAAATAAATTAACTTTTTATAGCATCAATCAATAATTAAAATATATTAAACAATTATAATAATGGGATATGTTTGATTTCAATATCAATTTTGGTTTAATTAAGGCAAGGAGGGTTCTTAAAAATGTATACAGAATCAAAAATTTTAATTATTATTAAAGTAATGATTAATATTTTAAATAAATTATTAGTTTTGTAATATATTTTATTTGGATTAAAATCCATCTTATTTTAAATACTTATTAAATATACTTATTTAAATTCATATTAAAAATATTTGAATTTTATACATGACAAAACAAAATTAAATAAGACTATCCAAATATATGTTTGTTTAAACAAAGTCAAAGTTTCTCAAATATATATATATATATAGATTAAATATAATTTCAAAATATTTTACCAGAAATTTTTTTTTCCTGTGCTTATTATATAGAAGGATCTCGAGTTTATTTCTCTTTACTTTTGCTTACCTTACTGTCTAATTTGCTATCGCCTATGAATGCACATTTGACATTTCCTTGGTTTTTTGTTTCTTTATTTAGGTCGCGCGTCTTCTATTATTTTCTGCGCACTTAAAACTTAGCCTATGCGCACCTATAAATAAGGATTTTGATGAAGAAAAGTGGAAGGGAAATAAAAATGAACAAAAAAAAAAATATAGAATATTATCATTTGAAGCCAAAAAAAAAATCATCCTATTTTTCTTACCAAAATCCAAGAGCCAAATGGGGGTTAGAAGAATCGAAAATTCATCAACCAATAAAACCATTAGAAATCACGAAACATCAGAATTTAGAATCAAACAATCTGTAGGCCAATGCCTCTATATTAACATATAATAATTAAACTTAGCTAAGCAAGGATATAACCCCGGTCCTTAATTAGTATTTTCGGAAATGAAGCATAGATGAAGGAACCGTGCTAAAAATCCTTAAATAGATTGAAAAATATTAAAGTAATTTGGAAATGCCTATAATGCCAAATAGATACGAGTGTGATTAAATTAATAGACGGGGAAAGTTAAGAGATGTAAAGTTCTATCTCGGGATGCAAGACCCACGTGAGCTTGACGAAGTAATTATTCGATAAAGGTTTGAGCTCAAGTTTAGAAAAATTTGAGCTCGGATTAAATTCAAGCCTAACTTGTATACGGTTCGAGTCAAACTCGAGCCAAACAATTATTGTTTATAGGTTTGGGAACCGGCTTGCAAACTTACTTTCTATGTATATGTATATATATATATTATATATAACTATATATGATGCGGGTCGATTTTGGGAGCTGATCGACCTCGATCGGAAACTCTGGTCGAGTGTGCGAATGAAGGTATTTGATCGGGGAAGTTGACCTACAATAAGGGAAAGACAACGTGAGCTAATCGAGATGGGTCTCGACTAAGACCCTCCGATACTTAAGTCGGCGAATCGGTTTTGTCTAAATTTGAGTAGAGTAAGGGCGTTGAGAGTAATAAAATGATAGATTCTTACCATAAATGCAAGGATATTTATAGCATGTTCATATAGACCACGCTCTGGTGGGCCCTCTAGACCAAATAGGCCATCAAGGGCTGATGTGGACGACCCATAAGCCTAATGGTAGGGTCAATAGGTACTCAATTAATGAGGCATAGGGTTTGGTGGCACCCCCATACCCTGGGCTGACAGAACATTTAATGCCAGCAGGGATCTGTTGGATCCCGTATGGCCTTGGTCGATCCCGTATGGCCAGATGGGTTCAAGGGGCTGAGGACAGGGACCCGGTAGAGAGGGGAATCGTCCCGCCGGGCTCGTCTAGGATGGTTATGAGAGGTTTGTCCAACCGGTCGACATAAGGGCACCCGGTCGGAAATGTCTCCATGGACTTCGAGGGGCTGGAACTGGCGAGCGCGGAGAGCGAAAGGTGGTCGAGAAGTCCGGTCGAAAATTTGCTACGTCAATATACATAATGATAAATAATATATTAATTTTCGAACTCGAGTCCGAACTAAAACTCGAGCTTGCACCCCGAACACAATAAAATAATTGAAAATTATTGAGCCTGAGCTCGGACTCAAGCCTAAACTTATAATTTATTGATAATTTTGGGTCAAATGAATCGAGTTCAAATCTTATTTAATTTTTCTTGGTTTATTGAGCTCGAACTTGAACTTCAGCGAAAAAAGTCCAAAAGCTTGAATTGACTCAACTTGCTTGCATCCCTAATCCTATCAATTAATCTAAAGGCAGGAAAGAAAAAGAGAAACTACAACAGGGTAGAAAAAGAAAAAGGGCAAAGAAATTATACAATTAATAAATTCTTGCCCACATGACAATAGATGCTGCTCAAAAAGTAATAATATGAGAAATGCTAATAAAAGAATAATAATTTAGAATTCATATTTTATTATAATAATATTAAAAAACTCCATTTAAATAACCCCCAAGAAAATAATGGTGGTAGAAAATAGATATTTATGAAAACAGAGGCACCTAGGAGTTGGAGAGAGGCACATTGATAGAGTTGATAACGAAGAAAAAAGAAAGTTTGAGAGAAATACAGGGAAAATTCATTAAAGTTAGTTTACAGGGCTGTGTTTTTAATTGATTTCAATATCAAAATGCTCCTTATAATTTTAATTGACTTTAATCTTATTTTCTGCTCATCAATCAATAGCTTTTTTCTCCAAATTATAGAGCCTTTTAGTAATTTAATACCTTACAATAATTAAATAAAATCAGTAGGAGGTTTTAATAGTACACGTATTTAATGAATCTTAACCATATCCACCTATGAGAAGATATTGACTTGGAAAAGAATTTATACGTTATTTACTAACAAATTTGGTTTTCAAAACTCTTTTACAATGCCTTTTTTTCTCTTCTTTCTTTTTTTTTAAACTTCAAATGAAATAGAAAACGAACATAGCATTTTGAACGTTAAATAGATAAGAAATTTCGGTGCATAGAGAATAAATTGATTGACACTGTGGATTCTCATCCAAAAAGGTCTTCTAATTTCTCACATTTTCTTTTTCTAATAAAACTCGTAAATAGTGGCGGGAGTCAAGGTGTTGGTGCAACTTGGTTTTTCTTATAGAAATGTAGATTGCAAGGGGGGAAAAAGAAAAAAAAAGAAAGAAAAAATATGGAAGAAACAAGGCTGTTGTGTGATATTGTGCTTATTGATGGAACTAGAATTGTCATCGAATTTAATGTGTAAACGCAAAATAGTATTTTTTTAATGCAAATGTGTTATTCGGTGTTCAATTAATTGATAATTATATATTCATTAATAATTATCAAAACCCACTGAATAATATTGTAAAATCTTAGGGTATTATTAAATAAGATTTTGTTTGCAAATAATAAGATTATTAAAAAAATGTGATTAAACAGGTGTTGGAAAACGTTTTTAACTAAATGAGGCTGCACAATTTTTGCCCAGTCACTTTTTACGTCACTTATGTGCTTAAGAATATTGTTTGCATTAAAATATTTCTCGTCAAATTTGAAGGATTATTTTGCTTTTATTTTGAAAATGTTAGGGATGAGTTTTATTTTATTTTATTTTTATGCGAATAAGTAGTTTTAAGGATGTTTTGGTTAATTTGTATTTTATTGTCGTAAATACTTGTCGAACGATGAATGAAAGGATGAGATTGAAGTCAATTAAAAGCATAAGGATCAATTTGAGATTGAAATCAAATCTCAAGAATAAAAATAAATTTTACCCCAGAAAACAAATCCAAGTAAAGAAGAATAGATACAGCATTCCCAAAGCTGACAAGCACATACGTGAATTGTATTAATTTAGGCAAGTACATTAGATACATGGTAATTTCAAGGTAAACAAGCCCTCATTTATTCACTTATTTTATTTGTTCAATTTTATTAAATTTGGATATAGAATAACACGTTGAACCTCACTTGGTGAATTGAAGTCCTCACATATTAATTTTATTGCAGCAGTGATCCCTTATCCGAAAATATGAGCTTCGAGTTCTTTCGTGAATTCAATGAAGAAGTTTAAGAGTGAGAGTGGGTGGGGATTGTCGGGACTGATCAGCTCGTAGTTTATAGTCCATGTGATGAAATCCACGCCATCTTTGGTCTCGACGTGGATGGTCACGAACATGTCCTTGTACAACTCAAGCAAATCTCCTTCTATAAACTTGTACCCAATTTGTTTCTTCGTCAGATCCATGTCTTGAAGTACCTGCTTTGAAATCTGCTCCTTCCCATCTAAAGTGTAATGAAAAGTTAACCGAATAATACAACATAATTTAATTGAGATGTTTAAGGCAATTCCGATCCTCTACCGCGTAATCGAGCTACATTTTCTATTATATTTATTAATATAAGCCACGTGTATTGGTGAGCGATTGAGATAAGAAAAAAAAAACTGAGGATATGAAAAAAAATATAAAGATTCTCTTTCTTTATCTCAACCGCTCACCAATACACGTGGAGTGTATTGATGACTGGGTGTAATAAAAGGTGTAGCACGATTATACAATAGATGATTCTAACTATGTTTAAGGCTTCTAAGATACTTTAAAGTGTTAGGTAAATGATTTTATGGAAGAAGCATCTATGCTCCTAAAATAAAATGTTAAATTGTATAAACTTCTTTCGAAAAAGTCACCAGAGGCTCTTCAATTCAGTGGCGCAGCCATAAGTTTTCTTAAACAGGGCCATTCTATAACATGTAACATGAAAATATGTCTTATATAATTTAATGAAAGAAGGTTAAATTTTTAAATTTCAACCAAAAACGAAATTTTCTACTTGATATTTTATTTTGTTTTTCCAGTTTACCATATTCTGAAGGTGATATATTATCGAATCATTAAAAATAATACCAAACCTATTCTACTTGATGAATATAACCAAAAAACAATTACAAGTCATTTTAATGTTAAATATAAATTTTGGATTTTGTCTAGATTAATGGTTTTTTTTTTTTCTTTATGACCTCATTTTATGTGTATCTATAGCTTTAAAAGTGGGGCCGACAAGGTAAATTTTGTCATAGAATCAACCATAACGACCGAATTTTGTATTCGCATAATATGCGTTTGCATGGAGACTTTAAAAATTGAGGGGGGTCATTTGCAGCCCCTGGAGCTTACGTTGGCGTCGCCAGTGTTTAACTTATTTTTCAAAATTTTACGAAATGTCATTCACTACAAGAAAAAATGAGTAAGTTACTGACAAAATAATAAGTGATAACATAAATTATTTGTCATTAATTATATGTATTTAGTAACAAAAAAATATTTTGTCTTGAAAGCTGATTTGCTTAATGTCTACGGTGATAATATAATACATAAATTGTCACTATTGATAATTAATGATACAATTATGGTGATAATTTAATGAAAATAGAATTTTCTCACCAAATCATAGTGACAATTTTTTTTGGCATCAATTGTCACTCTAGATGTGTCACCAATCATTAACGAACAATTAATTAAACTGTTATTTTTTGTCACCATTGAGTGATATAGAAACAAAATAAAAGTTGTTTTCACCAAATAAATTTAATTAGTGACAAAGTGAAAGGTATATATTGTCATTTGATACAATATTTGGTGACAACTTTTATATTGTGTGATTCTTACAGTGATTTTTTTTTCATTAATATTACTTTTTCTTACAGTGATTCTTTTTAAAATATTATAAATTGTGTGATTTTTTCTCCCTGAAATACTCTACGATTGTTATTTTTCTAACATAAATTTTACTAAGCCCGAACATTTTAATACTTATAAATGTGAGAGCTCATATGATTTTATGTTTCTAAAACATATTTGCCAAAAGGCCTTTTAATTGACCTCCGAAAAAGTGAAAAGTTATAACCTTACCAAGGGTATACTTCCACTGAATAACTGAGCCATCAGTCCCGTAGTCCCCTTGATGCAAATCACAGGCCTGGATTTTTCCAGGGGTGACTTTTGCCAAGTGATGAGGCTTATACGCCACCAGTTGATGAAAAACATCGCCACCTGCCTTAAAGGCTACCTGAGCAATAAGCTTACACGGTAATGCAGCCATTCTTTTACAATATATATATATATATATATATATATATATATATACATGCAACTATATGTGCTTATATTCAAGAAATTAAATGCAGATTGTTTATGAAATAAGCTGCTCCCAATCTAGTCTTTATATAGTTGAGCGACGGGGCAAGTTGCGAATTAATAATAATGGTCTTTCTTAGTTTAATTAATATATAGGACTTTCTTGTACAGCTCATCAAATGATTTGGACAGTGACTTTCTCCACAAAATTTTGCATGCACGTTGTCTTGTGATTTTTAGTTTAATCGATAGTTTGGAGGCTTCCTTTCTACAATTCCTTCCCCCACCACACACACACACATACATGTGTGTATGTACAAGAATACATACCTTTTAATGACAAACCAATACATTAATTAAGTTTTTGTGACGTGTTTAGTTTATAAAAGTTTTATTACTAAATGTCTTGTCACTGATTGTTTGTTTTGTTCTATTTACATTGAATTTTATTACTAATTCCATCACAGATTTTTTAAATTTATGATAGAATTTCACGATCACAAAATTTCCGTTGGTAAAGGAGGTGATTTCTTGTATTGAATTTTCTCCATAACTTATGTATTAACTTTGAGCTAATTATACCAATTTTATGCATTTAGTAGGTTTTATTATGTTTATATTTTCTGGTCAGGTAATAAGCCAACAGGGTAATGCAACCATTCTTTGTGAATATGTATGTTAATATATATATATGTATATGTGTCAATATCAAATTTAGATAGGTGATGAAATAACATGAAGCCATCGAGTCTTTATGTAGCTGAGCTACAAAGCAAGTTGCATCGATCTTAATTTGTTAGGAATGAGTTTAATTGTGATAACATTGATAGGGATTAATCTAGGATGAAGCTATTTCTGGTGTAAATTCATAGATAAAGTCTCGTTAAATGTTGTCTGTGTGTTAAAGGATAAATGTAAAATCCCATATGAGATATTTGACCTTGACAATTCGAGTATTTATGCGGTTAAATGTTGTTGTGGTGTAAACTAAATAACTAAGTACTGCATATGGATAGTCCCACATGCAACCGCGGGCGATGGGGTGAATTGTCATGGTCCCAGTCTTATCTTTTACTGAACTAATCTTGGAATTATGTTTGAATTTTAAATTCAAACTACTTAATCTTAATGCACAATATTAATTTTGAAACGGTTAACGGTTACAAAATATTAATGCGCAATATTGATTGTTGACTAACCAACGACTGTTACTTACAATTACGAATTCAGATTTAATTATCTGAAACGTTACAAACGGTTACATCATTTACGATTTTAGAATTAATTATCGGTATTAATATTCTGTATTATTTTTTCCTATAAATAGCTACTCATGTTCCCTGGAAAACACACACAGAATAGACACAGAACAACCAAAGAGAAAATAACAAGTATATTATTCTTAAGAAATTGATCAGTCTTAGAGTGTATACACTTGATTCTTTCGGGTGTGTGTTTTGTGTTGCATACACAACCATTTGAGTTGATTAACTTTCGAAGTAAGGTTCAAAGTGGCAGTGCGACTTGGAATGGACCTTTGGACTGTCTTATCTTGGAAGGAGTGTCGCAGGCCCATCGCACCGGTCAGTGGGGCAAATATTTTTTAAGGTAAACCAGCTCAACCCGGTGATTTAGTCGTTCCTTTTCAAATAAATACTGATAAGTGTATTGTGTTTTCTTGTTTATTTATTTGTTTACGGTATTTTTAATTTGCTTTTAGCTATAGTGTTTTTACTATAAAACTGTTATTGTATTGTATTTATATTATTGAATAAATCCACCTACAAGAATAACGAATTTTAGATATTATGTTCTATTGTTTTCCAACAATATTATTCCGTATCCTTTATTAGTTTAATTAATTTATGAGGCAGCTTTCTTGTTTAGTTTAGTAAATGATTTGGACAGTGACTTTTCCCATAAATTGTGCATGTAAATGTCTTGTGGCTTTTAGCTCAGTCCTATCGGAGGATTTCTTTTGACTATGGATTTTGTTGGAGAAGACGTTAGGTTAAGACCGTAAGATTTGAATAAATGTGGGATTCGGTATCTATATATGCACAGACGTCACCATTTTTGGTTTTTTTTTTAATTTTTTTTATTAGATTTATTATGTTTATGTTTTTCGACCATATTAAAAGAATTTTTAGAGCCATTTATGCTCCGTTTCTATGTAATTTCAATGAAGAAAAGTGAAATCTATGGAAACCAAATTTCCCGTTTAATCTATACTATTATAATAGAAAGAAAGTCCTTTAACTACTGCTTTGCTCTCTCAAAAGTGAAATTCTTCTTCTTCTTCTTTTCTCGTTTTTTTTTTTTTTTTTTTTTTTTTTACTTTATGTCTCCTATTTTCTCTTTCTTCTATTCCCTCTACTATACTTTTTCTCAATTTTCGGTTAAATTTCTTCCCAATGTGCCACATTTTTCAAATTCAAGTCTTAAATTGTCAAATTGAAATTAAGGTAAACCAAAATTACCAAATGGCATAAAGTACACAACTAAATGGCACAAAGTACATACTCTTTTCTGTTAACTAGCTAAAGCAAGAAGGCAATATTATAAAGCGAGCTTGCTACAAGGGAAGCAAAACATCACTACAAAAAATGCATTTTAAGTAACAAAAGTAATGATAACAAATACATATTTTGTCACTAGAATTAGGTTTATGGTGACAAAATATGATTTCGTTACCAAAATGCTACTTTTTAGTGATGATAAAGATAATTTGTTATGAAAGGCAATAGTTTATTATCAAAAACTCAAACTTCAGTGGAAATAAGGTATATTTGTTACGGAAAATAAGATATTGTTACCAAAAAATACTTTTTGTAACAAATGGAAATATTCATTACGAATAGTATAGTATTGTCGCTAAAAATAGTTTTTATTTGTGACAATTTTAAAATTTGTTTTGAAACTTTAGACATAATTTATAATATATAAACTCTTTTATAGAATATTAAGATTTTTTAATAACCGCTTCGTGTCTTTGATATGAATAGGCTATTGGAACCTGTTTGGATGGGCTTTTTATGGATAAGAAACACTTATTTTTTGAAAAAAAAATAGCACTTAAAAGATAAAAATGTGTTTGGATGGATATTACAATTTTGTTTGTAATTTGGACTTTTAGCCATGTATTTTTATAGTGGCTAAAAAATAAAAAACTAATGAATTAAAACGTTTAGTAAGATTAATAAAATTTGTTCTCATAATCTAATATATATATATATATATATATATAGTCACACATAATCTTAGTTAGTGTTAAATCTTAGTTCACGGCTATTATACAATTTATTAAAAGTACGAGTACAATACGGATGTGAAAATATATTTGAGAGTAAAAATACGATTTATTTTGATATATGTTCACATAAATTATGTTTTTTATGTAATTTATATAATGAAAAATGATCATTTAAAATTATTCATTAAATTATTTAATTTATAATCATAATATAAATTATATGTAATTATTTATATAATTATTAATATTTTTATGAAGTATTACAAATTTGTTATTTATCTAATATTCAATTAATTATAATTTTAATACATGTTGAGATAT
Source organism: Petrea volubilis (assembly GCA_026212405.1). Lineage (NCBI taxonomy): Eukaryota > Viridiplantae > Streptophyta > Magnoliopsida > Lamiales > Verbenaceae > Petrea > Petrea volubilis. Next base: position 925,440 of record CM047885.1, read on the forward strand.
TATACCAATAAATATTTTCATATATTATAAATTTTGAAATGAATTTAATAAATTTCATAAAACAAAAGTATTATTTTATGAAGTATTATATGAAATATGGTATATTGAATATTGTTATATTAAAAGGACCAATATTATTTGTCAAGTTGAGAAAATGTATGAAAAACAAAAATATTTTTTAATTATTCATAAGTACGAGTATTATAGAGGTATAGTACATGTTTTAACTAGCATGGCTCTTATAATTATTTGAATTTATTTAATTAATACATAATTAATTAATTAATAAATTTAAAATTAATAAATGGAGATAGGAAATAAATAAGGATGCCAAAACACCTATATTGTTAGTAAATTAGCAATTGGTGCAGCAACAACACTATGCCAAACCATATACAAGGTCGGGTGTTCTAGTTTTCGTTACCAAAAGTTATAGTGACAAACAATAGACTTCTAGTAATGAGATCTTTTATTACAAAATGTTATTTTTTTGTAGTGCATGCGGTAGCAAATGTCTTAGTTTTTGTACGAGGCATTGTTGCAAGAGTTAGGGTGGATTTTGCGTGTATCTGACTGTGTTAGGAGGGAGGGAGGGGGAGAGAGAAGTGAACTCGAACAGGAGATATGTTGGTGCTATGTTCATATGTCTTATAATAACTACAGCGAGGTTAGATTAGTACAACAAAAATAAAACAAACCTTGCGTATACATAGGCTTTATTGCATTTTTAGGACAACTAAGATGCCACTTTTCGATTTGAAGACACTTTTTATTAGGGGTGGTAAATGTAGGATAGGACCTTTCTAATTTTTTTGCAATGTTAGGACTCCGGCGAAAATGGCCGAAAAATTACACGTGGCGCACACGTTATCACCGAAATATGACATGGCACACACTGGGCTAATGACATGGCGCACACGTGGCACACACACATATGCATTTTCGGTGATGGCGTGTGCGCCACGTGTCACGACAAATTGGCTGGAATCCTAACATTGCAAAAAAATAAAAAGTTCACGTCCTACATTTGTCACCCCCAATAAAAAGTGTCCTCAAATCGAAAAATGACATTTTAATTATCCTAAAAATGCAATTAAGCCCCTTTATATGTATGCAATCTAATATACACGTGTGCTTGGAATACTCTAATTATTAATTATGATGCATGGAAGAGTCCCTCTTTAGTGATAACGTGTGTGTTTTGTCTCAAGATTTTCCTTATTTATTTATTATTATTATTATTATTATTATTGTTCACCTTCCATTAACAATGTTAGGTCCTTTTCCATCAAGTCAATGTAAGCACAATAAGAAAATGCTCCATTTGTTCTTGACTTGCCTTCTAGTAATATACAACAACACAAAAAGTATTTTGACATTGAGCGTACAACAACAACAACATATATGCTATCCTTTTTTCATTTATAAGTCAGAACCTGACAAATATTTTCAACAAAATAGCCCACATATATGTCTTTTATAATTAAAAAGACTCATAATAATTGTGTTGGGGTTTTTTTTTGTTTTTTTTTTGTTGTTGTTGTCTTACTAAATCAAAATTTTCTATTCGCGCCCCTTTTATTTCTTTCCATTCAATATTTTTTCATACTTTCTTCTTTTTAGCATTTTTATATATAGTTTTATTCCTTTTTAATTTTTTCATTAACCATGAATTCAATTAATATATGTAAAATACTTTTGGAAAATAATCATTGATATTTATAATTTTATAATATCAAATTTTACGCCCAACTGCTAGGTGATGTGGTGTTGCAGCAAATCCCTCCTCCCCCTACAAACGACTAGCATGACCAAGTAGAGAGATACCATGTAGGCGATGGGGCCTATGGGAACCAATCATACATCCTTCTTTTTTGTATTTGCTCCATAAAGAATACTACTACACAAACAATGCTTGCATCAACAGAGATCTATTTGCTCTCAATCAACCAAGGTGGGAGTTTTCCAACATTTTCCAACGTTTTCTCATGTTTTCCAAGAAAAACGGAAGCTCCAAGGTTTTCCAACGAAAATGGGAGTTTTCCAACGAAAAGAAATCTAGTTTTGTGATGAGGTTTGTCTCCAACACAAAAAATACTTCGATGTAAACATTTGTATTAGAGAAACAAATGCAACCATAAACTTTTAAATATTTCACACTTTTACTAACCTGTACTTCCTACAAGTTACAGAATTTGGCTTGTTATATTATTTTTCTATCACAAAACTCACACACAAGTAGAATATTTTCATTTATAACTATAAGTTTATCAAATATTTTCAGCAAAATAGCCCATATATATATGTTTTATGATTAAAAAGACTTATAATAACTGTATTGGTTTTTATGTCTTATTAAATCAAAATTTTCTACCCTTTCTCTCTTTCCTCTCCCCTTTTATTCCTCTCCATGAATATTTATTCAACTTTCTCCTTTTCAGTGTTTTTTATGTATAATTTTATCCTTTTTTTTCTCAATATATCAGGTATTTTCCCTTCATTTTGATTTCACATGCATCTATATACTGAATGTGTGTGCCATTTTGTGAGTGTGTGATATGAGATGGGGAGAGAGTAAATTACCTGATGAGTGTTGTGATGGCAACACTTGTTAACTCCAATTTTTATAGGTACGAGGAGAAACGTGTCTATGATCTTCTCCATGCATCAACATTTACAATATTCTCCTTGATTTTTGAGTGATTTCTTGAGTTTCCTTGAATGTGCATATCATTGATGCTCTGAACAAGAATCAACAAACAAATTGAGAGGGTAGATAGGTTTCAGTTTAGAGAAAATTTTCTTAGTTAAATATCTTACAAGAAATGACCAATTATAGTGAAATTATGATGCAATTTAATTGACCCATAAAATATATGCAATAAAAGTAAAGTAAAACAAAACAATTGCTAAAAAGAAAAAAATTACACTTTTGAGTTATTGATTAAATTTGCTTAAGTATTTTGTAATACCTTACTCATAAAATATTTTACGGGCTTATAAAATAATAAATTTTGATTCAAAAATAAAATATTGAAGTATTTGAATATTATTAGGTCTAATTTGCAACCATTTATCAGTAGTATATTTAGGTCATTTTACTCACTTTCTATCATTTTGGCAAAATTATAGGAGGCCACATCCGCTTAGAGTGGCCGCAAAATACAAAATCCCCCAATTTAATTGGGTCACATGTAAGTCACGTGACTTTTTTCGATCAATTTCTCAATACCTAGTGAAATTTGTCCTCATTGTACAACTTTTTCTTAAATTGCAAATTTAAAATCAAGTGCACTAAATTTTTGAAATGTCATAAGGTATACCTAATTTTTCAATTGAATCTCTATATTATTACGAAAACTTAAATTATTTTTTAGTATTGTTCAAATTATGTCAGTCATTATACATTATATGTATTTCATACCTCATCTACCATATTACACATTCATGTACGAAAAATATAGTCATAAAAAATATAACTAATTTTTTTATCTACTTTTCTCAACACATGTGGATATTAATAATTTATTGTGAAAATTTAATTTCAGACATATTTATATGTAGAAAATTCTGAAAATTCATAAGAAATATATAATTGAAATAAATAAATAAATAGAATTATTATAATACATTGTATAAATTAGATGATAAATACAATGCACAATTATCTTATAATTAAATAAAAATTACTTTAGTATTTTTTGAATTATATTAGCACTATACAATACATTCATTTTATACTTCATCAACCATGTTATACACACACACACACACACACACACACACAAAAATATAGCCATAATATATAGAATTGAGATTAATGAAGATTTAAAACTTAAATTTAGGATTGAAGCATAAAAGACTATTCAAAACAAAAGTTTTAGTTTTTTTTCCATTTTAAATAAACAAATAATGACATAGTTCAATTTTTTTTTTTTATCATTTTAAGTTAAACATAAATAATTTATAGTTTATTGACTAATAATTATTTATGGCATGTCAATTTTAAGTTGGTAAAATATAGCTTATTTACTTCTATATATATATATATATATATATATATATTCTACTAATAAAAGTATATTTATTTCTAAATTGATGTATTTAAGATAAATTGCGAATTCAATAATATCAATGTATGATATAACGAGACTAAGGAAAAGAGTAAAAATATATTTGTCCGAAAAATCATGACATGATTCGTAATACTCCTTTAAAAACTATTGCACTTAAATAATTGAGTAAACTCTATATAATATTTATCCAACTTATTTAAATGAAGAAATAGGAATAATATTAACTTATACTAATATATAAAAAATTTATGACTTTTTGATTGGAAAAATAAAATTATTGACATAAAATATTAAATATATTTAATTATAACTCTATTTATTATCAATTTTTATTATAACATATAATCTACATTTTCACTCATTTGCACTATTTAATTATCCATTTTTACATGTTAAAAAAAATCACTAATCACACAAATGAGGAAATAATTTAAGTACACATGACAATTAATTAATGTCAAACCTAATATTAGGTATTAGAAAGCTATTATTTATTAGAAGCCCCACAAAAGTAAGGATTGTTTAAAATAAGGTACTCTAGTACTCGATAATATAAGGTACTTTAGTACTCGATAATAATGTTAGAGCACATGCATACTAGTCCCTGTTAGCTAAACCGCATTGCTATACCCCGTTATAATACCTGCACATATGAATAATTGAATATAATTCATTGTTTGTACTTATTCTGAATTTAACAATGATATCTGTACTTATAATATAACACATTAATTTAATTTGCCATTATATGTATTATGTATAAATACTTGACAAATAATGCTTCATTTTATGAAATCTTTATTATATTTAGTTTAGAGTTATAATACATATAAATTATTATAGGTACAATATATCAAAATTAATTATAATTATTAATTGACTATCATATAACCTAACAAATTTGTAATACTTAACAATATAATATTCTAAAACAACCCCTCCAGCCCTTGAAATTATCAATACCCCCCTAACGTTTGCATATTAACAAAAACCCCTTTCCATAGGGTTCGTTAGGTTTCCATCATAAGGAAAAAACTCAATTTCTGGCAAAAAAATCCGCCAGATTTCCTCCGAGAAAAATCCGGCGGGAACACTGGCGGAATTCGGTAGAAATTTTTGCCGAATAGTAAAAAAAAAGTTTAAAAAATTTTGGAGGGAATTCCGATGGAATTTTTCCCTCGGAAAATTCAAAAAAAAAATTAAATAAACTCTGGGGGAATTCCGGAGGAATTTTCCCCGGAAAATTCACAAAAAAAATATAAAAATCCGGTGGAATTCTAGAGGAAATTTCCATCGGAATTTTTCTTTTTTAATTTCGATCGACTTAGATCTTTATTTTACATTATACAATATTGAAATAAGTTTGACCATAGCCTAATGGTAATGCTCTAGCTCTCTCATCTCAAAGGTAAGGTCCACGCTTAAACCCCTTTATATACAAAGTAACTTAATTTTTTTTAAAAGAATCTGGGGGAATATTCCGAGGGAATCATTTTGCCAGAAAATTCCGCTGGACTTTTTTTTTCTGAAAATTTGGTTGAATTAAATATATATTTGAGATTGCAAAATGCTTAAAAAAATTAAGCTTAGTTTAATGGTAAGGCTACAACTCTTCTATCCCAAAGGTCCAAGTTAATTCCATATTGATGCAAAAATATTGTAATTATTTAAAATTCTGTTTTTGCCAAAATTGTATATGTAAATACATATCCATATAACTATTCTTATTTATAATATGTTTTAATATTTATAATATATTATAAATTTAATGAGAAATTATAAAATAAAAGGGGATCTTACTAATATATAGCGCATATATCTACTATATATATATAAAAGTTTATTAAGTTTTTTTACGCATTGCAGTAAACATCTCTCTCATATTTTTCAACAAAAAAAATACTGATTATGGTACAATACGAAATACATTGAAATCTTAGTTTTTTTTAAAGGAAATAAAATTACCAACTTTATGTGGTATATAAAAGATAATAATCATACTAATAATAATTTCAAAAATAAAATAAAATTCAGGTGAACAAACTTGGAGCTAGATGCAAAATAATAATAATATGAACTGTTATTTTTATCTCTATATATCTTATAAGCATGAAATTTTTGAAAAAAAAATCAATGAACAAAACTTGGAGTAAATGCATAATAATAATAATAATAATACTAATATGAACTGTTATTTTGATTCCCTATATATCTTATATTGCATGAAATGTCATGCATGTGACTATTAAAAATTAAGATAATCGTTTAAAACTATTAACACACATTGAATGTTACAAAATTACTATCAAAAAGTATCAATTAATTTAAAAATGAAATATATTAAAAGCAAATACAATTTTATTATACATATAAGTTATTTTTTTCAACATCATTTATTGGTATAATTAATACTAAATAATAATTTTAAAAATTAAAACAAGTTAACAAAATAAAATATGTAACAAGTATAAAATAAAATAATATATTAATAAATTAAAATAAGAATAATCGAAGAATATGTAATAAGTATAAAAAAAAATAAAACTTAGCACAAACTCATGCAATAGCTTGGTATTTGAAGGCTTGACAAACAAGTTTGATGTGATCATGAGTTCAAATCTCCTCAACTATAAAAATTTGTATATTTTGGGGGTACTATTGCAAAGGTGACGGTGGAGGCCCGATGAACGGTGGACGGTGGTGGTGGGGTCTTGCCAGCGGTGGCGAAGACAGCCGTTGTGCGGTGACGCTGGCTGGCCACCGGCAGGAGGTGCCGGTAGTGGGGCACTAGCGGTCCGGCAGAAATTCCGCTAGAACCTCAACTATAAAAATTGTATATTTTTGGGGTACTATTGCAGCGGCGGCCACGGTGGGGGCCCGACGGCCGTAGTGGCAGCGGCGGCCACGGTCGGGGCCCGGTGGATGGTGGATGGTGGTGGTGGGGTCCTGCCAGCGGTGACGGAGGCGGTGGCAATGGCGGAGACAGCCCGTCGTGCGATGACGCGGCTGGCCACCAGCGGGAGATGCCGGTAGTGGGGCGTTGGCGGTCCACCAAAAATCCGGCAAAAATTTCGCCAGTGGTCATTCTGGCAGAAAATTCAGCCGGAGGCCCGATCCGGCAGAAATTTCGGCTAGAATTCCGCCCGAGAATGGCACTCCGGTGCCGTTTTTTCTAGTGGACACATTTCTGCCGGAATCCGCATTTTCCAGAGGAAATTCCGCCGAAAATGCACATTTTCCTGTAGTGCGTCAAAAAAATTATGTAATTTTTCTAAAATACCCTCATTCATATTATTTAATTGTTGATTAAAGTGGTGTATTACAAACACCTCCCCCAAGGTTTGTTGACATACAAAGAACCCCCCTTTAAGCATCAAAAATTACAATACACCCCCTGAAAATACATTTGA
>CM047885.1:933425-978797 GCA_026212405.1 Petrea volubilis
TATGCCAACATATTGTAGTGGTGCTGCAGCTTTTATGAACTAAATATGACTTTCGTGTTTTTTAGCTTAATACGCTCCAAGCGCACGCATCGTTATGGTGGGGTAAAAAAAAAAAACAATAGACACTGTTTCTTTAACAGGCTAATATTATCAGTTTCGTGTATCTTCGGCGTAGTACAACGATTCTACAACACATGACTATAATGTGAAGGTGCGAGCAAGCAGTGATCAATTTGTCAAAATTTAATGTCGTCTTGTACCAATATTTTTTACTAAAATATATATAGCCAATCCACTCAACCCATTTTCGATTCGTTCCAGAAAGCGTGGATAACTCCCCTTTTAGACAACAGGAAAAATAAAAAGAAGTTGTAGTATTGCTGCTAAACCACATGTGAACTCTGTTAGGTTCTACTTGTCAGATTGAATAATATAGATATGCACACAAATCTGAGTTATTCTTTCACGGGAATTAACTTCATAGAAAAAAATATTGGATATTATCAGATACTACTACCGCCACCTTTCTTAAGTCATTATTCATGGCCACAACATAGAACCTTTCCTTTGTAATCTATTAAACTAAATTCTAATAGCTTCTAATATTGTTTGAGATCTAGAAAGTGAACCATACTCTGCGTTACAAAAAAGGAAAGCATCTAATTATCCATATACTCATGTCATCTCCCGATATTGCTCGAAGGCTGACGAATGTTCTTCGCATTGATATGGGTATCACAAAATGTGAAGAGCGGATCCTGCATCCTTCTTACGAGGGATTGTGCCACAGCCGATCATTCGCCTTACTTTGCTAATGCGTGCTCGAGGATCACGTCATATTTCACGCGATTTGTCAACAAGGATGCTAAAATCAATTTCAGTTTACCAAGTAATATACAACATGCACAACTGAGACATCAATATAGAATTTCAGACGTCAAATGAAATACCAGGGGTGGAGTATCTAGCCTGGCCAATCAAGTGACCGTGGCAACAAATATATTGCTCTACATGAACAAAATGTTTCTAACACCCTAACCAAATTATATATGAAAGTATGCGTTTGTACTTCTAGGTACAACTTGATTTTTGTATCATATATGCATTTTGTTGGAAGCATATTGGGCTTACTTAATCTAATTTGGGTGTATGCACTACTGTCGCAGGAACCGAAGATGAACTAAAAGCAACGCAATCACGGACGGGCTACTGGTGGGTTGAACTCCACTTCATCTTTCGCAAGCAAAAGGCTGCTCTCTTTCCAAAATGAGGTAACATACAACTCCAGTGATCCAGCGATCTACTCCGATTCCTCATCAGCAGGGGAGGATTGAAATGCCTTCTCCTTAGGGAAAGACGAATTATTGCAATGCATTTTTTACGGTGGAAATGTCTTTCAGCTTCAAGATGTGGTCTACGTGTGTTAGTCAACACCTTTGAGTCACTACTTTGTTCTCCAAAGCTCTGAAAGGACTCCGACGTCGACCTTTGTACAGCTTTTATCTTATTGCTTCGTCTGGTCTTTACTCATCCGTTAGAAATCGTTACTATAATAAATGAAGATTTCAATTTCTGTGTGAAATTACTTTGCAATATGGATTATAATTGACAGTTAACGGTACAATATGATGCAAAACTTACGGCTTACTGAAAGACTTCATGCTCTTAATGCAAAAATATAGAAGAATTGTTTAACAATACAACATCGCCATCTAGCAATTTGGTTCACAATTTAATATACAAATATTAGTTACTCCTTGAACTCTATTTGATTCCTAATATACAAAACAAAATATTATATTACACCTGAAAAAAAAAAAACAATAGTGGCTGTTCTTCCAAACACAGGACAATCCATATATTCACACACACATACCTTGCCCCATGATTACTTTCCACGCATACGGGATTGAAGATTTCAACTAAACAAATTGGTTAATCCCACCCACGACGCCTGAATCTAGAAACTGGAATTTAAGGGACGAAGTTAGGGCAAAAAATTGGAGGGGGGGAACCAATGACATAGAAAACCCAAAAAAAAAAAAAATGCAAAATCGAATTAACCATGTCGGAGATCGACCCAAAAAAATGCAAAAACAAAATGCTTACTTTCGGGATAGTACGTCGACCATTGCGCTGACATTGAAAGCTAAAATTCGCATTTCGATTTTTCCCTTTGCGAAACCCCATCGAAATCACGCTGAAAGAGTCGGAGGCAACAGAGCAAAAATAGGGATGCTGATTGTCTTTAGACACAAGGGTAAATTAGGTAAAGCTAGTGTTATCTATTCCAAATTATGGCCCAAAGTAAATAACGTGGGTAATTTTGAGTCTAAAAAACTATTCAATAACCAGCCAAGGTAAACACACTTTGGTTGTTTGGGCCCACACCTCTAACCATCCTAAACCAATTTCCAATCAAAATGTATGACAAGCCCACAAGCTGAAGTAAACACGGCCCTAAAGATTTTATCCATTCTTCTTTGATATATAGAAGGTGCATTTTTCAATCCAAATGGCATAACTAACCATTCGAACTATCCTTGAGGCGAGCTAAATGCTATGTATTATATACTTTCAGGTTCCATTTTTATTTGCCAAAACCCTGAAGTACAATCAAATTTAGAATAATATTTCTTTCTTTTAACAAGATTTAGTAAAACTTCTTTATTAGAGAGATAATAATTATATGACCGGGTAAAGTGATTTAGGTCTTTTATAATTTATTACTATTCTAGGTTTTCCTCATTTTTTCTCAGCTTCATTTTCAACCATGAAAGTTGGGGCTACTAAAAGGACTATTACGTTTTCTAATTAAATGTGGATTTTTATATAATAATTCATTTATTTGTTTATCAAATTCTTTTCTATCTTTTTCTGTATATAACATAGGTCTTTCTTTTATGACTATATTTTCAGTTAACTCTATTTTTGCCTTTAAATCTGATTCCTTATAAAAAGTCAGAGGATGATCATTATAATTTTCTTTTACCTGTTTTATTACATCGTCAAGAGTTATCCGTTTATTGTTATATTATGTATTTTTATCGGAATTTTATCATACGGTCCACCATGCTTCGCTGGCTGAACTCTGAATGGCTCATTTATTTGGGGTAATTTTAAGTAATGATTACATTTACTTTTTAGAATAACAGAATAAAGATTCTGTGAATAAAACTGAAATTGTTGTAGGAAATCATTTCCTAACAATATATCAGCTTCAAGGGAGTTATAATCAATATATAGTATTTATAGTAATAATTTTACCTCCTATTATAATATTTACTTTATCTGCTTTTTTATTAATGTGTTCGGCTTGTCCCATAATACCCTTTATCTTTATATTTCCATTCTCTTGCCATTTAGTATAGAGAAAAGATTTAAACAAAGTTATTTCTGAACTATTATCTATTAAGGCACATGTTGTTATATTAGTATTTTGTACTGTTATTTGTACAAAGACACTCAAAGAAAAAATTAATTCCCTTCATATTTTTTACAAAGATTTTTATATTTCCTATTTGTAGTATAACACCATGTTTTTCTATTTTATAATAATCACATTGATTTAAGAAACTATTACCTAGAATTATATAGTAATAGTCTCCTGTCATATCACTATCTATGTAACAAGGTACAATTATTCTTAAATCTTCAAAAAGTATTGAAACTTGTACCTCTTGATCACAAGTTATTAGTTGTCCTTCAAAGTTTTTATATTGAAATATTGTAAAAGCAACCTTTGCAATTAAACCTTTATTTTTATGTTTTGCAAGGTGATTGCCACTAGCTCCTGTATCAATTAATATATTGGGTCCTTCAATATATTCTTGACCATTAAAATATTTAACATTTATAATCATTGTATTGGTTATATCTTGTCTTGTAAATTCAACATTAGTAAGCGGTAACTTACTAACACTTTTCCTAGATATAGTATTTTTTCCAAAATCTATTTGCGGTATCATACCACTACTAGATTCATATTCTAAAATGGGTTTTCTATTTATTTTAATTTCATAATCTTTTATTTCTTTAATTTCTTCTATCATTGGTAACTTTATTGTTGTTATATTCCTACATTCATTATCAATTTTAATATAAGGTTTATCTTGATATATTTTACCATAATTACTATGAGTAAAAGCATAAATTGCTCTATAGTAAAAAGTAAAAGCCTGACTTTTATCTCTAAGTTTTAAATCTTTTAAAAGTTGAAAGTGTAAACTTAAAGTATCATTTATATTCTAATCATTTATATCAACACTATATTTTGGACAACAATCAAAGCGAAATTGTGAATATATTAAATTTCCTTCAACTGTTCCCAAATGACTATTTTTAGCATCTGTAAACCTTTGGTCATGAAGTGAAATAACCATAGGACTATATATTCCATCTCTAAATAAAGCTTTAACTAGGATTTCAATTCTACCAAGATAAACATATTTTATCTTCTTTCTTACTTCTTTATTTTTGATTTTATTTAAAGCTTGATTTATTGAGGATTTAGTAAGCAAATTTAATCTAATTTGCCCTTTAGTATGTTCAACATTTATAGATTTCTCAACTGCATGATAATCATAAATATTTATCTTTTCTCTTTTTATTAAATCACCAAAAGACTTAAAAATACTTTTGGTAGGATTCGTTGCATCAAGTTTTTAACTTTTTATTTTTACTAAAATTTCTTGACCAAAGGTTATTCGTTGAGCATAACTTTCTGATCCTTCATAAATTTCTACTTCTTTATCAGAATCTTCGGTTTCAATTATATCTTTATTCATTTTCAGAATTACTAGAGTAATTTTCTTCTTCAATATATATTTCTTTTTCTAGATAATTTTCTATATCTGAAACTTCAGATAATTCATCTTGAAGTTCTATAAATTCAGCTTCTATACTTCAAATCTTTTTAGGTTTTTTACATTCTGGTGATTTATGTCCAATTTCTCCACAATTCCAACATTGGCATTGTGAAAGATTTTTATTTCTTTTATAGTTAGGTTTTCTTTTCAAATATCTTCTTTTTGGTTTTGTATGTTTCTTTTGAAAATTAGTATATTTTTTATACTTCTTTTTATAAAACCTTCTTTTCTTTTTATTAATTCTTTCTTTATTACATCCCCATTGACTGGATACTTCAAATTTATTACAATATAAAGGTGAAAATTTTTTAGTTCTTCTATATAAATCTTGAAATTTACATAATTTACTTAATTCTGTAAAGAGAAAGCTAATTCTTCTTCCTAGAGTTGAAGTTGAATCTTTATTTTTCTCTTTCCATTTATTCATTATATATTTGTTCCGAGGATGTGGAAGTTTTAAAAAGTACATATTGAGATATATACTCTGATCTTTATTACTATAATATTGAGTATAATAATATTCTTTAAATTCACACGTATATTGTTTTAAATTCTTCATGCTACAGATTCTAAGATTTATCAAGTTAGTTCTTGCTACTTCTTTTTCTTTAGTACTTTCTTTATCAAGGTCATGCCAATTTTCTCGTAGAAATTCACTAGAAGGATAGGCAACTAATATTTCAATTCCTTTATCAGTATTATCTATTAATTTAGTTTGATCATTTCTTTTTATTATAGCTTTAATGTTTTCAGTTAATCTTTGCCACCAATTAAAAACAATACCATCAAATGTAGCAATTAAATAATCTATTTGTCTATTTGATGTTCATGTATCATCAGCGTTATATAAAAAGAAAACTTTCATGGTATTTGCCCATGAAATTATAGCTTTTTTAGTATCTTCTTTACAATCTATATTTAATTTAGAACCTCCATGATTTATAGATTCACTATAATTCGTATATGGAGTAAATTTATCTAATTGGTTATGATATTTATTTTTCTTTATATGATCATAATATTGCCTTCAATATTTAGGAATAGGCATCATTTCTGATTCTTCTGTTTTCATGTCTTCTGATTTTATTGTACCACTTGGGCCTCCAGTTGTATTATTAGTCTTAACTAATACTTCATATTCCTCTATTTTAGAAAAATCTATTTGGTCAAATTGATCAATTAATTTATTAATATCATTCATCTTTATCAGTTTCTGATTTAGAATCTTGTTTTTTAGGTGGATTAGATGTGTAGCTATGTCTTTACTCTTTTCTTCCTTTTTAAGAGCTTCTTCTTCAGCTAAAATTTTAGGTAATTCAACATTAATCATATATGCATCAAAGGAATTTGGATGCACTGTTTCTTTAATAGTTTTTCTTGGCTTTATTATAATTTCTCTTTCTTTTATTTTCTTGTCGATTTTATTTTTCTTAAGACAAGTATTTTTTATTAAATCTTCAACGTTTGAATTGCAAATCTTTAAGATTTGAATCTCTGTTTTTAATTCTTTAAGTTCTTGATTTAGAACATATAATGCTTCAAGTATTTTATTCATTCCTGTAGTTAATTCTTCAATATTTTTATTTATTTTATCCATTTGTATTTTTTATATCTATTCCAAGATATTTGAGCATGTTGTTGGGTCGCTTTTTATCTTTTGTTTGTATTTTTGCTTTAGTCTCTTCTATTTTAATGTGTTCATATTCTCGATTATATTCTTCAAGAATTACATTTAAACTCAAAAGTAGATTTATATTGTGTATCCATAGTTTAAGATGTTTATTTGTTTTCATAATCGACTTAGAACATGAAGACCTTCTTTTATTTGTTTTATTTTGCTTTTCAAAAAATCAATTCTAAAAGCATCTTCTCTATGATAAGTTGGTTTTCTTACAATAAAATCCAACTCTTTTTTGTATAGATACAATTCTACTCGAAGCCTATGTAATGTATAATTAGGCATTGCTAAGTAGAATCATTATTGCTCTACGTTTTTTATATTCTTCGAACTTTCTATAGTACAATTCTCTTATATCAGCATATTTACATGTCTTGGCTTCTTTATCTAGAGATCTCAGGATTTTGGGGTACTTCTCAACCCTTTGATACCTTTTAGTGTGTTGAAATAGTTTATTTTTCATGGAAAAGATAACTGCCAATCAGTTTCATCACATGAGAAATCACAAGACAATAATTCAAAATTTAAGTCATCACTAAATTCTTTATCATTTATTTCTTGTCAGTAAATAAATAGCTCTTTAATAAGTAAAAAATTTATAATTGATAATTTTAATAATTCTAAATATTCCATAATTTATAAATTTTTATTGATCTTTATAGCTCTTATACCAATTTTTTACAGGGGGTTTAACTTGATTTAATATAAAAAATTTAAGAAAATTTAATAAAATTTAATAACTAATTAAAATTTTAAGATTTGAGTTTAAACAATGTGAATAAGGATGGTTGTGTCTTTTTCTATTTTAAATATATTTTTATAGTAAAAAAGGGCTAAATTGATCAAAAATACTTTGGAATGGGTTTTAGTGAAATAAAGAATAAAAGTTGGGTTTTTAAGAAATCACGCTGGCCCACATGAACAGTAAAATCGAGGTTTGAAAAGGTAATCTAGGGTATTTTGAAAGGTTTTAAAAAAGTGGGTTATTTTTAAATTTTGAAAATTAAAAGAGGTTATAATAAAAATTGTTTCCTACACTCCCACCGCATTTAGTATGCTACAAAATGCAATTTAGTATTAGCGCTTTAATAGAAAACTTGGCGGTAGGATCGAATTGGATACAAAAATATTACACCAGAAACTAAATGTGATAGTGAATGTACATAAGAGATAACCATCGAATTAATGATAAACGTCAGAAACGAAAAGTGAAAAATTTCCTTTTACAAAATATATTAATTTATCTCTAAATAACTATATAATGATGATATTGTTATTCTTGAAATGGATGGATGATCCATGAATGTAATGGATGAAAATAGTCATGGATCCTTTACTAATTTGTTGAATCAAGTTAATTAACTTCAATTTGAGAGAAAATTCCCACCAAAAATTGGGCAAGAATTTGACTCAAAGGAGAGTGCATACTGTTATGGATATTGTGTGGTTTGTGTTTTTAAAAAAATTTTAACAATTAATTTAATAATCCATTATAAAATATAAAATATGAAATCAATTATACACAAGTTCAAAATTAGAGGAAAGTGGACTAATGGAGAGTCACGACACTTGTTGTTGTCTTAAAGCCATGATTGCGTTGCTTCCACTAAAAGAAAAAATAGGAATTTCGACATATTTTTTTGGCAGAATATTTGCAACGGAATTTTCGGCGAAAGTTTAAAAAATAAAAAAATACTTTTTTTTAATTTGGCAGCTGAAATTTTTGCCAATAATTTAAAAAAAAATAAAAAATCTTTAATTTTCAATTTTCGATAGAATTTCGTCAAAAAATTTTTGTCGAAAGTTAAAAAAATATATATTAATTTTTCAATTTTCAGGGGAAGTTTCGCAAATTTTTCTGCTGAAAATTAAAATAAAATTTTAATTTTTCAAAATTTGGTGGAATTTTCCGCCAAATTTTTTTAAAAAAATTAAAAAATATTAAATTTTCAATTTTCAACGAATTTTCCACTGAAAATTAAAAAAAAATAATCTTAATTTTTTTATTTTTGGAGGAATTTTGGCAAAAAATCCCCCAAAAATTAAAAAAATATTTATATAAAAAATTTTAATTGTTGTATGCTACACATGTAATATTTATATATAATTGGAGAAAAATTTATATTAACCTTGTTGTTATTTTTATTTTTATTGTTATTACTTGAATTGTTGAATGCTATGTATATAGTGTTTGTGTATATACATATATATAATTGGAAAAATATTTATATTAACCTTATTATTATTTTTAATTTTATTATTTTATTTTAGTTGTTGTACGCTACATATATATTATTTGTGTACATACATATATATATATACACAATTGGAAAAACGTTTGTATAAATCTTTTTATTATTATTATTATTACTACTACTTTTGATCAGAAAAAAGAATGTAACAATAAGTTATAAGTTATACTAAATTAAAATAAATGATTTGATAACTCCACCTTAAAGTTAATGCAACTAAGTGTAAATTATAATGTAATGATATTTAAAAAATTATTAAAGTGATAATTTCATATATATGTATGTTAGGTATAGAAAAAGAAAAAATATAACTACAAAGTGATGATAGTCCAATGGCAAGAGACTTGTTTGCCAACTAAGCGGTGAGGGTTTGACTTCTAGCGATTGCAAAATATGGGTTAATTTCGGGTGCATGGGGGAGTGGTGGAAGTCCTGGGTTCGATTCTTAGGTTGAGCAATTGGAACTCTATTTTAATAAAAAAATAATAAAATTTTGGCGGAATAATCAACCGAAATTCGGTCAAAAAAATCCGCCGAAATTGAAAAGCAACGAAGGATTCTTTGGCGGATTCGTTCTGTCAAAATTACTTGTTTTTGACAGAATTTTGCCAAAAAATCTATGGAAATTACCATTTTTTCATGTAGTGTTCATGCAGGTTCTGGTGACAAATCACGACTGAAGATAAAACCACATTAATATATAGCGATGTCTCATGCGATTGGCACATCCACGAGGAGATTAGATACCAATACCTAACCACATTGCCAATTCTCAAACTTTTTGTGGGCAATGTAAATATTCACAAATCTCGAGTATGTCAAATGAACTTCTCAACATTAGTGTGTCGAATGTATTTTTCAGGGGGTGTATTGTAAATTTTGATGCTTAAAGGGGGGTTCTTTGTATTTTCAACAAACCTTGGGGGAGGTGTTTGTAATACACCACTTTAATCAACAATTAATTAAATATTGAATGAGGGTATTTTAGAAAAATTACATAATTTTTTTGACGCACTACAGGAAAACGTGCATTTTCGGCGGAATTTCCTCTGGAAAATGCGGATTCCGGCAGAAATGTGTCCACTAGAAAAAACGGCACCGGAGTGCCATTCTCGAGCGAAAATCTAGCCGAAATTTCCGCCGGATCGGGCCTCCGGCTGAATTTTCTGCCAGAATGACCACTGGCGGAAATTTCTGCCGGATTTTTGCTGGACCGCCAATGCCCCACTACCGGCATCTCCCGCTGGTGGCCAGTTGCGTCATCGCACGACGGGCTGTCTCCGCCATTGCCACCGCCTCCGTTACCGCTGGCAGGACCCCACCACCACCATCCACCATCCACCATCCACTGGGCCCCGACCGTGGCCGCCGCTGCCACTACGGCCGCCGGGCCCCCACCGTGGCCGCCGCTGCAATAGTACCCCAAAAATATACAAATTTTTATAGTTGAGGTTCTAGCGGAAATTTCTGCCGGACCGCTAGTGCCCCACTACCGGCACCTCCTGCCGGTGGCCAGCCACGTCACCGCACAACGGGCTGTCTTCGCCACCGCTGGCAAGACCCCACCACCACCGTCCACCGTTCATCGGGCCCCCACCGTCACCGTTGCAATAGTACCCCCAAAATATACAAATTTTTATAGTTGAGGAGATTTGAACTCATGATCACATCAAACTTGTTTGTCAAGCCTTCAAATACCAAGCTATTGCAATGAGTTGTGCTACGTTTTATTTTTTTTATACTTATTACATATTCGTTCGATTATTCTTATTTTAATTTATTAATTTATTATTTTATTTTATACTTGTTACATATTTTATTTTGTTAACTTGTTTTAATTTTTTAAAATTATTATTTAGTTGTATCTATTAATTATATCCAATAAATGATGTTTGAAAAAAATAACTTATATGTATAATAAAATTGTTATGTGCTTTTAATAATATTTCATTTTTAAATTAATTGATACTTTTTGATATAATTTGTAACATTCAATTGTTGTTAATAGTTTTAAACGATTATATTAATTTTTAATAGTCACATGCATTACATTTCATGCAATATAAGATATATAGGAATCAAAATAAACAGTTCATATTATTATTATTATTATTATTATGCATTTAGCTCCAAGTTTGTTCATTGATTTTTTTTTTCAAAAATTTCATGCATTATAAGATATATAGAGATAAAAATAAATAGTTCATATTATTATTATTTTGCATCTAGCTCCAAGTTTGTTCACTGAATTTTTTTTTTTTGAAATTATTATTATTATTATTATTATTATTATCTTTTATATACCACATAAAGTTGGTAATTTTATTTCCTTTAAAAAAACTAAAAGATTTTCAATGTATTTATATTGTACCATATAATCAGTATTTTTTTTGTTGAAAAATATGAGAGAGATGTTTACTGCAATGCGTAAAAAACTTAGTAAGATCCCCTTTTATTTTATAATTTCTCATAAATTTAATAAATATATTATAAATAATTAAAACATATTATAAATAATAATAGTTAATATGGATATGTATTTACATATACAATTTTGCAAAAACAGAATTTTAAATAATTAAAATTATTTTTGCATCAATATGGAATTGAACTTTGGACCTTTGGGATAGAAGAGTTGTAGCCTTACCATTAAACTAAGCTTAATTGTGTTTAAGCATTTTGCAATCTCAAATATATATTTAATTCAACCAAATTTTTAGAAAAAAAAAAAGTCCAGCGGAATTTTCTGGCAGAATTATTCCCTCGGAATATTCCCCCAGATTCTTTTAAAAAAAATTAAGTTACTTTTGTATATAAAGGGGTTTTAAGCTTGGACCTTTGAGATGAGAGAGCTATAGCTTTACCATTAGGCTATGGTCAAACTTATTTCAATATTGTATAATTTAAAATAAAGATCTAAGTCGATCGAAATTAAAAAAAAAAATTCCGATGGAAATTTCCTCTAGAATTCCACCGGATTTTTTATAATTTTTTTTTGTGAATTTTCCGGGGGAAAATTCCTCCGGAATTCCCCCGGATTTTATTTAATTTTTTTTTTTAATTTTCCGAGGGAAAAATTCCATGGGAATTCCTCCAAATTTTTTAAAACTTTTTTTTTTACTATTCGGCAAAAATTTCTGCCGGAATTCCGCCAGTGTTCCGCCGGATTTTTTCTCGGAGGAAATCTGGCGGATTTTTTTGCCAGAAATTGAGTTTTTTTCCTTAGTGATGGAAACCTAACGGAACCCTAATGGAAGGGGTTTTTTGTTAATATATGCAAACGTTAGGGGGGTATTGGTAATTTTCAATGGCTGGAGGGGTTGTTTGTAGAATAATTAATATTTTTATAAAGTATTACAAATTTGTTATTTATATGATATTCAATTAATAATTATAATTAATTTTGATATATTGTACCTATAAATAATTTATATGTATTATAACTTCTAAACTAAATATAATAAAGATTTCATAAAATGAAGCATTATTTGTCAAGTATTATACATAATACATATAATGCAATATTAAATTAATGTGTTATATTATAAGTACAGATATCATTTGTTAAATTCAGAATAAGTACAAAAAATGGAATTATATTCAATTATTCATATGTGCAGGTATTATACGGGTATAGCATGCGTTTTAGCTAACAGGGACTAGTATGCATGTGCTCTAACATTTTATTCGAGTACTAAAGTACCTTATATTAATCGAGTACTAAGAGTACCTTATTTTAAACAATCCTTACTTTTGTGGGGGCTTCTAATAAATAATAGCTTTCTAATACCTAATATTAGGTTTGACATTAATTAATTGTCATGTGTACTTAAATTATTTCCTTCATTTGTGATTAGTGATTTTTTTTAACATGTAAAAATGGATAATTAAATAGTGCAAAATGAGTGAAAATGTAGATTATATGTTATAATAAAATTGATAAATAAATAGAGTTATAATTAAATATATTTAATATTTTATGTCAATAATTTTATTTTTCCAATCAAAAAGTCATAAATTTTTTTATATATTAGTATAAGTTAATATTTATTCCTATTTCTTCATTTAAATAAGTTGGATAAATATTATATAGAGTTTACTCAATTATTTAAGTGCAATAGTTTTTAAAGGAGTATTACGAATCATGTCATGATTTTTCGGACAAATATATTTTTACTCTTTTCCTTAGTCTCGTTATATCATACATTGATATTATTGAATTCACAATTTATCTTAAAATACATCAATTTAGAAAATAAATATACTTTTATTAGTAGAATATATATATATATATATAGAAGTAAATAAGCTATATTTTTACTAACTTAAAATTGACATGCCATAATTATTAGTCAATAAACTATAAATTATTTATGTTTAACTTAAAATGATAAAAAAAAAAATTGAACTATGTCATTTATTTGTTTATTTAAAATGGAAAAAAAAACTAAAACTTTTGTTTTGAATAGTCTTTTATGCTTCAATCCTAAATTTTAAGTTTTAAATCTTCATTAATCTCAATTCTATATATTATGGCTATATTTTTGTGTGTGTGTGTGTGTGTGTGTGTGTGTGTGTGTGTATATAACATGGTTGATGAAGTATAAAATGAATGTATTGTATAGTGCTAATATAATTCAAAAAATACTAAAAGTAATTTTTATTTAATTATAAGATAATTGTGCATTTGTATTTATCATCTAATTTATACAATGTATTATAATAATTCTATTTATTTATTTATTTCAATTATATATTTCTTATGAATTTTCAGAATTTTCTACATATAAATATGTCTGAAATTAAAATTTTCACAATAAATTATTAATATCCACATGTGTTGAGAAAAGTAGATAAAAAAATTAGTTATATATTTTATGACTATATTTTTCGTACATGAATGTGTAATATGGTAGATGAGGTATGAAATACATATAATGTATAATGACTGACATAATTTGAACAATACCAAAAAATAATTTAAGTTTTCATAATAATATAGAGATTCAATTGAAAAATTAGGTATACCTTATGACATTTCAAAAATTTAGTGCACTTTGATTTTAAATTTGCAATTTAAGAAAAAGTTGTACAATGAGGACAAATTTCACTAGGTATTGAGAAATTGATCGAAAAAAGTCACGTGACTTACATGTGACCCAATTAAATTGGGGATTTTGTATTTTGCGGCCACTCTAAGCGGATGTGGCCTCCTATAATTTGCCAAAATGATAGAAAGTGAGTAAAATGACCTAAATATACTACTGATAAATGGTTGCAAATTAGACCTAATAATATTCAAATACTTCAATATTTTATTTTTGAATCAAAATTTATTATTTTATAAGCCCCTAAATAATTAAATTGGGGATTTTGTATTTTTAGCAATTGTTTTGTTTTACTTTACTTTTATTGCGTATATTTTATGGGTCAATTAAATTGCATCATAATTTCACTATAATTGGTCATTTCTTGTAAGATATTTAACTAAGAAAATTTCCTCTAAACTGAAACCTATCTACCCTCTCAATTTGTTTGTTGATTCTTGTTCAGAGCATCAATGATATGCACATTCAAGGAAACTCAAGAAATCACTCAAAAAATAAAGGAGAATATTGTAAATGTTGATGCATGGAGAAGATCATAGACACGTTTCTCCTCGTACCTATAAAAATTGGAGTTAACAAGTGCTGCCATCACAACACTCATCAGGTAATTTACTCTCTCCCCATCTCATATCACACACTCACAAAATGGCACACACATTCAGTATATAGATGCATGTGAAATCAAAATGAAGGGAAAATACCTGATATATTGAGAAAAAAAAGGATAAAATTATACATAAAAAACACTGAAAAGGAGAAAGTTGAATAAATATTTCATGGAGAGGAATAAAAGGGGAGAGAAAAGAGAGAAAGGGTAGAAAATTTTGATTTAATAAGACATAAAAACCAATACAGTTATTATAAGTCTTTTTAATCATAAAACATATATATATGGGCTATTTTGCTGAAAATATTTGATAAACTTATAGTTATAAATGAAAATATTCTACTTGTGTGTGAGTTTTGTGATAGAAAAATAATATAACAAGCCAAATTTTGTAACTTGGTAGGAAGTACAGGTTAGTAAAAATGTGAAATATTTAAAAAGTTTATGGTTGCAGTTGTTTCTCTAAGACAAATGTTTACATCGAAGTATTTTTTGTGTTGGAGACAAACCTCATCACAAAACTAGATTTCTTTTCGTTGGAAAACTCCCATTTTCGTTGGAAAACCTTGGAGCTTCCGTTTTTCTTGGAAAACATGAGAAAACGTTGGAAAATGTTGGAAAACTCCCACCTTGGTTGATTGAGAGCAAATAGATCTCTGTTGATGCAAGCATTGTTTGTGTAGTAGTATTCTTTATGGAGCAAAATACAAAAAAGAAGGATGTATGATTGGTTCCCATAGGCCCCATCGCCTACATGGTATCTCTCTACTTGGTCATGCTAGTCGTTTGTAGGGGGAGGAGGGATTTGCTGCAACACCACATCACCTAGCAGTTGGGCCTAAAATTTGATATTATAAAATTATAAATATCAATGATTATTTTCCAAAAGTGTTTTACAAATATTAATTGAATTCATGGTTAATGAAAAAATTAAAAAGGAATAAAACTATATATAAAAAATGCTAAAAAGAAGAAAGTATGAAAAAATATTGAATGGAAAGAAATAAAAGGGGCGCGACTAGAAAATTTTGATTTAGTAAGACAACAACAACAAAAAAAAAAACAAAAAAAAACCCCAACACAATTATTATGAGTCTTTTTAATTATAAAAGACATATATGTGGGCTATTTTGTTGAAAATATTTGTCAGGTTCTGACTTATAAATGAAAAAAGGATAGCTTATATGTTGTTGTTGTTGTACGCTCAATGTCAAAATACTTTTTGTGTTGTTGTATATTACTAGAAGGCAAGTCAAGAACAAATGGAGCATTTTCTTATTGTGTTTACATTGACTTGATGGAAAAGGACCTAACATTGTTAATGGAAGGTGAACAATAATAATAATAATAATAATAAATAAATAAATAAATAAGGAAAATCTTGAGACAAAACACACACGTTATCACTAAAGAGGGACTCTTCCATGCATCATAATTAATAATTAGAGTATTCCAAGCACACGTGTATATTAGATTGCATACATATAAAGGGGCTTAATTGCATTATTTTTAGGATAATTAAAATGTCATTTTTCGATTTGAGGACACTTTTTATTGGGGGTGACAAATGTAGGACGTGAACTTTCTATTTTTTTGCAATGTTAGGATTCCAGCCAATTTGTCGTGACACGTGGCGCACACGCCATCACCGAAAATGCATATGTGTGTGTGCCACGTGTGCGCCATGTCATTAGCCCAGTGTGTTCCATGTCATATTTCGGTGATAACGTGTGCGCCACGTGTAATTTTTCGGCCATTTTCGCCGGAGTCCTAACATTGCAAAAAAATTAGAAAGGTCCTATCCTACATTTGCCACCCCTAATAAAAAGTGTCTTCAAATCGAAAAGTGGCATCTTAGTTGTCCTAAAAATGCAATAAAGCCTATGTATACGCAAGGTTTGTTTTATTTTTGTTGTACTAATCTAACCTCGCTGTAGTTATTATAAGACATATGAACATAGCACCAACATATCTCCTGTTCGAGTTCACTTCTCTCTCCCCCTCCCTCCCTCCTAACACAGTCAGATACACGCAAAATCCACCCTAACTCTTGCAACAATGCCTCGTACAAAAACTAAGACATTTGCTGCCGCATGCACTACAAAAAAATAACATTTTGTAATAAAAGATCTCATTACTAGAAGTCTATTGTTTGTCACTATAACTTTTGGTAACGAAAAACTAGAACACCCGACCTTGTATATGGTTTGGCATAGTGTTGTTGCTGCACCAATTGCTAATTTACTAACAATATAGGTGTTTTGGCATCCTTATTTATTTCCTATCTCCATTTATTAATTTTAATTTTATTAATTAATTAATTATGTATTAATTAAATAAATTCAAATAATTATAAGAGCCATGCTAGTTAAAACATGTACTATACCTCTATAATACTCGTACTTATGAATAATTAAAAAATATTTTTGTTTTTCATACATTTTCTCAACTTGACAAATAATATTGGTCCTTTTAATATAACAATATTCAATATACCATATTTCATATAATACTTCATAAAATAATACTTTCGTTTTATGAAATTTATTAAATTCATTTCAAAATTTATAATATATGAAAATATTTATTGGTATAATATCTCAACATGTATTAAAATTATAATTAATTGAATATTGGATAAATAACAAATTTGTAATACTTCATAAAAATATTAATAATTATATAAATAATTACATATAATTTATATTATGATTATAAATTAAATAATTTAATGAATAATTTTAAATAATCATTTTTCATTATATAAATTACATAAAAAACATAATTTATGTGAACATAATATCAAAATAAATCGTATTTTTACTCTCAAATATATTTTCACATCCGTATTGTACTCGTACTTTTAATAAATTGTATAATAGCCGTGAACTAAGATTTAACACTAACTAAGATTATGTGTGACTATATATATATATATATATATATTAGATTATGAGAACAAATTTTATTAATCTTACTAAACGTTTTAATTCATTAGTTTTTTATTTTTTTAGCCACTATAAAAATACATGGCTAAAAGTCCAAATTACAAACAAAATTGTAATATCCATCCAAACACATTTTTTATCTTTTAAGTGCTATTTTTTTTCAAAAAATAAGTGTTTCTTATCCATAAAAAGCCCATCCAAACAGGTTCCAATAGCCTATTCATATCAAAGAAACGAAGCGGTTATTAAAAAATCTTAATATTCTATAAAAGAGTTTATATATTATAAATTATGTCTAAAGTTTCAAAACAAATTTTAAAATTGTCACAAATAAAAACTATTTTTAGCGACAATACTATACTATTCGTAATGAATATTTCCATTTGTTACGAAAAAGTATTTTTTTGGTAACAATATCTTATTTTTCGTAACAAATATACCTTATTTCCACTGAAGTTTGAGTTTTTGATAATAAACTATTGCCTTTCATAACAAATTATCTTTATCATCACTAAAAAGTAGCATTTTGGTAACGAAATCATATTTTGTCACCATAAACCTAATTCTAGTGACAAAATATGTATTTGTTATCATTACTTTTGTTACTTAAAATGCATTTTTTGTAGTGATGTTTTGCTTCCCTTGTAGCAAGCTCGCTTTATAATATTGCCTTCTTGCTTTAGCTAGTTAACAGAAAAGAGTATGTACTTTGTGCCATTTAGTTGTGTACTTTATGCCATTTGGTAATTTTGGTTTACCTTAATTTCAATTTGACAATTTAAGACTTGAATTTGAAAAATGTGGCACATTGGGAAGAAATTTAACCGAAAATTGAGAAAAAAGTATAGTAGAGGGAATAGAAGAAAGAGAAAATAGGAGACATAAAGTAAAAAAAAAAAAAAAAAACGAGAAAAGAAGAAGAAGAAGAAGAAGAAGAAGAAGAAGAAAAATCGAGAACAAAAAATTTGAGAGAGCAAAGCAGTAGTTAAAGGACTTTCTTTCTATTATAATAGTATAGATTAAACGGGAAATTTGGTTTCCATAGATTTCACTTTTCTTCATTGAAATTACATAGAAACGGAGCATAAATGGCTCTAAAAATTCTTTTAATATGGTCGAAAAACACAAACATAATAAATCTAATAAAAAAAATTAAAAAAAAAAACCAAAAATGGTGACGTATGTGCATATACAGATACCGAATCCCACATTTATTCAAATCTTACGGTCTTAACCTAACGTCTTCTCCAACAAAATCCATAGTCAAAAGCAATCCTCCGATAGGACTGAGCTAAAAGCCACAAGACATTTACCTGCACAATCTATGGGAAAAGTCGCTGTCCAAATCATTTACTAAACTAAACAAGAAAGCTGCCTCATAAATTAATTAAACTAATAAAGGATACGGAATAATATTGTTGGAAAATAATAGAACATAATATCTAAAATTCGTTATTCTTGTAGGTGGATTTATTCAATAATATAAATACAATACAAGAACAGTTTTATAGTAAAAACATTATAGCTAAAAGCAAATTAAAAAATACCGTAAACAAATAAATAAACAAGAAAACACAATACACTTATCAGTATTTATTTGAAAAGGAACGACTAAATCACCGGGTTGAGCTGGTTTACCTTAAAAAATATTTGCCCCACTGATCGGTGCGATGGGCCTACGACACTCCTTCCAAGATAAGACAGTCCAAAGGTCCATTCCAAGTCGCACTGCCACTTTGAACCTTACTTCGAAAGTTAATCAACTCAAATGGTTGTGTATGCAACACAAAACACACACCCGAAAGAATCAAGTGTATACACTCTAAGACTGATCAATTTCTTAAGAATAATATACTTGTTATTTTCTCTTTGGTTGTTCTGTGTCTATTCTGTGTGTGTTTTCCAGGGAACAGGAGTAGCTATTTATAGGAAAAAATAATACAGAATATTAATACCGATAATTAATTCTAAAATCGTAAATGATGTAACCGTTTGTAACGTTTCAGATAATTAAATCTGAATTCGTAATTGTAAGTAACAGTCGTTGGTTAGTCAACAATCAATATTGCGCATTAATATTTTGTAACCGTTAACCGTTTCAAAATTAATATTGTGCATTAAGATTAAGTAACAGTTGAAATTAAGTTTGAATTTAAAATTCAAACATAATTCCAGGATTAGTTCAGTAAAAGATAAGACTGAGACCATGACAATTCACCCCATCGCCCGCGGTTGCATGTGGGACTATCCATATGCAGTACTTAGTTGTTTAGTTTACACCACAACAACATTTAACCGCATAAATACTCGAATTGTCAAGGTCAAATATCTCATATGGGATTTTACATTTATCCTTTAACACACAAACAACATTTAACGAGACTTTATCTATGAATTTACACCAGAAATAGCTTCATCCTAGATTAATCCCTATCAATGTTATCACAATTAAACTCATTGCTAACAAATTAAGATGCAACTTGCTTTGGAGCTCAGCTACATAAAGACTCGATGGCTTCATGTTATTTCATCACCTATCTAAATTTGATATTGACACATATACATATATATATATATTAACATACATATTCACAAAGAATGGTTGCATTACCCTGTTGGCTTATTACCTGACCAGAAAATACAAACATAATAAAACCTACTAAATGCATAAAATTGATATAATTAGCTCAAAGTTAATACATAAGTTATGGAGAAAATTCAATACAAGAAATTACCTCCTTTACCAACGGAAATTTTGTGATCGTGAAATTCTATCATAAATTTAAAAAATCTATGATGGAATTAGTAATAAAATTCAATGTAAATAGAACAAAACAAACAATCAGTGACAAGACATTTAGTAATAAAACTTTTATAAACTAAACACGTCACAAAAACTTAATTAATGTATTGGTTTGTCATTAAAAGGTATGTATTCTTGTACATACACACATGTGTGTGTGTGTGTGTGTGTGTGTGTGTGTGTGTGGTGGGGGAAGGAATTGTAGAAAGGAAGCCTCCAAATCCAAGCTATCGATTAAACTAAAAATGACAAGACAACGTGCATGCAAAATTTTGTGGAGAAGTCACTGTCCAAATCATTTGATGAGCTGTACAAGAAAGTCCTATATATTAATTAAACTAAGAAAGACCATTATTATTAATTCGCAACTTGCCCCGTCGCTCAACTATATAAAGACTAGATTGGGAGCAGCTTATTTCATAAACAATCTGCATTTAATTTCTTGAATATAAGCACATATAGTTGCATGTATATATATATATATATATATATATATATATATTGTAAAAGAATGGCTGCATTACCGTGTAAGCTTATTGCTCAGGTAGCCTTTAAGGCAGGTGGCGATGTTTTTCATCAACTGGTGGCGTATAAGCCTCATCACTTGGCAAAAGTCACCCCTGGAAAAATCCAGGCCTGTGATTTGCATCAAGGGGACTACGGGACTGATGGCTCAGTTATTCAGTGGAAGTATACCCTTGGTAAGGTTATAACTTTTCACTTTTTCGGAGGTCAATTAAAAGGCCTTTTGGCAAATATGTTTTAGAAACATAAAATCATATGAGCTCTCACATTTATAAGTATTAAAATGTTCGGGCTTAGTAAAATTTATGTTAGAAAAATAACAATCGTAGAGTATTTCAGGGAGAAAAAATCACACAATTTATAATATTTTAAAAAGAATCACTGTAAGAAAAAGTAATATTAATGAAAAAAAAATCACTGTAAGAATCACACAATATAAAAGTTGTCACCAAATATTGTATCAAATGACAATATATACCTTTCACTTTGTCACTAATTAAATTTATTTGGTGAAAACAACTTTTATTTTGTTTCTACATCACTCAATGGTGACAAAAAATAACAGTTTAATTAATTGTTCGTTAATGATTGGTGACACATCTAGAGTGACAATTGATGCCAAAAAAAATTGTCACTATGATTTGGTGAGAAAATTCTATTTTCATTAAATTATCACCATAATTGTATCATTAATTATCAATAGTGACAATTTATGTATTATATTATCACCGTAGACATTAAGCAAATCAGCTTTCAAGACAAAATACTTTTTTGTTACTAAATACATATAATTAATGACAAATAATTTATGTTATCACTTATTATTTTGTCAGTAACTTACTCATTTTTTCTTGTAGTGAATGACATTTCGTAAAATTTTGAAAAATAAGTTAAACACTGGCGACGCCAACGTAAGCTCCAGGGGCTGCAAATGACCCCCCTCAATTTTTAAAGTCTCCATGCAAACGCATATTATGCGAATACAAAATTCGGTCGTTATGGTTGATTCTATGACAAAATTTACCTTGTCGGCCCCACTTTTAAAGCTATAGATACACATAAAATGAGGTCATAAAGAAAAAAAAAAACCATTAATCTAGACAAAATCCAAAATTTATATTTAACATTAAAATGACTTGTAATTGTTTTTTGGTTATATTCATCAAGTAGAATAGGTTTGGTATTATTTTTAATGATTCGATAATATATCACCTTCAGAATATGGTAAACTGGAAAAACAAAATAAAATATCAAGTAGAAAATTTCGTTTTTGGTTGAAATTTAAAAATTTAACCTTCTTTCATTAAATTATATAAGACATATTTTCATGTTACATGTTATAGAATGGCCCTGTTTAAGAAAACTTATGGCTGCGCCACTGAATTGAAGAGCCTCTGGTGACTTTTTCGAAAGAAGTTTATACAATTTAACATTTTATTTTAGGAGCATAGATGCTTCTTCCATAAAATCATTTACCTAACACTTTAAAGTATCTTAGAAGCCTTAAACATAGTTAGAATCATCTATTGTATAATCGTGCTACACCTTTTATTACACCCAGTCATCAATACACTCCACGTGTATTGGTGAGCGGTTGAGATAAAGAAAGAGAATCTTTATATTTTTTTTCATATCCTCAGTTTTTTTTTTCTTATCTCAATCGCTCACCAATACACGTGGCTTATATTAATAAATATAATAGAAAATGTAGCTCGATTACGTGGTAGAGGATCGGAATTGCCTTAAACATCTCAATTAAATTATGTTGTATTATTCGGTTAACTTTTCATTACACTTTAGATGGGAAGGAGCAGATTTCAAAGCAGGTACTTCAAGACATGGATCTGACGAAGAAACAAATTGGGTACAAGTTTATAGAAGGAGATTTGCTTGAGTTGTACAAGGACATGTTCGTGACCATCCACGTCGAGACCAAAGATGGCGTGGATTTCATCACATGGACTATAAACTACGAGCTGATCAGTCCCGACAATCCCCACCCACTCTCACTCTTAAACTTCTTCATTGAATTCACGAAAGAACTCGAAGCTCATATTTTCGGATAAGGGATCACTGCTGCAATAAAATTAATATGTGAGGACTTCAATTCACCAAGTGAGGTTCAACGTGTTATTCTATATCCAAATTTAATAAAATTGAACAAATAAAATAAGTGAATAAATGAGGGCTTGTTTACCTTGAAATTACCATGTATCTAATGTACTTGCCTAAATTAATACAATTCACGTATGTGCTTGTCAGCTTTGGGAATGCTGTATCTATTCTTCTTTACTTGGATTTGTTTTCTGGGGTAAAATTTATTTTTATTCTTGAGATTTGATTTCAATCTCAAATTGATCCTTATGCTTTTAATTGACTTCAATCTCATCCTTTCATTCATCGTTCGACAAGTATTTACGACAATAAAATACAAATTAACCAAAACATCCTTAAAACTACTTATTCGCATAAAAATAAAATAAAATAAAACTCATCCCTAACATTTTCAAAATAAAAGCAAAATAATCCTTCAAATTTGACGAGAAATATTTTAATGCAAACAATATTCTTAAGCACATAAGTGACGTAAAAAGTGACTGGGCAAAAATTGTGCAGCCTCATTTAGTTAAAAACGTTTTCCAACACCTGTTTAATCACATTTTTTTAATAATCTTATTATTTGCAAACAAAATCTTATTTAATAATACCCTAAGATTTTACAATATTATTCAGTGGGTTTTGATAATTATTAATGAATATATAATTATCAATTAATTGAACACCGAATAACACATTTGCATTAAAAAAATACTATTTTGCGTTTACACATTAAATTCGATGACAATTCTAGTTCCATCAATAAGCACAATATCACACAACAGCCTTGTTTCTTCCATATTTTTTCTTTCTTTTTTTTTCTTTTTTCCCCCTTGCAATCTACATTTCTATAAGAAAAACCAAGTTGCACCAACACCTTGACTCCCGCCACTATTTACGAGTTTTATTAGAAAAAGAAAATGTGAGAAATTTGAAGACCTTTTTGGATGAGAATCCACAGTGTCAATCAATTTATTCTCTATGCACCGAAATTTCTTATCTATTTAACGTTCAAAATGCTATGTTCGTTTTCTATTTCATTTGAAGTTTAAAAAAAAAGAAAGAAGAGAAAAAAAGGCATTGTAAAAGAGTTTTGAAAACCAAATTTGTTAGTAAATAACGAATAAATTCTTTTCCAAGTCAATATCTTCTCATAGGTGGATATGGTTAAGATTCATTAAATACGTGTACTATTAAAACCTCCTACTGATTTTATTTAATTATTGTAAGGTATTAAATTACTAAAAGGCTCTATAATTTGGAGAAAAAAGCTATTGATTGATGAGCAGAAAATAAGATTAAAGTCAATTAAAATTATAAGGAGCATTTTGATATTGAAATCAATTAAAAACACAGCCCTGTAAACTAACTTTAATGAATTTTCCCTGTATTTCTCTCAAACTTTCTTTTTTCTTCGTTATCAACTCTATCAATGTGCCTCTCTCCAACTCCTAGGTGCCTCTGTTTTCATAAATATCTATTTTCTACCACCATTATTTTCTTGGGGGTTATTTAAATGGAGTTTTTTAATATTATTATAATAAAATATGAATTCTAAATTATTATTCTTTTATTAGCATTTCTCATATTATTACTTTTTGAGCAGCATCTATTGTCATGTGGGCAAGAATTTATTAATTGTATAATTTCTTTGCCCTTTTTCTTTTTCTACCCTGTTGTAGTTTCTCTTTTTCTTTCCTGCCTTTAATTAGATTAATTGATAGGATTAGGGATGCAAGCAAGTTGAGTCAATTCAAGCTTTTGGACTTTTTTCATGCTGAAGTTCAAGTTCGAGCTCAATAAACCAAGAAAAATTAAATAAGGTTTGAACTCGATTCATTTGACCCAAAATTATCAATAAATTATAAGTTTAGGCTTGAGTCCGAGCTCAGGCTCAATAATTTTCAATTATTTTATTGTGTTCGAGGTGCAAGCTCGAGTTTTAGTTCGGACTCGAGTTCGAAAATTAATATATTATTTATCATTATGTATATTGACGTAGCAAATTTTCGACCGGACTTCTCGACCACCTTTCGCTCTCCGCGCTCGCCGGTT
This sequence comes from Petrea volubilis, assembly GCA_026212405.1. Taxonomy (NCBI): domain Eukaryota; kingdom Viridiplantae; phylum Streptophyta; class Magnoliopsida; order Lamiales; family Verbenaceae; genus Petrea; species Petrea volubilis. The sequence goes on from CM047885.1 coordinate 958,367, forward strand.
CCAGCCCCTCGAAGTCCATGGAGACATTTCCGACCGGGTGCCCTTATGTCGACCGGTTGGACAAACCTCTCATAACCATCCTAGACGAGCCCGGCGGGACGATTCCCCTCTCTACCGGGTCCCTGTCCTCAGCCCCTTGAACCCATCTCCTCGGTCCCTCTGATCGATTTCGTGATCGACCAAGGCCATATGGGATCCAACAGATCCCTGCTGGCATTAAATGTTCTGTCAGCCCAGGGTATGGGGGTGCCACCAAACCCTATGCCTCATTAATTGAGTACCTATTGACCCTACCATTAGGCTTATGGGTCGTCCACATCAGCCCTTGACGGCCTACTTGGTCTAGAGGGCCCACCAGAGCGTGGTCTATATGAACATGCTATAAATATCCTTGCATTTATGGTAAGAATCTATCATTTTATTACTCTCAACGCCCTTACTCTGCTCAAATTTAGACAAATCGATTCGCCGACTTAAGTATCGGAGGGTCTTAGTCGAGACCCATATCGATTAGCTCACGTTGTCTTTCCCTTATTGTAGGTCAACTTCCCCGATCAAATACCTTCATTCGCACACTCGACCAGAGTTTCCGATCGAGGTCGATCAGCTCCCAAAATCGACCCGCATCATATATAGTTATATATAATATATATATATATACATATACATAGAAAGTAAGTTTGCAAGCCGGTTCCCAAACCTATAAACAATAATTGTTTGGCTCGAGTTTGACTCGAACCTTATACAAGTTAGGCTTGAATTTAATCGGAGCTCAAATTTTTCTAAACTTGAGCTCAAACCTTTATCGAATAATTACTTCGTCAAGCTCACGTGGGTCTTGCATCCCGAGATAGAACTTTACATCTCTTAACTTTCCCCGTCTATTAATTTAATCACACTCGTATCTATTTGGCATTATAGGCATTTCCAAATTACTTTAATATTTTTCAATCTATTTAAGTATTTTTAGCACGGTTCCTTGATCTGTGCTTCATTTCCGAAAATACTAATTAAGGAACGGGGTTATATCCTTGCTTAGCTAAGTTTAATTATTATATGTTAATATAGAGGCATTGGCCTACAGATTGTTTGATTCTAAATTCTGATGTTTCGTGATTTCTAATTGTTTTATTGGTTGATGAATTTTCGATTCTTCTAACCCCCCATTTGGCTCTTGAATTTTGGTAAGAAAAATAAGATGATTTTTTTTTTGGCTTCAAATAATAATACTCTATATTTTTATTTTTGATCATTTTTTTCATTTTTTCTTATCAAAATCCTTATTCATAAGCGCGCATAGCCTAAGTTTTAAGTGTGCAGAAAATAATAGAAGACGCGCGACCTAAATAAAGAAATAAAAAACCAAGGAAATGTCAAATGTGCATTCATAGGCGATAGCAAATTAGACAGTAAGGTAAGCAAAAGTGAAGAGAAATAAACTCGAGATCCTTCTATAAAATAAGCACCGGAAAAAACAAAAAATTTCAAGTAAAATATTTTGACCACTTGACAATATCCACGTGGCATTAAAAATGATAATACAGGAAATACTTCTGATAAAGTAGTTGGAAATTATATTTAATCTATATATATATATTTGAGAAACTTTGATTTTGTTTAAATAAATGTATATTTGGATAGTCTAATTTAATTTTGTTTTGTCATGTATAAAATTCAAATATTTTTAATATGAATAAGTATATTTAACAAGTATTTAAAATAAGATGGATTAAATTTTAATCCAAATAAAATATATAACAAAACTAATAATTTATTTAAAATATTAATCATTACTTTAATAATAATTAAAATTTTGATTCTATACATTTTTAAGAACCCTCCTTGCCTTAAGTAAACCAAAATTGATATTGAAATCAAACCTATCCCATTATTATAATTGTTTAATATATTTTATTTATCGATTGATGCTATAAAAAGTTAATTTATTTTTATCAAATTATTTTTTATAATAGAATTTATAAAAATATATACATAAAAATATCTATTTCATGTGACCTGGTACATGACTAAATACTAGTTAGAGTAATATTTTGGAAAGACATTTTATTGAATTTAGGAAATAATAGGTATCTATTATTTTGTTGACATCTTTGGTATTACCTATATATGTTATGATGCTTCCAAAATAAATTTATTCTTGATTTTCAAATTCAAATGATTTCCTAACAAATATTCTATCATTCTTTTGTATTATCACATGTTTATATTTATTTTGAAAGATTGTGATTGAATTGATTAATCTATCTTTCCATAAATCCATTAATCACATGTTATAATTAAATCTTGATGGGAGATTTACATAGCAATTGATGCGTTTTCCATATTGTTATTGAACACATGCCCCATATATTTATCCTTTTGGTAAATTTGACATATAATCATATCATCTGAATGCATCAATCACGTTTGAAACTTGTCTAATTCCAATCTTGTCTCTATTTGGAACTTTATTTGTTCAGTTGAAATTAAGACCACAACGGGTCCTTCAATTCCTTTTTTCTTATCAATATAGCCTTTGGAACTTTATCCGTTTAGTTGGAATTAAGAGCACAACAACTCCTTCAATTTTCTCATTAATATAACCATTGAAATTATGAGTATTTAAAAGAGAATTCTCATCTTTTTGAGATATGTGAATGAGTGAAAATCTTATAGTTGAAATGAAAATATTGAGTTCTATATCAAGTTTTTTACTATTATATAATTTTTGTTTGTTTTTTCTTCTCTTTGAGAGACTTTCGAGGTGAAGAGAGATTTCAAGCATAAGAATTCTTGAAGTGAGTTTAGTTGTGAAGTGTTGTTGGGAAGTGGAGTTGCTGACTGCACTAGAAGTTTCAGTTAGGTGTTAGTGAACGTTTGAACATGCTAGACTAAGGTCTTGGAAGATGTGTTTAACCCCAAACTAACCTCCAAAACCAACCAGACTATCTCGCTTCAAAGATTGGTCACATTGTTTATTATTTTTTTCTTTTTCAAGAGCTTTTTAACGCTCCATTGGTATTTATTTGTTTAATTGGAACTTATATTGTAAATATGCTAATATCTTTCTTGAGTGAAGTAGGTTTAAATTCATAAGTGAAAGCTTAGCTAGTGAATTAAGTTTTAGCCCAACTAGTATAGATTATCGTGTCACTTTATTACTTTGCATAGTTTACATTATTACTCTGACTGATACTATCATTGTTACCTACAAACCAGTAATTATTTTTGAAACAAAGTATTGGTATTAAAATCTTTATTTATTTCGTTGCGTTTTACAAAAATCTTAAAAATATTTTAACTTTTAAGTCCTAATTCAACCCCCTTTTTTGGCACATCATATCTATCACATTTGTTTATTTGCACATAGAAGAAAAGAAAAAATATATTCCACTAATTCTAAGGCAGATATCAGCAAGGACAGAGCTAGGAATTTGATTGAGAGGGCTGAAATTTTTTAAACATCATTAGTTATTAAAATGTATAAATATGAGGGATATATATAATATTGACGTGTACAATAACAAAAGTTATTAAATTTATGCGTATACAACCAATTGGAAGTGCTGTAATATATATATATATGTATATATATATGTGCTACAATCAAAACAATATATAAAACATTATACTAAAAAAATAAAATAAGCTATTCTCCATTTGAAAAGAAGCAAATGTAGTGGATAATGAATTGTTTAAAAAAAAATACTTATCAAAGAATTTTTTTAATAATACTCCGCAAAATTGACATAAACCCAAATAATAAAATATAATCAAAACTCAAAAATCACTACTAGAAAATAGGGATTTAGCCACGGAAAAAATCCGTGGCGAAATGTTGTGTGGCTAAGCTTGGACACGGAAGCCTAGCCACGGATTTAGCCACAGATTTTTCTATGGCTAAGCCTATTTTTTATTTCCGAGATGATTGTATCAATATATATATATATATATAGTAATTCATAGACCAAATGTTTCAAAACAGATGGAAAAGCAAGGATCGCCAAAAACCGGCTTCAAGCCATAGATGAGGAGAAGAAGTTGATTGAATTCAGGGTGCTCGAAGCAGAAGTGATGAAGGAATACAAAGAGTTCATCATTTCTATCCACGTGGAGACTAAGAATGGGATCGATTTGGTCACATGGACCTTCGAATATGAGATGCTAAAGGAAGATGTCGGGCATCCGTTTTCATTGCTCTCCTACGCCCTCGATCTCACCAAGGATATCGAGACTTATCATGTTGGGAAACCTTGAGTCAAATGTGTCCAAATGCATGATCACTTTTATTTTATAAGTATGAATATATTATGGCGTATGAAGCCATTACTAATTTCATTTCAATGTATGTATGTCTTAAAGAGTGTTTGCCAGTGAGTGAGAGAGCTTGATAAGTTAGGGCTATGCAAGAGTGTATGTGTGAAGTTTGACGTATTTAATTTGAGTGGTTTTATTTCCATTATTGTATATTTTTTATGTGAATTGTGAAAAAATAAGAAAAGTCTTTCGACATTATTTGAAAATTTTAATTTATGTTTTCTCAGCTTGTGAAATTTATGTATATTGACTTTGGAAATTATATTAATGACACTTTAATAGTAGTATTATTTAAGGAAAAAATGCATTTTTGGTCCTATAGTCGTGCCCAAACAGGGTTTTAAGCACATCTCTTGTTTTCTAAGAATGGATATATTATTATTTGTTTTAAACTTCAATTTTTTAAGAAAACACAATTTTAAACAAAGAACATTCATTTTATTGAATAAAAGAAGAAAGAAAAGGCAAGTGGTAGAGAGAGAGAGAGAGAGAGAGACGGTAAATACGTTAACAGATTATCGATTAAAATTCAATTCTTAAAACTTACATAACCCATAAAAATAAACATATGTCATTTAGTGAGAGACCTACCTCATGTAAACTAGTACGTAGTGACCTTATTTTAGAAGGCCTCAAATTATTTTTCCGTCTTTGTCTTTAAGAAAACAGGTATGGCGAACTACAACACATCTTCTCTTGGTTGCATCAAGAGCTCGAATTTACTTATTACGCTGCTGTTGTAGTTCCGACCTTGGTTTGTTTCAAAACAAATGAACAAAATTTAGCTTGCAAATTACTCTGTAGTTTTTACCTACACAACTTATTTTTAATAATCTCCCCTTAAATTGAAGTCTCCTAAATTACGTTTTCATCGCACGCGCCGTCTGAAGTCCCCTTCAATTGATCGAGCGTAGATTGACGTTTCATTTTGCAAACTTCAACTCTTGAATTTGGCATCTTCCCATGAAACATAGAAGTTAGGATAAATCTTTGAAAAAAAACAATCTATTATTGTACGAACTGAAACAGTGTGGCCATGGTGGTTTCATTATTAGGAGGAGTCCAGCAAATCTCGACTTTTCTTGCAAATGGATTGTCGGATTGTCGTTTTCATTAGTTTATTTATTAAATTACACGTGGCAAATTTCTATGGATGTAGCACCAGATGGAGTCTATTTATTTTTTCTTTTTTGATGTGAAAGGGTAGATTTTGACACATATATGTATACAACAAAAATAACATATATAATTTATATTTATTAAATAAAAATATATAATTAATATTTTTGAATTTATAACATATATATGTGTATAATTGTGTACAGATATATCTATAAATACATACATATAATTGAAGATTGTTATATATAATCAAGAAAAGAAAGAAAAGAATAGGCCACACCAACTGTAGGGTGCAAAACGGGTTGTATAGTGGGCATCGGGTTTTGGTTTTAGAATCAAAAGATTCAAAACCAAAAACCGCCCTAAATCTTTCTCGTTAGTAATTTAAATAGATTCTGTCATTCATTATAATGTATATTTATATGATATGAATTTATATTTTATTTTTTATACTTAGTAAACAATATGTTTGCTACATAAAAAAATACATACAAAATATAAATATGATATTCTTATATATGAAAATAGTTTTATTAATCTAATAAAATGAGTTGTGCTTTTAATACATATAAAATTTTCCCTTGTCAAATTAAAATATGCTCGTATAAATTATTAAATAATTAATTATATGATATCACTATTATTCTTTTCATCTTTAACAAAGTCATGATATTTTTTTTTAAAGAAAAATGCTGTGAAAATACTATTCAAATATTAATCAGGACTATCGGCTGTCAGGTTTCGAGCTGGATCCGAGGTGAGTCCAGGTCCCCAATTGTCATCCCCAACCCAACCCCCACCCACCCACCAGGTACAAGGAAATTTAATGGAGCGGGTCCCCAATTTTGACCATCGTCAGCCCTAAATCCATCCCCACCCTTCCCCCACCTACGAGGAAATTTAATGTAGCTAGTCCCCAATTTTGACGAATTTACCCCAACTTTGACAAATTTGCCCCATTGTCATCCCCACCCCCACCCCCACCCCCACCCCCACCCATGCCCCAGGTATGAGAAAATTTAAGGGAGCCGGTCCCCAATTTTGACAAATTTGTCCCATTGTCATCCCTAACCCCACCCCCTCGTGGTCATTTCACATTGAGGAAATTTCAATATCAAACCATGGAAAAATTAAACATACACAAACATGTAGAAACAAAAATAGTTCCTGAATTAGATATATGGGAATATTACAATGACTAATCAGTTGATCAATTACGTTTTCCACCCTATTTAATTAATTAATTACTACATAGGCGGTTTGAATATGTCCAGCTAAATGCCCTGTTGTAGAAATCAATCGTCAATTTTGTTTTGGGCCACAGAATATTATAATTACTTGGCCCAATCTCTGTTTTTTCCCCCCCTTTAAATTGGCATTTTAGTTTCTTATATTTTATTGCTCCAATACCACAGTGGACAACCGACGGCTAAAGCAGGAATTATTTCATTTTTCAAAGTAGAAAGAGTTAATGGGACGTAATTTATAACAGTTTTTTTTAATCATTTCATTTAGTGAATCAATTTTTATGATATTTTTTTTTATAGATAAGTTTGTATGTAGTTAATTTTTCTATTATGTTTATTGTTTATAAGTGAACTAAACCAGACATTTTTGATGGATGACTAAATAATTTTACAAAGGCAAAATTATACTTTTGGTCCCTCACGTTTATCACTACTTTGATCATTCGGTTCTTCACATTTACTTACTATTACATTTACTCCCTCAGATTACATATGCTTATCCAATTTGATCCTTTTGTTATCTTTTTCGTTAGAAACTAAAAGATTTGTCATGCGGGTGTCGCATGTTTCAACAGGTTATATGCATTTTATCCTTTATGAAACAGATAAATGATTGAAAAGCCCATCAATAAAAACACATAGCTAGAGAGCCCATTGAACTATTATAAAAAATATGCACAAATAATATATGTTTATTTTTATTTATATGAAAAGATAATTTATAATTTCAATTAATTTAAGATAATAAAAAATTAAGTAAAAATAAAAAATAAAATATGTTCATTAAAAAACAAAAATAAAAAATCCTGAAATAGTTAAGTACATATTAAAAAAGTAAGTGTAAATTTATATATGTACATATCTCAAAAAATGAATGAATTAATTATTTTAAAATTAAAAAATACGAACAAAACGTCATCCTCTTTCTTCTTTCCCCTACACTCCCGAGATAATTTTTAAATTATCCTTGTTTTACAAGTTTATTTCCAAACTATCCTTCTTTATTAAAGGTTTTTCATTTTACCCCTTTTAAATAGTGATTCTATTATTTAAATAGTATTTTCACTGTTCAAAGTTTCTATATTTGCTTTCTTATCCAACTTTTTAATTTATTAAAAGTTTAGACCTCTAATTTTTAAAAGAAGTACGGTATATCCCAATTTTCAGTATATATAAATTGTGTTAGTTTTATTCTTTCTAGATTTTTACAATTCATAAGAATATAATTTTCTAATGTTCTCTCTGCTTCCGCAAGTTCTTTTAATTCTCTATCTATTTGTTCTAGTTCTTTAACATAATTTTTAAATATTTCGTAGTTTATATTTTTATTGATAAAATCCAGAACATAATCTTCTTTATTATTATATGTTGCAATAATAATTCTTAAATCTTCAGGTAGATCCTCTAGTGGTTTTAAAATTGCTATTTTCTTTTTATAATTGTTTTTTCTTTTAAATTGATTTTTTATGATATCAAAATCTTTTTCCATTTCTATAGTTTATATATCTAAACAATAATCATACATTTGCACAAATCTCATAAATAATTGATGAAGTACTCTAAAACCATATATTTTCATAACATCAAGTAGAAAAATCTTACTATTTAAATCTTATAAAAGTATATTACCTCATTGAAGTTCCAATTCTTTAATCCTCCTTTCGGACTAATCATCAATCATCTCGACAAGCCTGATTGGTTTTCGCCCAAACGCCCTCCTGGCTTCACGGGACTTACGTTTCCAAATGGCTGCTGTCTCGAATGGTGTAATCACTACAACCTTCGTAGGTTTAGAGAACTTTGGAAAAATTAGGAGAAATACAAGCTTAAAAAATTTCTATAGAAAGATTTCATAAACTTGAAAATTTATGAAAATAAACTGTTTTATTTCCTTCAAGAATGGATTTATACAAACATGCTTTAGAAGATGGTTACAAAGATCTATAAAAGCTGGTTTCCTATTTTATGGATATTTTTCAGAGTGAGAAATCAGTCTGAGTTTTCGAATGCTTTACAAATGAAAATTTAGTACAATTTATAGAACCAAAAATCTAACTATTTGGACTTCAAATTTTTCTTTGGTGTCCGCTGTCTTTATCTTTATGTGCTGGAATCTTTATCTTCTTTAGCCTCAGAAGTCAAAAGCTGCCTCCCACAGCTGTCTGCCATAATTCTTTAGTGGATGATGACGTCATGGCATCCGTCACTCCTTGCACTGACGTAAGCGCTTACATCATGATTTGCAACAACCAATCATTCTGCAAGCTTTCTTTCTTGTGGTCTTTGTGCAATAAAATTCATGTCTGAAAAATTTAGTGAGGAATTCCTTTAGCAGTAGAGATTTTATTTGACCTCCTTTCCTCAATAAAATCCAATTATTGGCCTGCATGAGAGTTTCATATTGTCGCTCCTATAGAGACTCAGCAATGGATTGAATAGCTTTAATGCCCATGGCTCTTCGCTCCGTGATCCATGAACTAGTGAACTTAAAAGATCGAAAATTCTTTATACCAGTTTCAATCTTTAAGTTTGTAGTTATAACATCTATTGTGATCATATGTTGGACTTCATGCCAAATGTGCATCTCAGGTTCCGGGGCTATAAAATAGAACTTGAGTACGACTTCTCTCTTTCTAGCAACTTGACTGACCTGGGATTTAAAGCGGTCATCAAATTCTGAAATTTTCTTTAGATCCTTTCCAACATATAGCAGATCTAGAAATCCATAGTTTGCAAGCTGAAAAACTTTATGAGGATCAGCTCCAAATATGGCGGTGATTCTTGGAGGAATACTATATCCTTTAGAGTAGAATAGTGTTCTGGAATTCTCCCATCTATAGGCTTCTTCAGCAACTTCTTTATATTCTTGTTCCCATTTATGTGTAGGAACAAATTCTTTATTGGATCTCCTGTTGTTGAAGCTTTCAGATTTATTGATTTTTATCTCAATAACTTCAGCGTCACCTTGAGATTTAGAAGATTTTTCTTTATTTTTCATAGAGTCCAAAAGGTCTTTATCAGATAATAGTTTATTATCTTGACTTTCAGAAGACCCTGCTTTATCTTTTTCTTTATTATTCTCCCTTTTATCACTCTCATTTTTATCAAGGAACAAATCTAGACTTTTTTGAAGGAAAATAGCTCTTCTAAGTCCTTCTTGAGAGATATCTGTAACTGTTTTAGAATTTAATTCAATCAAATCTTTCAGAGCTTTATTACTGTCAACAATGTCTTGACAGACCAAGACAATATCGTCTATCTCATTCTTTAGCTCTTCAAGATCCATCTTTCTTTATTATTTTATTCCTGCAGAAAAATAAGAATTTATAAGATGATTTATATCATCAACACAATTTTTGGAAAATTATCACCCATCAACGGATTTGAAAAGTCTTTACCAACAACCGTTAGATAGTGGACTAGCTGTATGTATAGTGCATACAATCACTTTATTTGCATTTATAGGGAAATGCTCACCCATCTCATCCATTTTAGAGTTGGAGAACTCATTCGTTTCCAAATTCTGTATTTCTAGAAATGAAATCGGCTAGAAAATTTTCTGAACCTTTTATATACTCTATCTTGAAACTGTAAAAGGACAGGAAAACTTGCCATCTATGTAGCCTTCTGTATTGGGGTGTATTTAGTAGTTTATTGAAAACTAAAGATTGTATCTGGGTATTGTCGGTTTGAACTTTAAAAGGTCTTTGATATAAAAAGAGAGAGAATTTCTGAATCCTTTTATGATGGCTAGAAGTTCTTTCTCATGGGTTGTATAGTTGACCTCACCTTGACCAAAAGTACCACTTGTATACCTGCATATCTCATTGAGATCGGTTTTAAGTAATACTGCCCAATAAAAATCTGAAGCATCCGTTTGTATCACTAATTTATCATTTTCGTCAGGGAGTTTTAATTCAGGCAAAGTTTTACATTCTTCCTTTAGATTTTTAACAATTTCTGTATGTTGATTACTCCATCCTTTAGTATTATTTTTTTGAAATAATTTTTGAATCTCATGCTTCTTTTTAGCAAGATTTATTGTAAATCCCTCAGCATAATTTAAACAACCGAGAAATTTTTCAATTTGATTTCTATTTTCCAATTTATCAGGAAATTCACAAATTTTCTTAGATATACGGGGTTGAAGTTCAATTCCTTCTTTATTTAATTTTAACCCTAAGAATTCTATTTCTTCTTTACAAATTATAGTCTTTCTTTCAGATAAGACTATACCATTTTCTTTATAAGTTTTAGCAAATTATAGTAGATGAGTTTTATGTTCTTCAAAAGTATTAGAAGCAATTAAAATATCATCAACATAAACAACAAGAAATTCTTTATATCTATTAAGGCCCCGTTTACTTCAGTGGATAACATTTGTTTGTGGGTATTTAACACCAGTTATCCTTTGTTTACTTCGGTTGTTGCTAAACCCGGGTTATCTTTAGTGACCCGGGATAAAAGGTGTTTGTAGTGGTCAGAGTTAACTCGTGGAGGGGGAAAGTTTAATTTAACCGGCTTTTTGACAAGCGTGGTCAAAAGACAACTTGGGACAATACTTCAACTTATTTACATAAAACTGCCATTGGGAACCCTAGAAATTAGATCGATCAGATTTGCTGTGATATTCAATCGTTTTACTTGCATTCTGTTCACGCCGCGGCTATGGTTTTCCTCATCAGTGAGATTCGTTGTGCAAATTTTCGGTTCTTTTAATCCAGTGCATTTGAAAGATCTTTCGCCGGAAGTTTAGGCGAGTTTACCTCGCCGCGTCTACGGACAACCCACATCGTTTCGATGAATTTTCCTCCTCTTTTTTTGTGACCTTTTATTTTACTGATCGTCATATGTTTTTTCTTCTTCTTTGTGGACATAATTATCTCTTCTCTGTTGTGTGTGTTGAACTGCCATTGACCGATTGTAAGTCTGATTGTTTTCCATTTCATCTTTGTTGCAGTCGGATAGCTTGGACGACCTTCAGTAATCAAGAGAAACCTGGCAGTAAGTACAGTTCGATGTCTTTGGCAGTTTATTTTCAAGTTTTGATTATAGCACAAAAGTTTTGGCATAGTTGTATTCTGGAATTTTTGAGTAAGTGCGATGGGTCCATTCATTGAACTTGTTGAATAGTCAATGGTTGTTGGTTGTAAATAGATGGGTACGTGTGTGAAATATTGAATTAATACATCTGGTTTTGAAATATGTTGGCGTTGTGGTGTCGTTTTTTTTTTTTTCCCATTCTGTCCTATTTGTAGAGTGTTTTAAGCAAGGCTAAGGTCTGTTAGTGATTGTTTGTTTGCTAATTTTCTTTTCTATTTATTCAAGTTCTCTCAATTAGTATTCATTGAAGTATTTTATTTCGTTGATTATCGTTGACATATTAGCGTTATGGATATTGAAGTAAGCGATGGTGAGGGTTTTGCTGTGATTCATGTGCTACGTGTGCACGTTATGATGACTGTGCTTCTTTTTTGGTTGGTTTGGAGACGTGTGAAACGCAAGCAAAGGCGCTTAAGGGCAAATCGTAGGTTAGGGTATAGTGTGAGGGATAAAATTCCCGACCAAGTAAAGCACTTGGATGGTATAATATATGCTACGGATGTCGGATGCATAAACAACCTTAGGATGAACCGAAATGCGTTTGGTAGGTTGTGTATCCTTCTAAAAGATCGGGGTGGTTTGGTCAGTCGTCGTGGTGTCTCCATTCCCGAACAGGTGGCTATTTTCTTGAGCATTATTGCGCACCATAAAAAGAACTCTATAGTAAAGCATGACTTCAAGAGGTCGGGTCGAACAATTAGTCTTGATTTTAACCGAGTCTTGAAGGCCGTTCTGCGTTGCCAAGATGTGCTTGTAGCAATGCCAGATCCCGTCCCTCCCAATCTAAACGATGACCGGTGGAAGTGGTTCGAGGTAATGCATTTACATATGTTGCTGGTTTTGTTTTTTTTTTTTTTTTAAATTTATGTTTCTGCTTCATAATATGTTCAACTTTTTGTTTTTTAGATTTTTTTTTGTATTTTTACTGATTGTAAAACTTGTTAATTTATGCAGTGCTTCTTTGTTACAAATATTGCAGGGTTGTTTAGGTGCGCTTGATGGCACGTATATACCAGTCCGCATCCCGGACTGCGACAAAGGTCGTTATCGATGCCGTAAGGGCATGATATGCATTAACGTGTTGGGCGTTTGCAATAGACAAATGAACTTCGTTTATGTCCTTACCGGATGGGAGGGATCCTCCGTAGACGGGATGGTTTTGCGTGAAGCTATGATGCGAACAAATGGATTTAGAGTACCGCGAGGTATTACTTAACAAGGTTTTCCCTATTAAATTTTCTTTTCGATTGGGCTAAATACACATTGCCCCATCAAGCTATGCCACTTGTAGAATTTACCCCTCTAAAGTACGAAGTGTGTAGCAACACCCCCCAATTATGGAAAGACGTGAAATGTATAGGCATCCATGTCTATTCATAGATTTTGATCTTATTTGTAGTATTTAGAAACTTAAATGAAGCTTAATTTTTTTGTTATATTAACAGCAAAATATATTTAGTAAATATTCTATCTTTTTAAAAAGTATTAAATATCATTAATTCAATTAAGTATTTAAAAATCTATCGATTTGTAATTTACGTATATGCAATAGATTAATGTACTGTAGTAATTCTCATTTAAAGGAATATTCTAGTACTTGGTTAATATGCAGTTTAACTAATTATAGTAGAAAAATAAGTATATATTAATTACTTGAAAATTAAAGGTGTCCTCCTATATATTGAATTATAAAACACTTTAAGCAATCAGTGGGATTCTTTTTTAATAGACATGTGAATAAACGGAACATAAAAGAAGTAAGTTAATAAACATGAAAACACCAGCCATTTTTAACAGAAGATCCCACAAAGATTTCTTCTGTCAAACGGAAAATATTCATGGCTAACTTAAAAGACGTATTTTTCATATTTATTTACCATAAACTTATTACTTGTGGGTATAATATAATAAACAACATGGTTCGTTTACTTTCATATATTATATAAAAAAAATAATTTGTTGATAAATAGGAATTTAAATATGAAATGAAAGTTTTACTTACTGTTCATGTTTTTTGTAAATTTTGCCTATATATATAAATTGTTTAAATTTTTACACAGGTTATTAGATAGTAAGAAAAAAAAAGGTGTTGCACTTTTGAGTAAATATATATAATTGAGTGTGGTAATTAAGAACAAGTAGTATAGTCGAAGGGGGCCAAATGTATTTAGGCAATGTCGTATAGACTTTTTTAGGTTTATACAATGAGCTTGCGCAGATAAAATGCGACATGCTTTGCAGGGAATTATTACTTATGTGATGTCAGGTATACCAATGGAGAAGGCTTTCTTGCCCCTTTTAGAGGCACGCGGTACCACCTGAAGGAATGGGGCTCGGGGAATTTACGTCCACAGAATGCGAAAGAGCTTTTCAACCTGCGCCATGCGAAAGCTCGAAATATCATCGAAAGATCATTTGGTCTCCTTAAAACAAGATGGGCAATTCTCCGTAACAACTCCTTCTACTCAATTTCGGTGCAGAATCAGATAATTATGTGTTGCTGCTTGCTCCATAATTATATCCGAATGGAGATGTCATTTGACCCCGCTGAAGCGGAGGTCATTGAAAATGCTGACAAGGCTGATGACGGCAATGGAGAGTTTATTGATCACATTCAACCCTCCCAACAGTGGTCAGACATGCGCGACCAGTTGGCTAATTCTATGTTCAACGAATGGAGATATCTGGCGTGAAACTATGTTTGTTGGAATTGGGCACCGTTTTCATTTCATGGAGCATCTAGCCTGTTGGGCTTGTGATTCTTAGAGGGTTTTGGGTTTTTTTTTGGTAATTATATGTATCTCTGCTTATGTTTGTACCTTTCTGGAGATCAGTTGTATGTACTACTAAGACTTGTTTTACTTACCGTTTCGTGATCTTTGCTGCTTGGCTAATGTTTTAAGGACCATTTATATTTAAAAATATAAGGTGTTGCAGCTTTGTACGGTCTAAACAAATTAGCTCTGTATTTCAATAATGCAGTTTCAGATAATAACTTGAATTGCTTCCTTGTTTCGAGAAGAATTCTGTTTGTTTTTGTTTAGGGTTAAACTATCAAGTCAGTTTGTCTTGTTGATTTTTAAAAGTGCAAGTCTGTTTGTTCTGTTGATTTTTAGAGGCTAATAGGATTTCAAATATGTTGTTATTCTTTGTGAATCAGGAATGGCAAATGCGGGCGCTAGGGAACCAAAAGGGCGACATTCTTGGACTATGCGCGAAGAACTATGCCTGATCAACGCATTCAAGGAGATCATAGCAAATGGAATGAAGGCACAGAATGGATATAGAAACGGGTTCCTAAACCAACTGGAGGCTAAAATGCGTTCAGCACTACCAGAGACTGATCTCAAGGCTGAACCACATATTAACTCGAAGTATGGGAGCTGGAGGAAATTTTTTTTTCAGATTCAAGATGCGCTGGGGTACAGCGGTATCAACTACAACTCCTCTACTTTTACACTCGAGGCAGATGAGGATTACTGGGATGGTTACTTTAAGGTTATTCATATTGTTATTTCTTGCTTTGCTAATTTTTAAACAAAACTGCACAAATATTTTGACATGTTAATTCAGTCAAATTTTTTTATTTTATTGGCATCTTAACTTAGTAGTTTATAGTAAAGTAATAAATTCAGCAATTTATAGCAAGTAAACATGAATTCTTTTTTTGTGACTTTTTTTTGTGTGTGTATCTAGTGCCCAATGGACACTAGTTTCATATGAATATACTAGTTTATGCACAAAACATTAACAATGATTTATAGTCTTGTTAATTTTATCTTCTTTTTGTTATAGCAAGTTCCTAGTAATAAAGGGCTACGTGGGAAGGCTTTTCCCCACTATCCTGCTTGGTTAGAGATTTACGGCAAGGATCGGGCGACTGGCGAGGGTGCTATGGATTTTAATAACGCCGCGGTATCGCAAAACGAACCGGTGGTTAATCTCGAAACTGAAGATGTCGCCGACAATACCGAAGGAGGTCAGGTTCCTTCGTAAGATGATAATGCAAGCCATTCCACCTCTGCTCCTAACACTAACGGCTCAAAACCAAGGTCGACCGGGAGCAAGCGGAAAAGATGCACCAATACTGAGGATGAAGATCTGGTCGAAGTGATATCGAGTTTCTGCAAAGAAGCCAATGAGTCTATTAAAGAAGTTGCATCACGCATGGGTTCAGAAATTGATGCCGCACGCAGGCGGGAGTCACTTTACAATGAGATTGGACGACTGCAAATAGATCTCACACTAGAGGATCGGTTAACGGTTTCGTTCGCATTTGCCATGAATCCCAAAGCCATGGATATGTTCTTTGGCCTGGATGATGAAGCCAAGGTAGGCCTAGTAAAGTTGGCAATGAAGGGGTAGCTGCAGTCCTTGTGAAAAAAAAAAGGAAAAAAATGTGTCAATCCATTTGCAGGTCATTTACCCGGTTCCCCACTGCTGCGAGTTCGGGTTTTGAAATTGCCATTTCTGTGAAAAACCTTTTTGGGAAAGCATTGCTCAAGTAATTCTGGTGGCTTTGCTATTTATGCACGCCTGTATTATGCATTTTGGCGAAAAATGTGATGTTGTCAGCTTGTATAGTTTTTTTTTGTTAGGGATGCAGTAATTTCATGATGGCTACTGTTGCACCTCATTCTGTCTTCTTGACTTGAAGGTTCCCTTATTTATGTAGTTTAAGTAGTGAAATTGATTTGCAAAGTTTGTAGCAATGTTTCCTCATTTTTAATGGAACTGCGGAGGACTTTAAAGAAGATTAATGTATTATATTTCGCTCTAGTGTAACATGCCTTGTTTCGATGAATTAATTACAGTTCAAATGAAAAGAGCATCGCTGCCATAAACCTTGCTGGTTGCATATTTTGATTGAGTGAGTTTGATTTGGAAGCATACTGCTCTGAGATGTGATTTCTTGGTAACGTGTTAGGGACCCAATATGTACTGCTGATGCGTACCAGTGTTTAGTTGTCTTAAATTGTTCACCTCCCAACTTGCAGGCTACGAGTGCTTGACCTATTATAACATTGATTCTCTTATTTAGTTGACATGATGTTTAACCCCCCTTCTGCCTTACCCCGACTCAATTACTGTCACGCTGAAATGCCATATTGTATCATACTAATAGGAATTTAATGAAAAAGTAAGCATTAATGTTAATTGCCAACTGCACAAATGAGCTAATTTTCGGCTGCTTCCAATTGCGGGTGCTCCAGCATTAATTTTCCCTGCTGCGTACATTCAAATTTACACTACATATCTATAACAAACACCCACCTACACATGCTTAAGAGAAACCAACCGGCATTTAATCTATGGCTATTTCTCGATAATTTTGTTTGCTCGTTTTTGACAGCAATAGTGTGTCTTTTCCCACCGGTCATGGTACGGGTTATTTACTACATGACCTCATTTAGAGAGTCCACAAATCTTTATTAATTTCCTGATTTTTAAGAATCAAAACCGGACTATTTTGCAGCTATAGTTGAACCACATAAATTGCTTTCTTTTTCATAGTTACTTTCTTTTTCCTTGTAGAGGAGTGATTATACATGGCGAAAGAAAACAAATGTTGTACCCAAAGCAACATGTTCTACTCATCAGAATGGACCAAGGAAATGGATGAGGACTTCATTCGACAGCTAGATTTAGACGCCTTTGTGCAGAATCGACGCCTCACTTCCAGTGATCGAAAATTTATCGAACGTGCCATGCGTAGTGTGAACGACAACTTTGACATGTCTTTTGACTACTACTTCTGCTTAACAAAATTCCATCTCGCACAGCGTAGGTATGTGACATGGGATTGGATTATCAAGTATCCCCGCGTACAGTATTGCATAGCCAATAACACGGCCCGTGCATCCATCGAAACTTGGGATCACATTTGCCAGGTAATATGCAGACCCTAACATACTCAAGGAATTTTAAATTTTAAATTTTGAAGTAGATGAGAAACGAGAGTGCAACAACTCTATTTACAAGTCGCATTTGCACAGGTGCATGACCTAGGGGTGGCTTATATCAATGAGCCGGAGCCGATGTGGCGTCAATTACAAACTATTTATGGACCGTCATCTGTGCGCACTGCACTAATGGAACCCCCACCCAAGATCCCAAATGCAAACAACGCAAAGCCACTACTACAGGCTGGGGGTTAGTATTTGTTTAGAGGAATTAATACACAACTTTTCTTCAAATTTTGATACACAACAACACTACATACTAAGAATATAGTAGTAATTAAAGTAAATGACTAAGTTTGAATTTCTGCTAGAAATGCCTCCATCGAATCCTGGTTTTGTCCAAAGCGCCGCCAGCGACACCGGAGATGATGTGGAATCTAGCACCATAGCCCCACGTCGACGATTAAAGCAGCAAGGACCGACTTTCCATTTTCAAAATGAAGTGCAAGGGTCGACTTCCGATCCAAGCTCCCGTGCCTCTTGCTCCATAAGCCGGGAATCGTTCCAATTCTAGAGGCTAACCACATCTACTTACGTACATCGACCTAATGCAAGCCTGTCTCATTAGCCTTGAATCTGCATCATTTTGTCGTAATTTTTAGTATGTAATTGGCTCTAATTTATATTTTTAGTGGAATTTGTTGTTCCCATGGGTCTCTGTTGGTGATATGCCAACATATTGTAGTGGTGCTGCATCTTTTATGAACTAACTATGACTTTCGTTGTTTTTTTAGCTTAATACGCTCCAAGCGCACGCATCTGTTATGGGGGTAAAAAAAAAAACAATAGACACTGTTTCTTTAACAGGCTAATATTATCAGTTTCGTGTATCCTTGTGGGTAGTACAACGATTCTACAACAATGACTATAAGTGAAGGTGCGAGCAAGCAGTGATCAATTTGTCAAAATTTAATGTCGTCTTGTACCAATATTTTTACTAAAACTATATAGCCAAATCCACTCAACCCATTTTCGATTCGTTCCAGAAAGCGTGGATAACTCCTCCTTTTTAGACAACAGGAAAAACAAAAAGAAGTTGTAGTAATTGCTGCTAAACACATGTGAACTCTGTTAGGTTCTACTTGTCAGATTGAATAATATAGATATGCACACAAATCTGAGTTATTCTTTCACGGGAATTAACTTCATAGAAAAAAAATATTGGATATTATCAGATACTACTACCCCACCTTTACTTAAAGTCATTATTCAAGGCCACAACATATGAACACATTTCCTTTGTAATCTATTAAACTAAATTCTAATAGCTTCTAATATTGTTTGAGATCTAGAAAGTGAACCATACTCTGCGTCACAAAAAAGAAAAGCATCTAATTATCCATATACTCATGTCATCTCCCGATATTGCTCGAAGGCTGACGAATGTTCTTCGCATTGATATGGGTATCACAAAATGTGAAGAGCGGATCCTGCATCCTTCTTACGAGGGATTGTGCCACAGCCGATCATTCGCCTTACTTTGCTGAATGCGTGCTCGAGGATGCACGTCATATTTCACGCGAATTGTCAACAAGGATGCTAAAATCAATTTCAGTTTACCAAGTAATATACAAACATGCACAACTGAGACATCAATATATGAATTTCAGACGTCAAATGAAAATACCAGGGGTGGAGTATCATAGCCTGGCCAATCAAGTGACCGTGGGCAACAAATATATTGCTCTACATGAACAAAATGTTTCTAACACCCTAACCAAAATGTATATATGAAAGTATGCGTTGTACTTCTAGTACAACCTGATTTTTGTATCATATATGCATTTTGTTGGAAGCATATTGGGCTTACTTAATCTTAATTTGGGTGTATGCACTACTTCGCAGGAGCCGAAGATGAACTAAAAGCAACGCAATCACGGCGTCTACTGGTGGGTTGAACTCCACTTCATCTTTCGCAAGCAAAAGGCTGCTCTCTTCCAAAACGAGCCAACATACAACTCCAGTGATCCAGCGATCTACTCCGATTCCTCATCAGCAGGGGAGGATTGAAATGCCTTCTCCTTATGGAAAGACGAATATTTGCAATGCATTTTTTACGGTGGAAATGTTCTTTCAGCTTCAAGATGTGTGTCTACAGTGTTTAGTCAACACCTTTGAGTCACTACTTTGTTCTCCAAAGCTCTGAAAGGACTCCGACGTCGACCTTTGTACAACTTTTTATCTTATTGCTTCGTCTGGTCTTTACTCATCCGTTAGAAATCGTTACTGTAATAAATGAAGATTTCAATTTCTGTGTGAAATTACTTTGCAATATGGATTATAATTGACAGTTAACGGTACAATATGATGCAAAACTTACGGCTTACTGAAAGACTTCATGCTCTTAATGTAAAAATATAGAAGAATTGTTTAACAATACAACATCGCCATCTAGCAATTTGGTTCACAATTTAATATACAAATATTAGTTACTCCTTGAACTCTATTTGATTCCTAATATACAAAACAAAATATTATATACACCTGAAAAAAAAAAAAACAATAGTGGTTGTTCTTCCAAACAAGGGACAACCATATATTCACACATACCTTTGCCAATGATTACTCCACGCATACGGGATTGAAGATTTCAACTAAAAAATTGGTTAATCCACCGCACGACGCCCGAATCTAGAAACATGGAATTTAAGGGACGAAGTGTAGGGCAAAAATTGGGGG
>CM047885.1:979297-1042294 GCA_026212405.1 Petrea volubilis
ATTTTTTTTTTTTGGGTTTCTACATGTCCTTGGTTCCCCCCCTCCAAATTTTTGCCCTAACTTCGTCCCTTAAATTCCATGTTTCTAGATTCGGCGTCGTGAGGTGGGATTAACCAATTTGTTTTAGTTGAAATCTTCAATCCCGTATGCGTGGAGTAATCATTGTCAGGTAGTGTGAATATATGTTTTCCTTGTTTGAAGAACAAAGCCACTATTGTTTTTTTTTTTTTCAGGTGTAATATAATATTTTGTTTTGTATTTAGGAATCAAATAGAGTTCAGGAGTAACTAATATTTGTATATTAAATTGTGAACCAAATTGCTAGATGGCGATGTGTATTGTTAAACACATTCTTCTATATTTTTTGCATTAGAGCATGAGTCTTTCAGTAAGCCGTAAGTTTTGCATCATAGTGTACCGTTAACTGTCAATTATAATCCATATTGCAAAGTAATTTCACACAGAAATTGAAATCTTCATTTATATAGTAACGATTTCTAACGGTGATAAGACCAGACGAAGCAATAAGATAAAAAGCTGTACAAAGGTCGACGTCGGAGTCCTTTCAGAGCTTTGGAGAACAAAGTAGTGACTCAAAGGTGTTGACTAAACACCGTAGACACACATCTTGAAGCTGAAAGAACATTTCCACCGTAAAAAAGCATTGCAAATATTCGTCTTTCCATAAGGAGAAGGCATTTCAATCCTCCCCTGCTGATGAGGAATCGGAGTAGATCGCTGGATCACTGGAGTTGTATGTTGGCTCATTTTGGAAGAGAGCAGCCTTTTGCTTGCGAAGATGAAGTGGAGTTCAACCCACCAGTAGACGCCGTGATTGCGTTTGCTTTTAGTTCATCTTCGCTCCTGCGAAAGTAGTGCATACACCCAAATTAAGATTAAGTAGCCCAATATGCGTCCAACAAAATGCATATATGATACAAAAATCAGTGTACTAGAAGTACAACGCATACTTTCATATATACATTTTGGTTAGGGTGTTAGAAACATTTTGTTCATGTAGAGCAATATATTTGTTGCCCACGGTCACTTGATTGGCCAGGCTATGATACTCCACCCCTGGTATTTTCATTTGACGTCTGAAATTCATATATTGATGTCTCAGTTGTGCATGTTTGTATATTACTTGGTAAACTGAAATTGATTTTAGCATCCTTGTTGACAATTCGCGTGAAATATGACGTGAATCCTCGAGCACGCATTCAGCAAAGTAAGGCGAATGATCGGCTGTGGCACAATCCTCGTAAGAAGGATGCAGGATCCGCTCTTCACATTTTGTGATACCCATATCAATGCGAAGAACATTCGTCAGCCTTCGAGCAATATCGGGAGATGACATGAGTATATGGATAATTATATGCTTTCCTTTTTTGTAACGCAGAGTATGGTTCACTTTCTAGATCTCAAACAATATTAGAAGCTATTAGAATTTAGTTTAATAGATTACAAGGAAATGTGTTCATATGTTGTGGCCATGAATAATGACTTTAAGTAAAGGTGGGTAGTAGTATCTGATAATATCCAATATTTTTTTCATGAAGTTAATTCCCGTGAAAGAATAACTCAGATTTGTGTGCATATCTATATTATTCAATCTGACAAGTAGAACCTAACAGAGTTCACATGTGTTTAGCAAAGCAATTACTACTACAACTTCTTTTTTATTTTTCCTGTTGTCTAAAAAGGAGGAGTTATCACGCTTTTCTGGAACGAATCGAAAATGGGTTGAGTGGATTTGGCTATATAGTTTTAGTAAAAAATATTGGTACAGAAGACGGACAATTAAATTTTGACAAATTGATCACCTGCTTGCTCGCACCTTCACTTATAGTCATTGTTGTAGAATCGTTGTACATACGCACAAGGATACACGAAACTGATAATATGAGCCTGTTAAGAACAGTGTCTATTGTTTTTTTTTTACCCCCATAACAGATGCGTGCGCTTGGAGCGTATTAAGCTAAAAAAACAACGAAAGTCATATTTAGTTTCATAAAAGATGCAGCACCACTACAATATGTTGGCCATATCACCAACAGAGACCCATGGGAACAACAAATTCCACTAAAAATATAAATTAGAGCCAATTACATACTAAAAATTACGACAAAATGATGCAGATTCAAGGCTAATGAGACAGGCTTGCATTAGGTCGATGTACGTAAGTAGATGTGGTTAGCCTCTAGAATTGGAACGATTCCCGGCTTATGGAGCAAGAGGCACGGGAGCTTGGATCGGAAGTCGACCCTTGCACTTCATTTTGAAAATGGAAAGTCGGTCCTTGCTGCTTTAAATCGTCGACGTGGGGCTATGGTGCTAGATTCCACATCATCTCGGTGTCACTGGCGGCGCTTTGGACAAAACCAGGATTCGATGGAGGCATTTCTAGCAGAAATTCAAACTAGTCATTTACTTTAATTACTACTATATTCTAGTATGTAGTGTTGTTGTGTATCAAATTTGAAGAAAAGTTGTGTATTAATTCCTCTAAACAAATACTAACCCCCAGCCTGTAGTAGTGGCTTTGCGTTGTTTGCATTTGGGATCTTGGGGTGGGGTTCCATTAGTGCAGTGCGCACAGATGACGGTCCAAAAATAGTTTGCAATTGACGCCACATCGGCTCCGGCTCGTTGATATAAGCCACTCCCTAGGTCATGCACCTGTGCAAATGCGACTTGTAAATAGAGTTGTTGCACTCTCGTTTTCTCATCTACTTCAAAATTTAAAATTCCTTGAGTATGTTAGGGTCTGCATATTACCTGGCAAATGTGATCCCAAGTTTCGATGGATGCACGGGCCGTGTTATTGGCTATGCACTACTGTACGCGGGGATACTTGATAATCCAATCCCATGTCACATACCTACGCTGTGCGAGATGGAATTTTGTTAAGCAGAAGTAGTAGTTAAAAGACATGTCAAAGTTGTCGTTCACACTACGCATGGCACGTTCGATAAATTTTCGATCACTGGAAGTGAGGCGTCAATTCTGCACAAAGGCGTCTAAATCTAGCTGTCAAATGAAGTCCTCATCCATTTCCTTGGTCCATTCTGATGAGTAGAACATGTTGCTTTGGGTACAACATTTGTTTTCTTTCGCCATGTATAATCACTCCTTCACAGGGAAAAAGAAAGTAACTATGAAAAAGAAAGCAATTTATGTGGTTCAACTACAGCTGCAAAATAGTCCGGTTTTGATTCTTAAAAATCAGGAAATTAATAAAGATTTGTGGACTCTCTAAATGAGGTCATGTAGTAAATAACCCGTACCATGACCGGTGGGGAAAAGACACACTATTGCTGTCAAAAAACGAGCAAACAAAATTATCGAGAAATAGCCATAGATTAAATGCCGGTTGGTTTCTCTTAAGCATGTGTAGGTGGGTGTTTGTTATAGATATGTAGTGTAAATTTGAATGTACGCAGCAGGGAAAATTAATGCTGGAGCACCCGCAATTGGAAGCAGCCGAAAATTAGCTCATTTGTGCAGTTGGCAATTAACATTAATGCTTACTTTTTCATTAAATTCCTATTAGTATGATACAATATGGCATTTCAGCGTGACAGTAATTGAGTCGGGGTAAGGCAGAAGGGGGGTTAAACATCATGTCAACTAAATAAGAGAATCAATGTTATAATAGGTCAAGCACTCGCAGCCTGCAAGTTGGGAGGTGAACAATTTAAGACAACTAAACACTGGTACGCATCAGCAGTACATATTGGGTCCCTAACACGTTACCAAGAAATCGCATCTCAGAGCAACATGCTTCCAAATCAAACTCACTCAATCAAAATATGCAACCAGCAAGGTTATGGCAGCGATGCTCTTTTCATTTGAACTGTAATTAATTCATCGAAACAAGGCATGTTACACTAGAGCGAAGTATAATACATTAATCTTCTTTAAAGTCCTCCGCAGTTCCATTAAAAATGAGGAAACATTGCTACAAACTTTGCAAATCAATTTCACTACTTAAACTACATAAATAAGGGAACCTTCAAGTCAAGAAGACAGAATGAGGTGCAACAGTCGCCATCATGAAATTACTGCATCCCTAACAAAAAAAAAAACTATACAAGCCGACAACATCACATTTTTCGCCAAAATGCATAATATAGGCGTGCATAAATAGCAAAGCCACCAGAATTACTTGAGCAATGCTTTCCCAAAAAGGTTTTTCACAGAAATGGCAATTTCAAAACCCGAACTCGCAGCAGTGGGGAACCGGGTAAATGACCTGCAAATTGATTGACACATTTTTTTTCCTTTTTTTTTTCACAAGGACTGCAGCTACCCCTTCATTGCCAACTTTACTAGGCCTACCTTGGCTTCATCATCCAGGCCAAAGAACATATCCATGGCTTTGGGATTCATGGCAAATGCGAACGAAACCGATCACCGATCCTCTAGTGTGAGATCCATTTGCAGTCGTCCAATCTCATTGTAAAGTGACTCCCGCCTGCGTGCGGCATCAATTTCTGAACCCATGCGTGATGCAACTTCTTTAATAGACGCATTGGCTTCTTTGCAGAAACTCGATATCACTTCGACCAGATCTTCATCCTCAGCATTGGTGCATCTTTTCCGCTTGCTCCCGCTCGACCTTGGTTTTGAGCCGTTAGTGTTAGGAGCAGAGGTGGAATGGCTTGCATTATCATCTTACGAAGGAACCTGACCTCCTTCGGTATTGTCGGCGACATCTTCAGTTTTGAGATTAACCACCGGTTCGTTTTGCGATACCGCGGCGTTATTAAAATCCATAGCACCCTCGCCAGTCGCCCGATCCTTGCCGTAAATCTCTAACCAAGCAGGATAGTGGGGAAAAGCCTTCCCACGTAGCCCTTTATTACTAGGAACATGCTATAACAAAAAGAAGATAAAATTAACAAGACTATAAATCATTGTTAATGTTTTGTGCATAAACTAGTATATTCATATGAAACTAGTGTCCATTGGGCACTAAATACACACACAAAAAAAGTCACAAAAAAAGAATTCATGTTTACTTGCTATAAATTGCTGAATTTATTACTTTACTATAAACTACTAAGTTAAGATGCCAATAAAATAAAAAAATTTGACTGAATTAACATGTCAAAATATTTGTGCAGTTTTGTTTAAAAATTAGCAAAGCAAGAAAAAACAATATGAATAACCTTAAAGTAACCATCCCAGTAATCCTCATCTGCCTCGAGTGTAAAAGTAGAGGAGTTGTAGTTGATACCGCTGTACCCCAGCGCATCTTGAATCTGAAAAAACAATTTCCTCCAGCTCCCATAGTTCGAGTTAATATGTGGTTCAGCCTTGAGATCAGTCTCTGGTAGTGCTGAACGCATTTTAGCCTCCAGTTGGTTTAGGAACCCGTTTCTATATCCATTCTGTGCCTTCATTCCATTTGCTATTATCTCCTTGAATGCGTTGATTAGGCATAGTTCTTCGCGCATAGTCCAAGAACGTCGCCCTTTTGGTTCCCTAGCGCCCGCATTTCCCATTCCTGATTCACAAAGAATAACAACATATTTGAAATCCTATTAGCCTCTAAAAATCAACAGAACAAACAGACTTGCACTTTTAAAAATCAACAAGACAAACTGACTTGATAGTTTAACCCTAAACAAAAACAAACAGAATTCTTCTCGAAACAAGGAAGCAATTCAAGTTATTATCTGAAACTGCATTACTGAAATACAGAGCTAATTTGTTTAGACCGTACAAAGCTGCAACACCTTATATTTTTAAATATAAATGGTCCTTAAAACATTAGCCAAGCAGCAAAGATCACGAAACGGTAAGTAAAACAAGTCTTAGTAGTACATACAACTGATCTCCAGAAAGGTACAAACATAAGCAGAGATACATATAATTACCAAAAAAAAACCCAAAACCCTCTATGAATCACAAGCCCAACAGGCTAGATGCTCCATGAAATGAAAACGGTGCCCAAATCCAACAAACATAGTTTCACGCCAGATATCTCCATTCGTTGAACATAGAATTAGCCAACTGGTCGCGCATGTCTGACCACTGTTGGGAGGGTTGAATGTGATCAATAAACTCTCCATTGCCGTCATCAGCCTCGTCAGCATTTTCAATGACCTCCGCTTTAGCGGGGTCAAATGACATCTCCATTCGGATATAATTATGGAGCAAGCAACAACACATAATTATCTGATTCTGCACCGAAATTGAGTAGAAGGAGTTGCTACGGAGAATTGCCCATCTTGTTTTAAGGAGACCAAATGATCTTTCGATGATATTTCGAGCTTTCGCATGGCACAGGTTGAAAAGCTCTTTCGCATTCTGTGGACGTAAATTCCCCAAGCCCCATTCCTTCAGGTGGTACCGCGTGCCTCTAAAAGGGGCAAGAAAGCCTTCTCCATTGGTATACCCGGCATCACATAAGTAATAATTCCCTGCAAAGCATGTCGCATTTTATCTGCGCAAGCTCGTTGTATAAACCTAAAAAAGTCTATACGACATTGCCTAAATACATTTGGCCCCCTTCGACTATACTACTTGTTCTTAATTACCACACTCAATTATATATATTTACTCAAAAGTGCAACACCTTTTTTTTTTCTTACCATCTAATAACCTGTGTAAAAATTTAAACAATTTATATATATAGGCAAAATTTACAAAAAACATGAACAGTAAGTAAAACTTTCATTTCATATTTAAATTCCTATTTATCAACAAATTATTTTTTTTATATAATATATGAAAGTAAACGAACCATGTTGTTTATTATATTATACCCACAAGTAATAAGTTTATGGTAAATAAATATGAAAAATACGTCTTTTAAGTTAGCCATGAATATTTTCCGTTTGACAGAAGAAATCTTTGTGGGATCTTCTGTTAAAAATGGCTGGTGTTTTCATGTTTATTAACTTACTTCTTTTATGTTCCTTTTATTCACATGTCTATTAAAAAAGAATCCCACTGATTGCTTAAAGTGTTTTATAATTCAATATATAGGAGGACACCTTTAATTTTCAAGTAATAAATATATACTTATTTTTCTACTATAATTAGTTAAACTGCATATTAACCAAGTACTAGAATATTCCTTTAAATGAGAATTACTACAGTACATTAATCTATTGCATATACGTAAATTACAAATCGATAGATTTTGAAGTACTTAATTGAATTAATGATATTTAATACTTTTTAAAAAGATAGAATATTTACTAAATATATTTTGCTGTTAATATAACAAAAAAATTAAGCTTCATTTAAGTTTCTAAATACTACAAATAAGATCAAAATCTATGAATAGACATGGATGCCTATACATTTCACGTCTTTCCATAATTGGGGGGTGTTGCTACACACTTCGTACTTTAGAGGGGTAAATTCTACAAGTGGCATAGCTTGATGGGGCAATGTGTATTTAGCCCAATCGAAAAGAAAATTTAATAGGGAAAACCTTGTTAAGTAATACCTCGCGGTACTCTAAATCCGTTTGGTCGCATCATAGCTTCACGCAAAACCATCCCGTCTGCGGAGGATCCCTCCCATCCGGTAAGGACACAAACGAAGTTCATTTGTCTATTGCAAACGCCCAACACGTTAATGCATATCATGCCCTTACGGCATCGATAACGACCTTTGTCGCAATCCGGGATGCGGACTGGTATATACGTGCCATCAAGCGCACCTAAACAACCCTGCAATATTTGTAACAAAGAAGCACTGCATAAATTAACAAGTTTTACAATCAGTAAAAATACAAAAAAAATCTAAAAAACAAAAAGTTGAACATATTATGAAGCAGAAACATAAATTTAAAAAAAAAAAAACAAAACCAGCAACATATGTAAATGCATTACCTCGAACCACTTCCACCGGTCATCGTTTAGATTGGGAGGGACGGGATCTGGCATTGCTACAAGCACATCTTGGCAATGCAGAACGGCCTTCAAGACTCGGTTAAAATCAAGACTAATTGTTCGACCCGACCTCTTGAAGTCATGCTTTACTATAGAGTTCTTTTTATGGTGCGCAATAATGCTCAAGAAAATAGCCACCTGTTCGGGAATGGAGACACCACGACGACTGACCAAACCACCCCGATCTTTTAGAAGGAGACACAACCTACCAAACGCATTTCGGTTCATCCTAAGGTTGTTTATGCATCCGACATCCGTAGCATATATTATACCATCCAAGTGCTTTACTTGGTCGGGAATTTTATCCCTCACACTATACCCTAACCTACGATTTGCCCTTAAGCGCCTTTGCTTGCGTTTCACACGTCTCCAAACCAACCAACAAAGAAGCACAATCATCATAACGTGCACACGTAGCACATGAATCACAGCAAAACCCTCACCATCGCTTACTTCAATATCCATAACGCTAATATGTCAACGATAATCAACGAAATAAAATACTTCAATGAATACTAATTGAGAGAACTTGAATAGATAGAAAAGAAAATTAGCAAACAAACAATCACTAACAGACCTTAGCCTTGCTTAAAACACTCTACAAATAGGACAGAATGGAAAAAAAAAAAAAAAACGACACCACAACGCCAACATATTTCAAAACCAGATCTATTAATTCAATATTTCACACACGTACCCATCTATTTACAACCAACAACCATTAACTATTCAACAAGTTCAATGAATGGACCCATCGCACTTACTCAAAAATTCCAGAATACAACTATGCCAAAACTTTTGTGCTATAATCAAAACTTGAAAATAAGCTGCCAAAGACATGGAACTGTACTTACTGCCAGGTTTCTCTTGATTACTGAAGGTCGTCCAAGCTATCCGACTGCAACAAAGATGAAATGGAAAACAATCAGACTTACAATCGGTCAATGGCAGTTCAACACACACAACAGAGAAGAGATAATTATGTCCACAAAGAAGAAGAAAAAACATATGACGATCAGTAAAATAAAAGGTCACAAAAAAAGAGGAGGAAAATTCATCGAAACGATGTGGGTTGTCCGTAGACGCGGCGAGGTAAACTCGCCTAAACTTCCGGCGAAAGATCTTTCAAATGCACTGGATTAAAAGAACCGAAAATTTGCACAACAAATCTCACTGATGAGGAAAAGCATAGCCGCGGCGTGAACAGAATGCAAGTAAAACGATTGAATATCACAGCAAATCTGATCGATCTAATTTCTAGGGTTCCCAATGGCAGTTTTATGTAAATAAGTTGAAGTATTGTCCCAAGTTGTCTTTTGACCACGCTTGTCAAAAAGCCGGTTAAATTAAACTTTCCCCCTCCACGAGTTAACTCTGACCACTACAAACACCCTTTATCCCGGGTCACTAAAGATAACCCGGGTTTAGCAACAACCGAAGTAAACAAAGGATAACTGGTGTTAAATACCCACAAACAAATATTATCCACTGAAGTAAACGGGGCCTTAATAGATATAAAGAATTTCTTGTTGTTTATGTTGATGATATTTTAATTGCTTCTAATACTTTTGAAGAACATAAAACTCATCTACTACAATTTGCTAAAACTTATAAAGAAAATGGTAGAGTCTTATCTGAAAGAAAGACTATAATTTGTAAAGAAGAAATAGAATTCTTAGGGTTAAAATTAAATAAAGAAGGAATTAAACTTCAATCCCATATATCTAAGAAAATTTGTGAATTTCCTGATAAATTGGAAAATAGAAACCAAATTGAAAAATTTCTCGGTTGTTTAAATTATGCTGAGGGATTTACAATAAATCTTGCTAAAAAAAAGCATGAGATTCAAAAATTATTTCGAAAAAATAATACTAAAGGATGGAGTAATCAACATACAGAAATTGTTAAAAATCTAAAGGAAGAATGTAAAACTTTGCCTGAATTAAAACTCCCTGACGAAAACGATAAATTAGTGATACAAACGGATGCTTCAGATTTTTATTGGGCAGTATTACTTAAAACCGATCTCAATGAGATATGCAGGTATACAAGTGGTACTTTCGGTCAAGCTGAGGTCAACTATACAACCCATGAGAAAGAACTTCTAGCCATCATAAAAGGATTCAGAAATTCTCTCTCTTTTTATATCAAAGACCTTTTAAAGTTCAAACCGACAATACCCAGATACAATCTTTAGTTTTCAATAAACTACTAAATACACCCCAATACAGAAGGCTACATAGATGGCAAGTTTTTCTGTCCTTTTACAGTTTCAAGATAGAGATATAAAAGGTTCAGAAAATTTCCTAGCCGATTTCATTTCTAGAAATACAGAATTTGGAAACGAATGAGTTCTCCAACTCTAAAATGGATGAGATGGGTGAGCATTTCCCTATAAATGCAAATAAAGTGATTGTATGCACTATACATACAGCTAGTCCACTATCTAACGGTTGTTGGTAAAGAATTTTCAAATCCGTTGATGGGTGATAATTTTCCAAAAATTGTGTTGATGATATAAATCATCTTATAAATTCTTATTTTTCTGCAGGAATAAAATAATAAAGAAAGATGGATCTTGAAGAGGTAAAGAATGAGATAGACGATATTGTCTTGGTCTGTCAAGACATTGTTGACAGTAATAAAGCTCTGAAAGATTTGATTGAATTAAATTCTAAAACAGTTACAGATATCTTTCAAGAAGGACTTAGAAGAGCTCTTTTCCTTCAAAAAAGTCTAGATTTGTTCCTTGAATCTAGAAATAAAGAAAAAGAAAAATGAGTGAAGCTAAAAATGAGAGTGATAAAAGGGAGAATAATAAAGAAAAAAATAAAGCAGAGTCTTCTGAAAGTCAAGATAATAAACTATTATCTGATAAAGACCTTTTGGACTCTATGAAAAATAAAGAAAAATCTTCTAAATCTCAAGGTGACGCTGAAGTTATTGAGATAAAAATCAATAAATCTGAAAGCTTCAACAACAGGAGATCCAATAAAGAATTTGTTCCTACACATAAATGGGAACGAGAATATAAAGAAGTTGCTGAAGAAGCCTATAGATGGGAAAATTCCAGAACACTATTCTACTCTAAAGGATATAGTATTCATCCAAGAATCACCGCCATATTTGGAGCTGATCCTCATAAAGTTTTTCAGCTTGCAAACTATGGATTTCTGGATCTGCTATATGTTGGAAATGATCTAAAGAAAATTTCAGAATTTGATGACCGCTTTAAATCCCAAGTCAGTCAAGTTGCTAGAAATAGAGAAGTCGTACTCAAGTTCTATTTTATAGCCCCGGAACCTGAGATGCGCATTTGGCATGAAGTCCAACATATGATCACAATAGATGTTATAACTACAAACTTAAAGATTGAAACTGGTATAAAGAATTTTCGATCTTTTAAGTTCACTAGTTCATGGATCACGGAGAGAAGAGCCATGGGCATTAAAGCTATTCAATCCATTGCTGAGTCTCTATGGGAGCGACAATATGAAACTCTCATGCAGGCCAATAATTGGATTTTATTGAGGAAAGGAGGTCAAATAAAATCTCTACTGCTAAAGGAATTCCTCACTAAATTTTTCAGACATGAATTTTATTGCACAAAGACCACAAGAAAGAAAGCTTGTAGAATGATTGGTTGTTGCAAATCATGATGTAAGCGCTTACGTTAGTGCAAGGAGTGACGGATGCCATGACGTCATCATCCACTAAAGAATTATGGCAGACAGCTGTGGGAGGCAGCTTTTGACTTCTGAGGCTAAAGAAGATAAAGATTCCAGCACATAAAGATAAAGACAGCGGACACCAAAGAAAAATTTGAAGTCCAAATAGTTAGATTTTTGGTTCTATAAATTGTACTAAATTTTCATTTGTAAAGCATTCGAAAACTCATACTGATTTCTCACTCTGAAAAATATTCATAAAATAGGAAACCAGCTTTTATAGATCTTTGTAACCATCTTCTAAAGCATGTTTGTATAAATCCATTCTTGAAGGAAATAAAACAGTTTATTTTCATAAATTTTCAAGTTTATGAAATCTTTTTATAGAAATCTTTTAAGCTTGTATTTCTCCTAATTTTTCCAAAGTTCTCTAAACCTACGAAGGTTGTAGTGATTACACCATTCGAGACAGCAGCCGTTTGGAAACGTAAGTCCCGCGAAGCCAGGAGGGCGTTTGGGCGAAAACCAGTCAGGCTTGTCGAGATGATTGATGATTAGTCCGAAAGGAGGATTAAAGAATTGGAACTTCAAGGAGGTAATATACTTTTAAAAGATTTAAATAGTAAGATTTTTCTACTTGATGTTATGAAAATATATGATTTTAGAGTACTTCATCAATTATTTATGAGATTTGTGCAAATGTATGATTATTGTTTAGATATATAAACTATAGAAATGAAAAAAGATTTTGATATCATAAAAAATCAATTTAAAAGAAAAAACAATTATAAAAAGAAAATAGCAATTTTAAAACCACTAGAGGATCTACCTGAAGATTTAAGAATTATTATTGCAACATATAATAATAAAGAAGATTATGTTCTGAATTTTATCAATAAAAATATAAACTACGAAATATTTAAAAATTATGTTAAAGAACTAGAACAAATAGATAGAGAATTAAAAGAACTTGCGGAAGCAGAGAGAACATTAGAAAATTATATTCTTATGAATTGTAAAAATCTAGAAAGAATAAAACTAATACAATTTATATATACTGAAAATTGGGATATACCGTACTTTTTCTAAAAATTAGAGGTCTAAACTTTTAATAAATTAAAAAGTTGGATAAGAAAGCAAATATAGAAACTTTGAACAGTGAAAATACTATTTAAATAGTAGAATCACTATTTAAAAGGGGTAAAATGAAAAACCTTTAATAAAGAAGGATAGTTTGGAAATAAACTTGTAAAACAAGGATAATTTAAAAATTATCTCGGGAGTGTAGGGGGAAGAAGAAAGAGGATGATGTTTTGTTCGTATTTTTTAATTTTAAAATAATTAATTAATTCATTTTTTGAGATATGTACATATATAAATTTACACTTACTTTTTTAATATGTACTTAACTATTTCAGGATTTTTTATTTTTGTTTTTTAATGAACATATTTTATTTTTTATTTTTACTTAATTTTTTATTATCTTAAATTAATTGAAATTATATATTATCTTTTCATATAAATAAAAATAAACATATATTATTTGTGCATATTTTTTATAATAGTTCAATGGGCTCTCTAGCTATGTGTTTTTATTGATGGGCTTTTCAATCATTTATCTGTTTCATAAAGGATAAAATGCATATAACCTGTTGAAACATGCGACACCCGCATGACAAATCTTTTAGTTTCTAACGAAAAAGATAACAAAAGGATCAAATTGGATAAGCATATGTAATCTGAGGGAGTAAATGTAATAGTAAGTAAATGTGAAGAACCGAATGATCAAAGTAGTGATAAACGTGAGGGACCAAAAGTATAGTTTTGCCTTTGTAAAATTATTTAGTTATCCATCAAAAATGTCTGGTTTAGTTCACTTATAAACAATAAGCGTAATAGAAAAATTAACTACATACAAACTTATCTAAAAAAAATCATAAAAATTGATTCACTAAATGAAATGATTAAACAAAACTGTTATAAATTGCGTACCCTTAACTCTTTCTACTTTGAAAAATGATGCCAATTTAAAGGGAAAAAAACAGAGGTTGGGCCAAGTAATTATAATCTTCAGTGGCCCAAAACAAAATTGACGATTCATTTCTACAACAGCGGGACATATTCAAACCACCTATGTAGTAATTAATTAATTAGGGTTTAATTTTATTATCTTATAATTAAAATATTTAATATATATTCCGTCGGAAAATGTAATTGATCGACGGATTAGTCATTGTAATATCTAATTCAGGAACTATTTTTGTTTCCACATGTTTGTGTATGTTTAATTTTTCCATGGTTTGATATTGCAATTTCCTCAATGTGAAATGACCACGAGGGGTTGGGGTGGGCTTAGGGCTGACAATGGGGCAAATTCGTCAAAATTGGGGACCAGCTACATTAAATTTCCTCATACCTGGGGATGGGTGGGGATGGGGTTAGGGCTGACAATGGGGCAAATTTGTCAAAATTAGGGTAAATTAGTCAAAATTGGGGACCAGCTCCATTAAATTTCCTTGTACGAGGGGGATGGGTGGGGATGGGGTTAGGGCTAACATTGGAGCAAATTCATCAAAATTGGAGACCCGCTCCGCCGCTGCATTAAATTTCCTTGTACCCGCGGGATGGGTGGGGGTGGGGGTGGCGTTAGGGATGACAATGGGGCAAATTCGTCAAGATTGGGGACCAACTACATTAAATTTCCTCGGACTTGGGACTCACCTAGGATCCGGCTCCAAACTTGACAGACAATAGACCTAATTAATATTTGAATAGTATTTTAACAGTATTTTTTTTAAAAAAAAAATCATAACTTTGTTAAAGATGAAAAGAATAATAGTGACATCATATAATTAATTATTTAATAATTTATATGAGCATATTTTAATTTGACAACGGAAAATTTTATATGTATTAAAAGCACAACTCATTTTATTAGATTAATAAAACTATTTTTGTATATAAGAATATCATATTTATATTTTGTATGTATTTTTTTATGTAGCATACATATTGTTCACAAAGTATAAAAAACAAAATATAAATACATATCATATAAATATACATTATAATGAATGACAGAATCTATTTAAATTACTAACGAGAAGGATTGCGGGCGGTTTTTGGTTTTGATTCTAAAACCAAAACCCGAAGCCCACTATACAACCCGTTTTGCACCCTACATTCTGCTCCTCAAGGGGGTGTGGCCTATTCTTTTCTTTCTTTTCTTGATTATACATAACAATCTTCAATTATATGTATGTATTTATAGATATATCTGTACACAATTATACACATATATATGTTATAAATTCAAAAATATTAATTACATATTTTTATTTAATAAATATAAATTATATATGTTATTTTTGTTGTATACATATATGTGTATAGATATTACAAGTTTAAAAATATTTAATTATTTTTCTATTGAAAAGTGCCAAAAAAAAAAAAAAGAAGAAGAAGAAAACAAAAATACAGGAAGAGAATCTGCTATTGTCAAACCATAAATTTACAATATCAAAGTTGTTATTATTAATAAATAGTAAAACAAGAATGGCATAAGTTCTATGTTTGAAAACATTAACATTGTGTTTGGTTCTAGGATTTTAGGGGGGAAAGGAAAAGAAAATAAGAAGACAAAGTATTTTTCAATATTTAGTTACTAAAGAAAAAGAAGGAAAATGGTAAGGAAAGAAAAATAGAAAGAAAATATAGCATAAATTGAGAAAAAATATTTTCCTTCCAATTAGGTGAGGAAAATGAAGGAAAAGTTATGTTACTCTCTCTAGCACTCTCTCATTTTTCAAGCTCTCATCTCATTTGTTGCTCAAACTAATTTATTATTTGAATATATTTCATGCAAATTTTTTTTTTTGTTTGTGCAATTAATTGATTATTTGGATTTTTTTGGGATGTGTTTTTATATTTTCTTTAATTTACAATAATAACCAAACAAAATGAAAGATAATTCTCTAAAAAAATCATTTTCCTTATTATTTTCTTTAACAACCAAACAAAATAGAGAATTTTAAAATTCTTGTAGTTTCTTTTCCTTTCTTTAACATTTTTCTTTCCTCCTAAAATCTTAGAACCAAACAAAGCCTAACAGTTTCGATACAAATAACTCAATGACTATATTTGTGATGTGACCAAAATGCGTTAATACATGTGTTAACAGGTTTAATAATGAAGAGTTGGGCACAAATCATGATCGTTCTACTCAATGTTACAATTGTAATTTTCTTTTTAATACAATCATCTCAAGGTATTTTATAAATGTTAATCAGAAACCATCCTCACATATACGTAAAAACTCATTCAAAAAAAAAAGGGTGATAAAAAATAAGAGACTTCAAACTTAAGATATTCATTATACCACTTTTGAATTTTCACTGCTCAATTATGTTTCCAATGATAATATTATAATTGCAATTAATTTAATAAGATAAGATCGTTATTTAAAAACATATCATTATTGAGGTGTCAAAATCTACTCTTTCACATCAAAAAAAAAGAAAAAAAAGAAAAAATAAACTCCATCTGGTGCTACATCCATAGAAATTTGCCACGTGTATATTTAATAGATAAACTAATGAAAACGACAATCCGACAATCCGACAATCCATTTACAAGAAAAGTCGAGATATGCTGGACTCCTTCTTATAATGAAGCCACCATGGCCACAAAGTTTCAGTTCGTACAATAATAGATTGTTTTTTTCAAAGATTTATCCTAACTTCTGTGTTTCATGGGAAGATACCAAACTCAAGAGTTAAGTTTTTAAAATGCAACGTCAATTTAAACTCGATTAATTGAAGGGGAGATTATTGAAAATAAGTTGTGTAGGTAAAAACTAGAGAGTAATTTGCAAGCTAAATTTTGTTCATTTGTTTTGAAACAAACCAAGGTCGGAACTACAACAGCAGCGTAATAAGTAAATTCGAGCTCTTGATGCAACCAAGAGAAGACGTGCTGTAGTTCGCCATACCTGTTTTCTTAAAGACAAAGACGGAAAAATAATTTGGGGCCTTCTAAAATAAAGTCATTCAGTATTAATTTACATGAGGTAGGTCTCTCATTAAATGACATATGTTTATTTTTACCGGTTGTATAAGTTTTAAGAATTGAATTTTAATCGATAACCTGTTAACTAATTTACCATCTCTCTCTCTCTCTCTACCACTTGCCTTTTCTTTCTTCTTTTATTCAATAAAATGAATGTTTTTTGTTTAAATTTTTATTTTCTTAAAAAATTAAAGTTTAAAACAAATAATAATATATCCATTCTTAGAAAACAAGAGATGTGCTTAAAACCCTATTTGGGCACGACTATCGGACCAAAAATGCATTTTTTCCTTAAATAATACTACTATTAAAGTGTCATTAATATAACTTCCAAAGTCAATATACATAAATTTCACAAGCTGAGAAAACATAAATTAAAATTTTCAAATAACATCGAAAGATTTTTCATATTTTTTCACACAATTCACATCAATAATGTACAATAATGAAAATAAAAGTACTCAAATTAAATACTTCAAACTTCACACACACACTCTTGCATAGCCCTAAGTTTCAAGCTCTCTCACTCACTGGTAAACACTCTTAAGACATACATACATTGAAACGAAATTAGTAATGGCTTCATACGCCATAATATATTCATACTTATAAAATAAAAGTGATCATTCATTTGGACACATTTGACTCAAGGTTTCCCAACATGATAAGTCTCGATATCCTTGGTGAGATCGAGGGCGTAGGAGAGCAATGAAAACGGATGCCCGACATCTTCGTTAAGCATCTCATATTCGAAGGTCCATGTGACCAAATCGATCCCATTCTTAGTCTCCACGAATGAACTCTTTGTATTCCTTCATCACATCTGCTTCGGGCACCCTGAATTCAATCAACTTCTTCTCCTCATCTATGGCTTGAAGCCGGTTTTTGGCGATCCTTGCTTTTCCATCTGTTTTGAAACATGTGGACTATGAATTACTATATATATATATATATATTGATACAATCATTTCGGAATACCCTAAAGATATTAACCAAAAAATACTCCCTTACACAAGCACACTCACTCAAAGGAAGAGGGATAGAAGACAGGAGAGTTCGAACTCAAGATCATTCTGATACACTTTCGAACCCTTACAACCCGACTTCGCCTCAAGTTGAAAGCTTATTAATAATCGACTTGACTTTGAAGAATTTAATTAGCTTATTAATAATAAATTATTACATTATATCAATATTTCACACTCAAGCTGATAGAACAATATAACTATTCCTCTTCCAATTTACACTCTTTACTTTATTTTTCATATTTTACAAACTTCTAATTGAATGCACCAGGCACTTCAGTGCCAATCGCCAGGTTCTAAGTGAGATCAACCAATGTCGGCCAGCTAAGCACGAAATATTCTTTAGACGAGTTTTATTTATTTTTTTAAATAATAGGTACACACATCACTCATACATACACTGTCAAGATCCAAATTATGACACTAAACTCTCCAGTCTTAGAAATTAGGATACGTACCCATTAGACTGAAGAGCCACAAATAAATTTATCTGTATATATATATATATATATATATATATATATATACACATTGTTTAGATGAGTTAATATATATCTTTTAGGAAAAATTACACTGACTATCCCTTGAGGTTTAACTAATTTACGAAAAAAATTTTATTTTTTCATAAATTACCAAAAACCCCTAAGGTCATATCCATATTACAAATTTTTTTGAATTTCTAAAAATACGCCTTACTTTTTTTTGGGTGATTTATATTGACCACCCTGAGATTAGGCAAATTTACGAGAACCCCCTGTGTAGCACCTACTTAGGTTGACTTATCAACAATATTAATTCTTTTTTTTCTCTTTGTAATATTGTTATCATAAAATTTTCATGTAATAGATTTGAAAAAAAAATATGATTACTTATTCAAATAAATATTCCGAATTTAATGTTATAAATTTATACTAAATATACGTAATATGTGCTAAATTTATATTTAAGAAAAATATAATTATATGCGTCGTATATATCCATTATGTGAAATGAGAAATACAAACATTGATTGAAATAAAATATTAAAATTAAATAGTGCACTTGAAAATTTTATTTAGCTTGAGGACTCTAATTCATTTCTCTTAAAATTGACTCCGTATTAGCGATAATATAACATACTTGATGTGTTGGTAGATACTTTTAATTCATTAAATTCAGAATATTTATTTGAATAAATAATCACATTTTTTTTTCAAATCTATTACATGAAAATTTTATGATAATAATATTACAGAGGAAAAAAAAGATTTAATATTATTGATAAGTCAACCTAAATAGGTGCTAGTTGTAATATTGGTATAACCTCAGGAAGTTTTTGATAATTTTTGAAACCACAGGGGTTTCTCATAAATTAACCTAATATCAGGGTGGTCAGTGTAAATCATCCAAAAAAAGAAAAAGGGTATTTTCAAAAATTCAAATGAATTTGTAATATGGATATATAATCTTAGGAGATTTTTAATAATTTTTAAAAAAATAAATTTTTTTTTATAAATTAGTCAAACCTCAAGAATAATCAATGTAATTCACCCTATCTTTTATACGCGCTAGTGTAGAAACACTAAATAGTAAATTTAAGCTACATAAACAGTAAGATGTATACAACGATATTATAACACAATTATATTTACAATATCAAAGTTATTATTAATAAATAGTAAAACAAGAATGGCATAAGTTCTATGTTTGAAAACTTTTAACAGCTTCCATACAAATAACTCAATGACTATATTTGTGATGTGACCAAAATGCGATTATACATGTGTTAACAGGTTTAATAATGAAAAGTTGGGCACAAATCATGATCGTTCTACTTAATGTTACAATTGAATTTTTTTTTTAATACAATCATCTCAGGATATTATATAAATATTAATTAAAAAACATCTTCACATATACGTACACATACATTCAAAAAAAAAAAAAAAGATAAAGGACAAAAAAGTTCAAACTTAAAATATTTTTTATACTACTTTCAAATTTTCACTACTCAATTATGATTCCAATGATAATATTATAATTATAATTAATTTAATAAGATAAGATCGTTATTTAAAAATATATCATCAATAAGGTGTCAAAATCTACCCTTTCGCATCAAAAAAGAAAAAAAAAAATTAGACTCCATCTGGTGCTACATCCATAGAAATTTACCACGTGTATATTTAATAAATAAACTAATGAAAACGACAATCCGACAATCCGACAATCCATTTACAAGAAAAGTCGAGATTTGCTGGACTCCTAATAATAAACCACCATGGCCACACAGTTTCAGTTCGTACAATAATAGATTGTTATTTTCAAAGATTTATCCTAACTTCTATGTTTCAAGGGAAGATGCCAAATTCATGAGTTAAAAGTTTTCAAAATGAAACGTCAATCTACAGTCGATCAATTGAAGGGCACTTCAGACGGCGCGTACCATGAAAACGTAATTTAGGAGACTTTAATTTAAGGGGAGATTATTAAAAATTAGTTGTGTACGTAAAAACTAGAGAGTAATTTGCAAGCTAAATTTTGTTCATTTGTTTTGAAACAAACCAAGGTCGGAACTACAACAGCAGCGTAATAAGTAAATTCGAGCTCTTGATGCAACCAAGAGAAGACGTGTTGTAGTTCGCCATACCTGTTTTCTTAAAGACAAAGACGGAAAAATAATTTGGGGCCTTCTAAAATAAGGTCACTACGTACTAATTTACATGAGGTAGGTCTCTCACTAAATGACATATGTTTATTTTTATGGGTTATGTAAGTTTTAAGAATTGAATTTTAATCGATAATCTGTTAACGTATTTACTGTCTCTCTCTCTCTCTCTCTACCACTTGCCTTTTCTTTCTTCTTTTATTCAATAAAACGAATGTTTTTTGTTTAAATTTTTATTTTCTTAAAAAATTGAAGTTTAAAACAAATAATAATATATCTATTCTTAGAAAACAAGAGATGTGCTTAAAACCCTGTTTGGGCACGACTATCGGACCAAAAATACATTTTTTTACTTAAATAATACTACCATTAAAGGGTCATTAGTATAACTTCCAAAGTCAATATACATAAATTTCACAAGCTGAGAAAACATAAATTAAAATTTTCAAATAATGTCGAAAGATTTTTCTTATTTTTTCACGCAATTCACATCAATAATATACAATAATGGAAATACAAGTACTCAAATTAAATACTTCAAACTTCACACATACACTCTTGCATAACCCTAACTTTTCAAGCTCTCTCACTCACTGGTAAACACTCTTAAGACATACATACATTGAAACGAAATTAGTTATGGCTTCATACGCCATAATATATTCATACGTATAAAATAAAAGTGATCATGCATTTGGACACATTTGACTCAAGGTTTCCCAACATGATAAGTCTCGATATCCTTGGTGAGATCGAGGGCGTAGGAGAGCAATGAAAACGGATGCCCGACATCTTCGTTAAGCATCTCATATTCGAAGGTCCATGTGACCAAATCGATCCCATTCTTAGTCTCCACGTGGATAGAAATGATGAACTCTTTGTATTCCTTCATCACATCTGCTTCGAGCACCCTGAATTCAATCAACTTCTTCTCCTCATCTATGGCTTGAAGCCGGTTTTTGGCGATCCTTGCTTTTCCATCTGTTTTGAAACATGTGGTCTATGAATTATTATATATATATATATATATATTGATACAATGATTTCGGAACACCCTAAAAATGTTAATCGAAAAATACTCCCATACACACACACACACTCACTCACTCAAAGGAAAAGAGATAGATATAAAAGAGTTCGAACTCAAAACCTTTCTGATACACTTTCGAACCCCCACCACCAAACTTCACCTCAAGTTGAATGCTTATTAATAATCGACTTGGCTACGAAGAATTTAATTAGCTTATTAATAATAAATTATTATATTATATCAATATTTCAAACTCAAGCTGATAGAACAATATAACTATTCCTCTTCCAATTTACACTTTTTACTTTATTTTTCTTATTTTACAAACTCCTAATGGAATGCACCCGGCACTTCAGTGCCAATCGCCAGGTTCTAAGTGAGATCAACCAATGCCAGCCAGCTAAGCACGAAATATTCTTTAGACGAGTTTTCTTTATTTTTTTAAATAATAGGTACACACATCACCCATACACGCACTGTCAAGATCCAAATTATGACACTAAGCTCTCCAGCCTTTGAAATTAGGATACATATTCATTAGACCGAAGAGCCACAAATAAACTTATCTATCTATCTATCTATATATATATATATTGTTTAGATGAGTTAATATATATCTTTTAGGAAAAATTACACTGATTACTCCTAATGTTTGACTAATTTACGAAAAATTGCTTGCTTTTTTAAAAATTATCAAAAATTTCCCTAAGGTTATATCCATATTATAAACTTATTTGAATTTTTAAAAATACCCTTTTCTTATTTTTGGGTGGTTTATATTGACACCCTGAGATTAGGTTAATTTATATGAAATCCCATGTGGTTTTAAAAATTACGTAAAACTCTCTGAGATTATACTAATATTACAACTAGCACCTACTTAGGTTGACTTATTAACAATATTAATTCTTTTTTTTCCCTTTGTAATATTGTTATCATAAAATTTTCATGTAATAGATTTAGAAAAAAATGTTATTACTTATTCAAATAAATATTTCGAATTTAATATTATGAATTTATACTAAATATACGTAATATGTGTTAAATTTATATTTAAGAAAAATATAATTATATGCATCGTATATATCCATTATGTGAAATGAAAAATATAAATATTGATTGAAATAAAAAATTAAAAATAAATAATACATTTGAAAACTTTATTTAGCTTGAGAACTCTAACTCATTTTTCTTAAAATTTATTTCGTATTAGCAATAATATAACATACTTGATGTGTTGATAAATACCTTTAATGTATTAAATTTAGAATATTTATTTGAATAAATAATCTTTTTTTTTCAAATCTATTACATGAAAATTTTATGATAATAATATTACAGAAGAAAAAAAAAATTTAATATTATTAATAAGCCAACCTAAGTAGGTGCTAGTTGTAATAGTTAATATAAACTCAGAGAATTTTTAATAATTTTTGAAATTATAAGAAATTTTTTATAAATTAATCCAATTTCAGAATGATCAGTGTAAATCATTCAAGAAAAAAAAAGAAATAATTTTAATTTATGCTTTTTTTTTAAATTCCTATCCAAATATAATTTTCTTACTTTGAAGTACTTTTTTTTTTTCCCTTCAAAAAACAATCCATCCAAACAAACTCTATCAGAGCGCCCATGCGTGTCAACGGATCATGGCGATGATGTGTACGTTTACGCATCGGACATGTCGGTGTTCATCTCATTTGCGTGAGCTTGTTCATTATTTCATTATTTTGTTATAATTTTTTAATCAATAACGATTGATTATTGACGAATATATTAAGATAATCAATTCGAATCTTCTCGGAATAATGTGTTTATAGTTTCAGTCAAAAACATATATATATAATCAATAAATTAATTTTAATAA
Source organism: Petrea volubilis (assembly GCA_026212405.1). NCBI lineage: Eukaryota > Viridiplantae > Streptophyta > Magnoliopsida > Lamiales > Verbenaceae > Petrea > Petrea volubilis. The sequence goes on from CM047885.1 coordinate 1,002,518, forward strand.
ATTACGCGTGGTCGAAAATTCACTAACCACGAGTGTAGCTCCAGCAAATGATGGATCCAACATGGCCAAATTCACCCTCGTGCAAGTCACACCCTTGTATTTTCTCAGGGCTTGCTGTGGAGACATGGTGTGGCTTGTGCCTGAACAGATCATGAAACACATCTCCCCCAGCTTTGAACTCTATTGCTGCAATCAACTTACCAGTTAAACCCATATTCTCTAAGTATATTATGAGAACTCTGTAATTAATATTAATGGACTTTATGTGTTGCTCAAAGGCGGTGAGGTCCTTATGTCTTCTCCCTCTTTATGTAGAGTTCTGAGGCCACTGGCAGAGTTAAACCCTCTAGGTAGAGTGATACATCAATGAGTTACGATCACAAATAATAAAAATAGTCAAGTTTTTTATTTTTTTTTAAAAAAAGGTGCAGCGAAGAGACAGTTTGGATCATTTGCTATACAATAGTGGTACATCTCCTTCTTCATTTATCAATACGTGCTACATGTATTAATGAGTGGTTGAAATAAGAAAAGAGGGAAATTTATGATATGAAAATATTTTTAAATATGTTTTTTCCTTATTTCAATCACTTACTAACATATGTAATATATATTAATGAATGGAAGAGAAAATATAATATAATTTTATAATAAAGAATACGGACCAGCAAAGAGAATATTTCAAGACAATTAAAATTACTACTCAAATATAACTATATATATAGAATAATTTAAAAGTAAAAACGTTAGTGTACATTCACCCTAAATATGTGGCTTGCCACGCTTCTGGTTAAAAAAAAAAGGTGCAGTGAAGAGATAGTTTAGATCATCTGTTACATAATAATGCTATATATCCTTCCTTATTTATTATTACACGCTATATATGTTAGTGAATGATTAAAATAAGAAAAGAGAAATTTATGATACGAAATTTTTTTTAAATATATTTTTTTTCATTTTAATTACTTATTTATAAATGTAATATTTATTAATAAATAGAAAAATAAATATAATATAATTTTATAACAGAGCATCCGAATCAGCGTAGAGAATATTTCAAAAGGCAATTAAAATTGCTACTTAGATATCACTATATATATTGAATAATTTTAAAGTAAAAACGTTAGTGTACGTTCACCCTAAATATGTGGCTTGCCACGCTTCTGATTAGATAGCCAGTCGTATTAATTTCTGATTAGACAGCTGATAGCAGTGGCTGTCTTGATCGCATTATTTAGTGGGGTCGTGCTATGAAAGTTTAAATCAAAGTGTCGGGTCCAAATTAAAAAAAAAAAAAAAATAAATAGCATTGTCAGTATAATAGTTTATTATTATATTAAAATATACAGTCAATGATTAAAAACACCAGATATTTCAATAGACAAGATTTAATTTAATGCATTACCTTGTAATCGGTGTTGAGTCTGAACACAAAAAATAATTTGTTTTTTTAATAAGTTTCATAAACTTTTATTAAGAAAAATAATTGGATAAAAACAAATAACTTTTTGTATAACATAAATCGAGAAATAAGTATATATTAAACAATCCATGTAATAATAGAATATGTCCATTTCTCCGATTGATTTTAGTATAATTAAGGTCTGATTTTTTTTGAAAATTTTTATATCAAAATAAATGATAAATAATTTCAATTATTTAAAATTAAAGTAAATGACAAACATGTAAATAAAAAGAACTTGTTATTCGATTTAAATGAAAATTTAAATTATCTTATTTTAAATATATTGGATAAATATTGAATTCTCTCAAAAGTATGATTCGTCTTATATTTCTTGAGTGGAAAACATCAAAAGAAATATTACAGCTTCTAATTGTATCACCACACAATTTCATGAAAACATGTGAAAAATGCTATCATAAGGTTTCCAACAAATAATTTGAAATCGACATAACGAAACATTCGTCGTTTACCAAATTCCAAAAAGCAATAAAGTCAATAATGTAGGGAAAAAAAAGCTATTGTTTTCAAGACATTAAATAGCATTTATGAAATTTGGAAAATTTGGACAGACGTGCTGGAATCAATATACTACATGAGTACATGGGATGCTCCCCCTGTTACTGTTAAGTCAATAATTAAATAAAGTAGGATGGATCATATCATATATGAACAAAATTGCTGATAAAAAATGTATGATCTATTCAGTCACCTCATATCTGTTAAGTGTAAAATGAATAATGCTACATCAGTTTAGAACTTATTCTAGTAATCGCATTGATTTTTTTTTTTGATAATTGTAATCGAAATGATTCTTTTGTCTGAACTTTTGACGAGTTTCATTCGAAAAAATTTGCAAATTAAATTATCCACTAGTTTTTGTATTGGATTTAATTAGGAGAAAAGATACTATTAAAAATAGTATCAAAGAGGAATATATTCCTCAGGATCTTGATCTTTTAATTGATGGACTATTCCAAAGGTTGAACATAAAGTTATGTATCAATTAGAAACCTTCAAAAAATTAGAACTAAAACAAGTTAAAACTATAGAAGAGACTCTCTCTTTTAAAAATGATGAAATAATCATAAAATTGCTTAATGATAAAGATTTAAATCAGTATAAATATACTCATAAATTTATTCATATAGGACTAGTGCAAGTTGCTTTTAAACCGCTTACACTAGAAAGATTACCTGAAAGCTTTATAGCAGCTTTACGTGATGGATGCAATTTATAGTGGAAACAATCTTTAATAGGTATAACTCAATCTAGATTAGCTCATGATTCAGTTTATTTTAACGTTTATCCTAATTTACAATTATCTTTAACTGATGTTAGTATTCTTGATGCTTTAACCTTAAATGTTAAACACATGGTTATAATTATGCTCCAGGATTAGAAGTTATGGGTGTCTGTTATATAATTTACTATAAGCCACTTCATACACTAAATCCACAGTGCAGAATGGTGAATAAACAATTAAATGAAACTATTTTAACGGACACTAATTTTAGTAAGTCTAATATTACTACTAGAAGAGCTATTAAATGGGAATAATAAATTTTTCTGAACATTGGGTAATAGAATGAGTTGTTCCAACCCAACCCAATACTCAAAACCATCCTACAGATGTTATAAAAACCCCAGAAGGAGTTGTTAAAATACAATTTGATGATAATAGAAGACTAATAACACTTGGATCTAGGTTAAGTAGATCACAATCTTCACTATTAGAAAAATTATTTTTTGTGATCGATTTTGTGACATTTTGGCTTAAATCTGTCACAAAAACAGACATGTGACCGAATCTGTGATCGAAAAAATCAGTCACGAAAACCTTGGTCACAGTTTTTGGTGACCGAATCTGTGACTGACTGTTTTGTGACTGACATTTAATTCACAGAAAAAAATAATAGTGATCAAAATTTCGGTCACAGAATGAAGGAAATAGTGATCGAAAATTGGGTCACAAAATGGAAAGAATAGTGACTAAAACTCTAGTAAAAGAATGAAATTTATAGCAGTGATCGAAATTTTGATCACAGAATAAATAAATAGTGACCAATGTTTCGGTCATAGATTGAAAATGAATAGTGACCGAAATTTGGATCACAAAAATTTAGAAGCAAATTTTGACTTTATAATTTGTGACTAAAAAATCGATCACAGATTTGTAACTATAGATTTTTGCGAATGTATTTTTGGTTACAAACATGACCAATAATATCAATTCTTGGTTCAATTTGTCAATTCCCCAATTATTTTTTTTTCAAAACTTGAAATTTAATGTCAAAATAACACAAAAAATAAATTAATCATCACAAACCAACGCCAAACATACACCAATATCTGCAAAACATCATGAATAAACATTATAACATTCTACATAATTCAATACTTATCATTATAAACATCACAAACATTCGTCTACCAATCATGATCAACTCCAAACTATCTATCCAACATTCCTGATCAAGTCATATCTTTGTCCACGAAAAGCATCACCTTGCTCAAATCCTCTACATATACACATACATATTCACCAAATAGAAATAACAAGATAACTGTCGATGTCATATATCGTTCTCATCATTATCACCGCACAATTTTTTTGACCTATTAATTTGCACTACTAGAAAACAATGAAATAGCCACGGGCAAAATCGGTTGCCAACAGCTACGGACCTAGCCACGGATTTTTCCGTAGCTAAATGTGAAAAATCTATGGCTATATAATTTTTTTTAAAAAAATATTAATATTTTTAGTCACGGATAAAACCATGGCTAGAAAATATTTATTTTTTATTTTAAATGTATATATTAGCTATGATTTTATCCGTGGCTAAATTTGAAAAAAAAAATCCATCTTGGCTACTGATAAAACTGTGGCTAGGAAATATTTATTTATTTTTTTTAAAAATGTATATATTAGCCGCAGTTTTGTCCGTGGCTAATTTGAATTTTTTTTTTCCATTTTGGCCATGGATAAAACCATGGATAGGAAATATTTAATTTTTTTAAAAATGTATATATTAGCCACGGTTTTATCCGTGCCTAAATTTGAAAAAAAAAAATTTCCCTTCTTGGCCACGGATAAAACCGTAGCTAGGAAATATTTAATTTTTTTTAAAAAAATGTATATATTAGACAGTTTTATCCGTGGCTAAATTTGGAAAAAAAAAATTTCTTTCCCTTCTTGGCCATGGATAAAATCGTGGCTAAAAAATATTTAAAATTTTTGTTTTTTAAAAAATGTATATATTAGCCACGGTTTTATCCGTGGCTACATTTGGAAAAAAAAATTTTGTTCCCTCATTGGCCACGGATAAAATCGTGGCTAGGAAATATTTGAAAATGTTTTTAAAAAAATGTACATATTAACCATGGTTTTATCCGTGGCTAAATTTGAAAAAAAATAATAATTTCCCTTCTTAGCCACAGATAAAACCATGGCTAGGAAATATTTAATTTTTTTTAAAAAAATGTATATATTAGCCACAATTTTATCTGTGGCTAAATTTGAAAAAAATAATTTTTTTTTTCATCTTGGTCACCGATAAAACCATGGTTAGGAAATATTTAATTTTTTTTAAAAAAAAATGTATATATTAGCCACGAATTTATCCGTTGCTAAGTCTTGAATTTAATTTTTTCAATTTTAAATAGCTCACTTATATTGCTCGATCCAACATTTCGAGACTTAAAAAGGTTTGAACCCTTTCAAAATCATATTGTTTTCATCATGATTATTATATTTTTGCATCTTATGAGTGAAAAGTTATAGTTTGTTTAATGAAAATACATTTTTGCCTTTCAGTGATATATATGAATGACTTCATAATTTGGTAACAATGTATGCTAAGGTCAATTAACTTGTCACAAATTATTAAAAAATGGACTTTATTTGGTATTTCAAGCATATTGATTAGTCTTCAAGATGTATTACTCTAATCGTATGGTTACGTCTAACCTAATTAACAAAAGCACCTGATTTGGATAAAGTCAACTGATAATTTTGATTCTCGGTCACGGAAAAAACCATGGCTAGAAAATAATATAATTTTTTTTTTATAAAAAGGGCCCTTAGCCATGTTTTTATCCGAAAAAATCCATGGCTAGAAAATAATTTATTTATTTTTAAAAAATGCCTTGCTTAGCCACAAAAAAAATCTGTGGCTAAGTCCAAATAATCTGTGGCTAAGTGCTTATATATAAGCAACACTTAGCCATTTTCAGATCTTGTTTCTTCTCTTCCCCCCAAGAGGTACCCTAATCCCCAACACACACACACACCCCCCTTCTCCCCCGGCGCCATCGCCCGCGGCGGTCCCTCCTCCCCCCTCCCCCTAGTCGCGCCTCCTCCCCTCCCACCCCCCCAATGCCTCCCAACAGCCCCCCACTCATCCCAAAGACACACACACACACACATTCTTGTTATTTTTAGCTTTTTATTTATATTTTATTCGTTGAGATAAAATTTTAATTTTGTTTGTTGTTTTGGTGTATTTGACAATATTTGTAGGTTGATATTATATATATAATTTGTGGAGGTGAAATTTGAACAATGTATGAATTGTTATGATTTTTGTTGAGGTGAATTTTATTTTGAACAAGTTTAGATTATGAGTTGTTATATATGAACTAGTTTGTTTGGATTAGCCATTGTTATGAACATATTTGGATTATGGATTGTTGTGAACAAATTTGTTTGGATTATGAATTGTTATGAACAAGTTTGTTTAGATTATGGATTGTTATGAACAAGTTTGTTTGGATTAGGGATTTTATGAACAATTTATGTTGGGGTGAATTTTGTTGCTGAGGTGGGTTTAAAATTGGGTAAAATATTTTTGATAGGAAGCATGTTGAATAATGTGTGAAATAATTTGCTTTGTTTTAAGTCTTTATGGATTGTGCCATTAATGAAGAATGTTGAATAAATATTAATGACAAACTTGTTCTATCTAGATATGAAGTTTAGAAGTGATGTTAACTTACCTTCGTTTTATGTTTACAGAATATGGATATACGGGAAATTTGAGATTGGATGTATAATAGGTTAACTGTTGATTGAAAAAATTACACCAAACAATTTATGAATGGTCTTAATTAGGTTATTCAATTCGCAACTACACAACCGCAAAATATATAGCTGATAAAGGCCTTATTAGGTGTCCGCGTTCAAAGTGTACGAATAGGAAATATAAGGATACTAGTAATATGCGTTGCGATTTGATGAAATTTGGGATTCAACCCGAGTATTGGTATTGGACTTCACATGGCGAGTTAGCTCCAGAAACTCAAAACATGGAGCTCGGTGGTGCTATGGGTGTGAATTCATTTCACCATGGTATGTATTATCGTCTCAATTCAAATGTCGAATTGAGTCATGATACCAAGACTGAGCGAAACAATGAACAATATCCTAATATGTAAGCTCAACAGTTTTATAACATATTAGAGATTGCGCATCGACCATTGTGGCCAGGTTATGACACTCAGACGGAGTTATCAATGGCTCTTCAAATAATGTCATTAAAATCCGACCACAGTTTATCTTAGGGTTGTTTTGATCGAATGGAAGAACTTGTGATGTCGTCAAATCCGTCGGATAATCATGTTCCTAACAACTATTATGAAGCAAAAAAATAGTTAAGAGTTAGGTTTAACATTGGTGAAGATTGATTGTTGCATCGAGGGGTATAAATTGTATTATAGTGAAGATTAATGTTTAGAGGAATGTAAGTTTTGTAGGCATACAAGATTTAAACCATCTAAGAGAGGTAGTAGGAATCATGTTCCTTATAGAAAGATGCATTACATGCCTCTTATTCCAAGATTGAAAAGGTTGTATGCTTCTTCAAAATTAGCTGATCAAATGAGGTGACATCGTGAGCACAGAGGAGAGCTTGGTGTTATTTGTCATCCATCTGATGGTCTGGCATTGAAACTTTTCAATGAAAAGTATTCTGAATTTGCTGCTGAGCCACGAAACATTAGGCTTGGATTATGTGCCGATGGATTTAATCCATTTAATCATACTTCGTCGAAGCAATACTTGTGTTGGCTCGTGATTGTTACTCCATACAACTTGTCGCAAGAAGTGTGTATGACTACACCTGATAACTCTATTTTATAGAGTTATTTTGGAGCCTAAATTAACAATATCGAACCAAATTAAGTTAAAATGCTAGTTCTTGGGGTTAAGAAATGTTAATTAAGTTTAATTATTTTTATTTTATTTTGCAGAGGGCATTTTTGGAGAAGAGAAAACAAAAAGATAGAAAAAAATGCATTGTGGAAGATTCCGCCTAGGCGGCTACCAGCACGCCTAAGCGGCACTGAAGGAAGCGAGAATTAATTCCAGAGGCATGACCGCCTAGGCGGCCACTAGCACGCCTAAGTGGCAATGAGGAGCTCTAGTTTGTCAAATTTCCCGAGAGCCCAACGCCTAGGCAGTATTCTCTGACCGCCTAGGCGAGGCGGTTAATTGGAAGTTGACAGGAGATTTGAATCACGTTTTAAACTTAAAAAAAGGCAGTTTTTGAAAGAGAACAGGTAGATCTGGACAGAAAGAGAACAGAGAAGACAGGAAGGAAGATCTGAAACAAGGAAGAAGTCTTAGAGAAGGAGATTCACGCCACACAAGAGTTTTCCTTCTTCAAACTCTTCTTGTTTTTCATGTCTATGTTCTGTATAGTTTTTGCCATGAAATCTATTTGTATGGCGAATTAAACTCATTTCTAGGTTTTTGATGGAACCTTGTATGGATTTTAATTGAATTCTATGAATCTCTATTATGTACTATGCATCTCAATTGTTTTGTGTGATCTTAATGCATTCTATTGATTGGCCATCATTAGAAGTGAATTGTTAACCGTGATTGAGCTCGAGAGAGGATATCATGGTTTAGAACTACACAAAACAGCCTAAGTTCATATTGTTTTGGAATATGATTCGCAGGAAGGACGAGAGTACCAACGTGCCTTAGGTAGTCACTCGAAATTGGGTCTTAATGCTATTATCTATATTCAATTCTCATAGAGATATAGAGAATTAATATAGTTAATAAGGTTTATGCTATATCGAGAGAGTAGTTTAGATAAAATAGAATTTCGAATTATTGAGCATGCGTTGTTACTTGATAGAGATGATTAGGAGAGTCGATTAGACGACATACAAGGGGAAGTTAAGAACCTAGATTATGTTCTCTTGGTGTTTTGCTGTAATTTACTAATTTCATATATTGTTTATTTGTTATCAAATTCACAAATCTATACTTTTTATTTTTAATTGCTCAAATTAAGAAGTCATAAATTGTATAAAGAAGATTAAGATATTGCTTAGGAATTAGTTCTCGTGGGATCGATATTTTTATACTACTTGTGCGATAAGTATACTTGCGTGTGCTCGTTACAAACGCAACAACACCGTACATGTTTTTGACATGCTTGATTCCGGAGCCACGTAACCCGAAAGAAAGGATTGATGTGTACTTGCAGCCTCTAATTGACGAGCTGAAAATTCTATGGTTAGAAGGAGTTGAACCGTATGATATTTCCAAAAGGCTGTATTGGAAAGACAATGTGGTCCACCATAACTTGGATGTAATGCACATCGAATTTTTTTTTTCGACAACATACTCAACACTGTCATGAATATTAAAGACAAGACTAAAAGAGGTAATTTTTGACAATAATGCATTTCATAATGAACTTGAAGATGATGAGTTACGAGATGATGCAAACGAATATGACGATGACGAGGAGGATGAATTTGATGATGATGGCGACGAAGGAGATGATGCGATTAAATATGATGATGATGATGAAGATGAAGTTGATGAGAATGAAGATGATGAATAGGATTCATATTTTAATTGTTGATGTAGTTTATATTTGTGATTTATTGTCATAAATTCTTGTGAATTGTTATTATGTAGCTAATGCTTGTGAATTGTTATTTTGTATTTATTCATAATTGATGTGTGATCAATTGTTGTGCATTTTATTAACCCTTGTTAACATTTTATTAATTTTCTCGATTATTTGTTTAGAATTCTGAAACAGATGGTCGGGAGATCAAAAAAAGGCAAAGAGAAAGTATTAGACTTAGGGTCTAATAGACATATGCCTCCATCGACTAATCTGAACATCAATTTAGGTAGCTCGAGATCAGATTCTCCATCCCCTGCCTTGGGGTCCGCCCCCTCAACACTAATGAATGAAGGCCGATCCACCGACATGTCTCAAAATAATGATACCGGTGGACATCAGATTCTAATAATGCTACGAGGAAAAGAGTAAGTGAATTGATTTATATAATTTTGTTATCTTATCAATAAATGGATATCTATTCTATATATTTTTATGTGTATTGTAATGTATAATTTTGTTTTTCCACTTGTACAATAGGTTTGACTTTGAGGAGAAATGTATCGAAGAGATTGGTTGGATAATTGAGAATGGTTTCAAGAGACCATGACCTACTTGGAAGAAGGTCCCGATAGAAACTTCTGAGATGTGGTTTGTCCAGTTTAAGGTATGTGTATTTACTTAGTTTAATAGAGATTTGATTGTTACTATAACTTGTTCATATATGATATTTTTTTTCTTGATTTTTTTTAGAAAAAATTCTTTTGGCGGCCTGATCATTCGAACCGAATTTGGAAGAATTTCAAGCATAAAGGTTCAGAGATCTTGAAAAATAGTCTGGCTGAAGCTCGTAAGGATAACCGTAGGCCTAATTGGATAGGTGAGGAATCTTGGGATGCTTTATGGGTTATATGGGGCACCCCAAAGTTCCAGAGTATAAGCCAGCCGAATGGGGCAAACTGAGCACCGACTTGTGACGGAAAGGGATTCCCTGGCCATAAGGGAGGATCCAGATCTCATCTCAGGTGGCAAGATCATTTGAAAAGTAATTACTTTTTCCTTGTATTTTATTTAATTAATTGAAGTATTGTTGATTTTTATGGTTTTATCTCATTACTGTCCTTAATTCTATATTTTAAAAACTTTTTACTTCATTTTTATTGCAGACAGAAAAATATGGTCATCGGCCTTCTGTTGACGAAGCATTTGAGGCTCTCCATTATTCGAGAGACGAGGATAGAACCGAGTATAATGTGGATGAGCGAGGAAATACTACTTTGGTAGTTTTCTATATTTATTTATCTTCACATATTATTGCTAAGTACGCTTTTATAACAATTATGTATGTTTTTTTTTTTTTTTGCAGGAGAGCTTCAGAGCTAATTATGATGAACCTTGTTCTCGAGCCATCGAGAATGGACAAGGAGGACCTATTCAGCAGCCCATAAGTTGGAGGAAACATTAAAAAGAGTATTTGTTAGATATATATACTTATTAAAAACTATATATATACTTTATTAAAAAATATGTACAAGAAAAAGCTCTAATTATTTTCTTTTTACGTTTTAGATTTGGAAGTAGGCAGTCGGCGGTCCAAAGAAGGGTCGGTGGTATGGGGTTGCCGGTGGACCCTCTGCCGTGACTGTTGAGTCTTTCAGCTTATGGATTGATTTGAATACTTAGGTTGACCCCAAGACAGAGGAGCTCACAAAAAAGATGAGCGATTTAGAGGAGAAGTACAATCAGAAGATGGTCGAGATAGAAGAAAAGCATAGTCGAGAGATCTCCAGCCTTCAGAAGACTGCGTCCCTAATGGCGGCAACCTCAAAAAACTCATGCGTCGATTAGCTCCGTGGCATAAGAAGGGCTCTACTTCGTCTGCTCCTGTTGCTCGGGATGAAAATGAGGGCAACGACGACGATGATAATGATGAGGAGGATGATGGAGACGATGATGTTCCTACATTTGACTTTTAAATACTGTTATCCTACATTTGACTTTTAAATACTGTTATGTATGTATTGTTGCATGCATTGTTTTGTATGAATTGTTGTATTAAACTAGTAGAATAATATTAATTATTAATTATATATATGATAGAATATGCCATATGGATTGTTATTATTACATTGATATATAGTTTATTGGTATTTATGTTTGTTGGTAAAAAAAAATTGCAGGTTTTGGGGTGTATTAAAATCAAATTAATTATAACAAAAACTATCAGATTAGCGATGATTTTTTCCATCTCTAATTTTAATTTTTTAAAAAACATTTATTTTTAGCCACGAATTTTTCCATGTCTATATTTCAAAATTTTTTAAAAATATTTATTTTTGGCCACAGATTTATCCGTGGCTATATTTATTTATTTATTTATTTTTAATAAATTATTTTTGGCCACGAATAAATCCGTGGCTATATTTATTTATTTTTTTAAAAATATTTATTTTTGGCCACAGATTTATCTGTGGCTATATTTATTAATTATTTTAAACAATATTTATTTTTGGCCACGGATTTATCCAAGATTCAGGGACTTTTTTCCAAGATTTCCATGCCCCACCAGTTGACTTCGTCACAATAGCTGTTATATCATCAACACACTTCTTATTATCACTGAACCTATATGACAATACATACAAAAATGAATAACAATAAAAGTTGAATAATATAAACACTAAGAACACTTAAGTAAAAATTATTACTTTAATCCGCGAGGCTGAATGAAAGTCTTTCCAACTATACTATCATTGACACTATTTTCAGTACTCGGTGTAGTAGGAACATTTATACCACTAGGATTAGCATCAGGTAGGGCTAACTGAGATGACTCCATACGCTGCATAGCCATGTTAGTTGGTGGAGGCATCGTCGAATGAGATGAAGATGGAGTGGACGTCTTCCCTTTTCCTTTTTTACCGCCGCCTGCCATCTGTTGCACAATTCTCAAAATAAATTTATATTAAGCATGTTGAATATGAAAAAGAGGAAATAGAGTTATAAAGTAAATAGTTAACACACAACAAAATCATATCGAAAGATGTTCTTGATAAAACATTCTTAACACATACATGAAATTTGATGACATTCACAATTTCATTCTATTAAAGTTCATAATAAAACAACCATAAGTACAATAATCAATTATTCATCTCTGTTATCTTCATTGCCATCTTCTTCATCATCAGAAAAATCGGATTCATCTTCTTCAAATTCATCCAAATGTTCATAATCATCTAACTGTTTAACATTTTCTACGGTTATTTGTTCACTATATCCGGTGCTCTCAACCAAATTTCCAATTGGATCAATGTCATCAACAGAATTGACAATATTAGATGGTTCCTGCAAAGCATCCTCCACATTATGGCCTCCATCAACTCTACTTCTTGGTCTAGTCTTAATTATAAAGCGCTAGTAAATTTTATCTCTTCTGTTACCAGGATAAGGGACATAATAAACTTGAGAAGTATGCTAGGCAAGAATGAATGGATCAAATTTTAGATAACTTTCATTTTGTTTTATCTCAACAATTCCGTACTCTTTGTGTACCTTAATGCCCCGGTTAGAAACTGAATCAAATCAATGGCAATTAAACAACACAACTCTTTTCTCAGGACTACCCGAATACTCAAGTTCAATCATTTCATTAAGTTTCCCATAAAATTTGAAAGATTCTTTACCTTTTATACACACACACATACCAGAGTTACAAGTCGTCTTCCATTGTGCTACCGAGTCTCTATGAAAAACTTATCCGTTGACATAGTATCTAGGCCATGTCTTGACTTCATTCATAGAACCCGAAGCTAGATCACACAAGTATTGATTTTGCACCATATTATCAGGATTGTGAACCTATTAACAATATGTTGCAAAATCGATTAGTAACTTAGGATTTCATTCATAGTTATAGATTTATAATTTCAACTTCAATTTAATTATCATACTTACATATAATTTAAAGCACTCTACAAAGTGCTTTTCAATAGATTCCTCAAATTGTTGGTCTGTAAGGTATGGCCAGTAATGTCAAGTCATGGTTTTATACATCCTAAAAAATAGAGTTTGTTAGTAATGTTCAAAATATATTAGTTCATAAATTTTAAAATTCAAACTACTGAAAGTACTTACTCAAGAAATGACAATACTTCATCACAATTAATGAGACCATAAAGTGCGGCAGCTTTCCACTCATCAGTTGCTAGAAATCTAGTATCGGACTTACCAGCTGGCTCACCCTATTGATTGAAGCATGATAGGGTACGTGGAATTTCATCATTAGAGCTCCCCACTTCATTTTGTCGACTCCTCGTGCTTTTCGATTGCACATGAGATTCAAAATAGTATGATGAGAAATAAGCCGACTCTTGGGCTAGATATGCTTCACTTATAGAGCCTCTGGTTCTATTTTTAACCATACCCTTCAAATCATGTAAATACCTCTCAAATGGATATATTCATCTACTGGACAAGACCACACATGAGTACCTCATAAGGTAAGGTGATTGGCAAATGTTCCATCGAATCAAAAAATGCCGGTGGGAAGATGCATTCTAATTTACACAAAATGACTGGTATATTTGACTCCAAGCGTAACAAGTTTTCCTCCTGTAATTCTGTGGAACACAACTCTTGAAAAACCTGACTTAACTCAATTAATGGTTTCCACACATTTTGAGGCAATGCACTAAATACACTAGGAAACAATCTTTGCATAAACACATGACAATCATAACTCTTCAAACCATGTAATTTATGCATTGCCTTGTCCACGAATCTTGCCAACTTTGAAGCATATCCATTTGGTATTTTTAAATTCTCAAGCCATGTACAAAAATCTCTATTTTGATCCTCACTTAACGTGAAACTTGCCTTTGGTTTCTCAAATTTCCCATTCTGCAAACTTCTTAAATGTAACTCTGGTCATTTATAATACTCAACCAAGTCCATTCTTGCCTTCTTGTTGTCTTTGCTTTTGCCCTTTATATTCATAACAACGTTAAGCACATTGTCAAAGACATTCTATTCTACATGCATTATATCTAAATTATGGCGCCCCAAATTATCTTTCCAATAAGGCAAATCTCAAAATATACTGCATTTTGTCCAGTTGTGCAGCACACCATAGCCAGGTAGTTTGTTATTATCAACGGGCACATCAGATATCTTGGGAAGATTACAAAATTCTTGCCATACATCTTTACCACTTAATCTTTCAGGTGGTTCTGATATCTCACATCGTCCCCTGTAGAACGTGTCTTTATTCCTTCGAAATCCCTTAACTCAATTTGACTAATTACTTAGTTTTCTCAATTTAATTGGATCAATTACTCAAATCCCTCAATCCAATTGGATTAATTACTTAGTTTCAACAATACAATCGAACTAATTATGCAGTTCTCCCTATTCAATTAGATTAATTACTCAATTTCCCTCATTCAAACATATCAATTAATCAATTCTCTTAATTCTATCAGATAATTTATTCAATTTCTCCAATTCAATTGAACTAATTACAAAATTTCCCCAAATTCATTGGACTAATTACTCATTGCTCCTAATTCAGTTCGTCCAATTACTCAAATTCCATAATTTAATTAGATTAATTACTCAATTCTCCTCATTCAAACATATAAATTACTCAATTCTCTCAAGTCAATGGGGCAATTTATTCAATTTCTCCAGTTCAATTAAACCAATTACAAAATTCCCCCTAATTTCATTGGACTAATTACTTAATGCTCGTAATTCAGCCCACAATTTGATTAGATTAATTACTCAATTTTTCCAGCAGATCAATTGAAACAATTATTCAATTTTCCTTATTCAATTACATTAACTACTCAATTTTCCCGATTCAACCAAACCAATTACTCAATTCCGCATCTCAGTGTGACTAATTACTTGATTTTCTTAATTCAATTGAACCAATTACTCAATTTTCCCAATTCAATTAGATTATTACTCAAATTTTATTCTTTCAATTGCACTAATTACTCAATTCCCACAATTCAGTTTGATCATTAATTACTCAAATCCCTCAAATTAATTGAACCAATTGCTCAATCCCCACAATCCAATTAAACAAATTACTCAATTTTCTATTTCAATTGGACTAATTTCTCAGTTTCCTAATTATTAAATTGAATCAATTGTTTAATTATCCTAATTTAATTGAATTAACTAATAAATACCCCCATGCAATTGAATCGATCACAAATTTCCTTCAAATGGACAAAAATATTTTATATTCTATCATGTACTTCAAATTTAGTGACTGAATATTTGGTCACAAAATTTTTAAACATAAAAAATGAAAAAAAAAGATTTTTTTTTGTGACCGAACAATCGGTCACAAAATTGTATAATGTGGGCAAAAATATTTTGTGACTGAGGTTTCAGTCGCAAAGTTTTAAAGAAGGGATTTTTTATGACCAAAAATTCAGTCACAAACTTCCTTCAATGGACAAAACACTTGTGGCCAAATTTTCTGTCACAACATTTCTTAAAGGTTTTGGATTTTTGGTGACCAAACATTCAATCACAAACTTCTTTCGAATTGAAAACTTTTGTGACTGAAAATTTGGTCACAAAATTGTATGATTATGGCCAAAATATTTGTGACCGATGTTTCGATCACAAAATTTCTTTAAAGATATTGATTTTTTGTAACTGATAATTCGGTCACAAAACGTCCTTCAAATGGAAAAACATTGTGACCGATTGTTCGGTCGCAAAACTTCCTTCAAATGGACAAAACATATGTGACCAATAGTTCGGTCTCAAAACTTCTTTTGAATTGAAAACTTTTCTGACTGATATTTCTGTCACAAACGTTTTTTAAAGATATATGTTTTAGTGATTGATAAGTCGGTCAAAAAATGTCTGTCAAATGGAAAACGTTTGTGACCGATTGCTCGGTCACAAAAGTTTTTAAACATAAAAAATGAAAAAAAAATAGAATGTTTTGTGACCGATGTTTCAGTCACAAAATTTCTTTAAGTGTATGGTTTTTTGTGATCGATAATTCGGTCACAAAATGTCTTTCAAATGGAAAAAGTTTGTGATCGATTGTTCGGTCACACATGTTTTTAAACATAAAAAATTAAAAAAAAAAGATTGTTTCACAAAATTTCTTTAAGTATATGGTTTTGTTGTGACTGAATATTCGGTCACAAACGTCTTTCAATTGGAAAACATTTTGTGTCTGATTTTTTGGTCACAAAATGTCTTTTAAAGATATGATTTTTTGTGACCGAAATGTCGGTCACAATATTCTTTCCAATGGGAAAAACATTTGTGACCGATTTTTTGGTCACCAACTTCTTTAAAGATATAGATTTTTGGTGACCGAAAATTCGGTCACAAAGGTCTTTCTTGAACTCAAAACTTAGTGACTGAAAAATTGGTCACACACATTTCATTGGAAAATGAAAGTTGGTTGTGACCGAAATATCGGTCACAACTATCTTGTTTCATTAAAAAAATATTAGTGACGAAAATTGCAACCCCCACTATAGTTCAAAACTTGGTGTAGGAGGTTAATTATCTAAAAAAGGAAATCAATGATTCAAAACAGGAAAATAGATTCCTTACTGAAAGAGTAACAAAATTAGAAATTCATGATAAAGGAAAACAATCAGTACAATTCCCTGAAAAATGTTTTGTCGACCAAATCAGGTTTATGGAATAAGAAAATTTTCTTTCTACCTTGGAAATGGTTACTTCACAAAAATGGTTTGTGAAATCACTTTATTAATTGATAATAATTTCAAAAAAGAATTTATAGCTTTGATTGATAGTGGTGCAGATCTAAATTGTATATAGGAAGGAATTATTCCAACTAGATATTTTTATTAACTACTCGTTTGCTTAGTTCTGCTATTGACCAAAAAATGAATATAAAATACAAAATCCCCAAGGCATATATTTGCAAAGATAAAACTTGTATTCATACTAGTTTTTTACTTGTTAAGAACATTAAAAACCAAGTAATTATTGGAACTCCTTTTTTAAGAAAGATTTTGCCTGTAAAAAATAATGATGATAGGGATTATTGGAACTTTTGAAGGAAAAGAAATAACTTTTCAATTTATAACTGAGCCATTTACCAGAGTTCTTAATGAAATTAGAGAATTAATTATGGCAAAGGATTAGCAAATGAATTTTCTTAAACAAGGAATAAATATTCCTACAATTGAAGAAAAATTAGAAAGTCCTAAATAATAGGAAATAATAAAACTAATAATTCATCAATTTTCTATACAAATTTGTAATGATCATCCTAATGCATTTTGGAACACGAAAAAACATACTGTTTCTCATCCATATGAAGAGAATTTTGACGAAAAGAAAATTCCCACTAAAGTCAGGTCATGCCAAGTGAATTCAGAATATTTAGAATTCACTACTAGAAAAACCCTAATTTTCGACCGATTCTTGCTGATAATCGATTGCAAAACGCGTTCGCAACCAAATTTGCGACCGACTAAAGTTAGTGGCAAAAACCCTAGTCGCAAATCATGATACCAATTTTGCTATTGCTTTTCTTTGAGACCATTTTTGTGACCAACAACTGCAAGGCGCAAAAAGATTGACGCAGGGCTTGTGTGGCAACATTTGCGACTAAAAAGTTTGGTCGCAAATTTGGTGTCTTTGCGACAAACGTTATCCGTCGCAAATTTCATCGCAAGTTTTTTTTTTTTAAAAAATTTGCGATCGAATTCGTTGGTCGCAAAGTATTATAAACCAAATACAATTGGGATGGAATTAATCCGTCGCAAAACTCTCTCTCTCTCTCTCTCTCTCTTTGAACCTGCTTATTGTTGGTTGCAAATTCGGTCGCAAATATATAAAAATTCTTTAATGTAGTTTTTGCACATTTCTATTCTATTCCCCTATCCAATTTAGCAATCTAGCAACAATAACAATTTGCATCCGTTACTTGTTCAACAAAAACAATAAAACAATCTAGCCACAATAACAGTGATCAATTTTTAAATAAGAATAAATTTCTTCACATTACATGTCTAATATCCGAAAAACAACAATATAAAAGTAGGCCAACAACATTCAACAACATCCAAAAACAATACTAGTTAAAAACATCTTTTACTAATCTAAGGAATATGCATGTATCATCTACCATCTCTACCATAACTACAATCACCACCATCGTTGCCATAATTCCCGTTATTCCTATGGTTTTCAGTAGGTGTAGAAGATGAATGTACAACTGGAGAAGGTACCTGAGCAGGTGGCATAGTTGAAGGAGGCATAAAAGGATAATCGTGTGGAGGCATTGGGAAGTTGTAATGAACCTGGCAACTCGTTCCTTGAGAGAAAGAGTCAACTGTGACATCCTCATCATCCCATGAATGGGCTGCACTTGGGATGTCCAAGCAGCTACCGATTGTTTAAGTTCCATATTTTCGGTGCTCATCTTGTCAAACATCTTCATCAATTCAGGGTCCCTTTGACGGGGTGCCCAAGAATGTGTCGACGTCCTAGTCAATCGATCTATCGGAGGATTATCTACTAACAAATGAAGCTGCATCGGCCAAATCGTAGGCACGTCCCTTCTTTAATTCTCCAACGACCTAAAGCCAAATCTATTTGCAAAATAAACCGTTAGCTATTGTTTTTAAAATGTGTATATATATATATATATATAAATGAGAGCCATAGATATATAATTAATCAAACTTACATCAATGTTAGTAGGCATATCAAAGTCGTCACCCAGAAGTTCCTTTTGGTTTTCATAATACTGCTTCCTCTCAAAGTATGCATTCTACAAAGTACGAATTTTGTTAATAAATTCAACTATATCCTAAATTACTAATCTCAAGTCATATTAAAAAAAATCTTACATATGTCCTTTTTGATAGCTCATCCATCCAAATTGTCTCTCCGATCGCATTTGTTTGTGAATGGAGCTCCTTAAATGCCATAGCTAGAGGTGGAGGTTCCCCACCACGCTTGTCTGTCTACATTTGTTTTTTACACAAGCTAGTAAATGTAGATATGTTAGAATAAATTGAAAATGTGAACATAATAAAATTACCATGCGATCGACGTGTGTGAGGTGGAAAATGCAACCTCCTCTATAAATCGGGTGGCCATGTCCATTTTTATCCGAGGCTCGATTTTGCTTGTACTGAGCCGACTTTCTCTTGTACTCGTCTGAGCCCCAAATCACCTACAAAGCCTCCTAGTTTTAATCTGATATCCAATAGGGCTTCTTTTATATTGAATCAAGCCAATTGTAGTTAAACAATATGACTCTCTTCTCGAGAAGACCTGGATATTGTAATTCAATCTCCTCCTTAAGCCTCCCGTAAAATTCAGATGATCCCTTACCTTTAACGCATACTCCTAAATTATAAGTTCTCCTATGCTCTGCAACGAACTCTATATGGAATACATATCCATTAACGTAACACATTGGCCATGTGTTGATGTTTCTTTTAGGGCCCCATGCTAAATCGTGCAAATATTGGTTGCCAATATTGTTTTGTTTATCATGCACCTATTTAAGATTTATATACAAAATGGATTAGTTGTAGTTTGGAAATTTATTTTAATTAATATTGAAAAGGGTTCAGAAGTTTATACTTACATAATCTTTGAACCATCATGCAAAATTTGTTTCAATAGACTCCTCAACTTGTTGGTTACTTAGGTAAGGCCAATAATGTCGAACAGAGGCTTTGTATATCTTAGACCGTAAAAATGTATGCTTTATTTGTTATTATAAATGAGGTAGCAAAGTTACTAAATTATAAAGTTATATACTTACTACAAAATAGGTGTGACCTCATCACAATTTATGAGGACTTGCAATTGGGCTTTCTCCTATTCTATGACTATCAGAAATCTATTTTGAATCTTACCATTTGGACGTCCAATATCATTGAAAATTGATAAAGTCTATGGTACGTTGTTATTTTCATTATATTCATTTCTTTTGCCTCTAGTGCTCTTTGATTGAATGCCACTTTCAAAGTAGTATGATGTGAAATAAGATATCTCTTATGCTAGATATGCTTTACAAATAGAGCCTTCAACTCTTGCTCGATTCTTAACCATGCTTTTTAAGTTATGTAAGAACTTACAGAAAATGACGAGATGGTACAGGTATTCAATTTAGTTCATGATAATTAAGTTTCTTATGAAATTATAATAGTTGGTTACATAAGTTCAATTTACCTCTCAAATGAATACATCCATTGGTATTGTACAGGACCACACAGTAGTGCCTCATACAGTAAATGTATAGGCAAATGTTCCATTGAATCAAAGAACCCTGGTGGAAAGATTCGTTCCAGCTTACACAGAATGATCGGTATATTCCTTTTCAACTGTAGCAAATTATCTTCTCGTTGCTCTGTTGAACACAAATCTTTGAAAAACTAACTTAAATCAGTCAGAGGCTTCCAAATATGTTGTGGAAGTATGTTGAAAGCAATTGGAAGCAATCATTGTATAAACATATGACAATCGTGCCTTTTCATGCCATGCAATTTACATTTTGTTTTGTCTACACATATGCTCAAATTGAAAGCATAACCATTTGACATTTTCAATTGTTCAAGCCATGTATAGACATCTCGTCTTCCATCATCACCCAGAGTAAAACTAGCTTTTGGTTTTGCCACCTTCCCATTAGGCAAGTTTTTCAAATGTAGTTCTGACCTCTTATAATACTCAACCAAGTCTAGTCGAGCCTTTTCATTGTCTTTAGTTTTCTTCTTCATGTCCATTACAGTGTTCAACACATTATTAAAAAAGTTTTTCTCTATATGCATAACATCTAAATTATGACGCTCAAGGTTATCCTTCCACTAATGCAACTCCCAAAATATATTTTGTTTTGTCCAGTTATGCCACCCACCATATCCATGTACTCTGGCATGCTTGACAGGTAAGTTGTTATTTTGGGTAAGTTACGAAACTTTTTCCCACATTTGCTCGCTAGACATTCTAATAGGTGGCTCTGATCTTTCACGTCTTCCTTTGTAGAAGGCATCTTTGTTGTTCCTAAATGGATGATCAGGTGGTAGAAATTGACGGTGGCAGTCGAACCATGATATCTTTCCACCATGCTTCAATCCAAACGCTTTTGTCTAACGCATGCAGATGAGACAAGCTAACTTTCCGGAAGTCATCCAGCCCAATAACGTCCCATATGCAGGAAAATCATTAATCGTCCACATTAGTGCAGCTCTCATTTGAAAGTTCTCCTTCCTTGAGATATCATATGTTTCCACACCTTCAGCCCAAAGAATTTTCAAGTCATCAATGAAAGGCTGTAAGTACACATAAATTCTCCCATTTGGATTTTTTGGTCTAGGAATCAAATAAGTTAAAAACAAGTAAGGGGTTGTCATGCACATTTCAGGTGACAAGTTGTAAGGATTCATAATTACCACCCAAGAAGAGTGTTGCGTTGATGAATGATTAAATGGATTGAATCCATCTGCACATAAACCAAGATAAACAGTCCTCTCTTCTGCGGCAAATTCAGTATGTTTTTCATCAAACTGCTTTCGGGCTAGTCCATCATGTCACGCTTCGAATACAGGATATGGCACGGCGATGCCCCTTATCCCGAAAGGACTCAGAGATACCAAGCTACAGAAATCAGAACATACTAAAAACCATCAAAATATTCATTAAAAACCTTAGTCAACCATTGCAGCAGAACAGATAATAATCCTAACTAGTACATCTTCAGTTCAAAACATAAATAGAAACTAATATGTGATAGTCTTAATAAATAGAGTCATATAGGAAACAACAAAACTAAATAGTGATCACTCAATTCTCTAAATAGGGTCTCTTCCAATCCAATCACCATCCCCAAAATTGTTTCTCGTCACCTTCCTCGATACTATCCTCTGCAAAAGATTATTATTGGTGTGAGCGACACTCTCCCAGTAAGGGATCTGTTGCCCTTCTATCAGATTTGAGCAAGTTACATATATATACACATATAGATATAGCATAAAAATCACACTTTACAAACATAGACAAGTTTCAAAAATTAGCGTTTTCCACTTTCAAGTAATAGACAAATAACCAAACAGACTCCAACATGTCATAGAAGTGCTGAGCATCGGCGTTCAGAGGTTCTTCTCCACTATGATCACGACTCCCTTTAGTACGGTTCAAGTCGGCTTCATTCTGCATATCAACCCCCATCGCATCATACACCAAATTTTCATATCTATTAAACTTATCATTATTTGTATTATAGTAAGCAAGGCTACTCGAACTCCTACATACAGACCATAACCCTCTGGTGCAGTTTCGTCGTGTGCCGTCTAATACCAATAATTAGGCTAAAATCCATACTTTAATAGATTAAGCTCGACCTTATCAGGACTGTTGATTTTCCTACAATTACATTTTGAATAAGGACACCTAAATCCGCCATCCTTTAGTAATTGTGGTTGTGTCGCTGCAAACTGCATAAACTCTTTAAGACTGACCTTAAATTCTTACGTATAGCCCTGACGTCTTGGCATAAGCCTATTATACATCCAACTACGATGTTCTCGTATATCCATACTCTATTCTTGGAATGAAGCTTGATTAGTACAACCTAATTAAATACATATTACTAGTTAGTGCAACAAAATTTGTTCTTGATTTGAAGTCCATGAGGATCATGCATTGTCCAAGATTTTTCATGTGATAGGTGTATATATATATATATTTGAAATGCCACATGTTATAAGCACAACAAAAGTAAATTAATGAAAGAAAAGGCTAGGCTTTAGTAATAGTAAGAATTGATTGGTACAACTTATACAAAGTGGTCACATGTAAATAATTTGGGTGCAATTTGGACATATTAGGTATTATGTGATGTTTTTGTCCACAGAGTGGCCTACACATTTTGCAGAGAATATGCATTGGAAATTTATTAGCTAAAACGGCCTACGCTGAAGCAACAAAATTTACATGGTACAAACTCTCGAACAAATATTAGGATCAAACAATAACTCCTCAAAATTTAAGCTCCTCATTTTTTAGGAACCAAATCAACATCTTATCAAATTTAAGCACATTATCTTTGAGCAGCGAAATCAAAATCAACTCAATTTAATCAAGCACCTCATTTTTAAGTAAAAAAAAATCAACATTTACTCACATTTAAGCAAAGAAATATTTGTTTAGTAATGAAATGAACATATATTTCTGCCTGAATAGGGAGGAAAGAGGTTACCTTTGAAAAGTATTCTTGAAATGAAAGGGACAAATAACAAAACTTGCAAAAAGATTTTATTACAAAAGTGCAAACTCACAAAATAAAGAGATAAAGTCAGAAGAAAAATAGAACATATATATATATATATATATATTGTGTACGAGCAATTTCTTACTATTTCATATATTGGTTAGATTAAGTGTATGCTACTACAAAGTCAATTACACATTTCATGTGTAATTAATAATATAACAAGTTGATTTGAATCTCACAACTTTGACACTTGATGGCACTCAAGTGTAACACTTCTGTTTGCTTTTTCTCTTTCTTGTCTCCCCGTCTTTATTTTTCTTTTTCCTTTATTCATTTTCTTGGATGATGCTATTAAACTTGATTTTCAAATACATTTCTTATAGAACAACAGCAATTTCACAAGTGATAAAACACAATTTCACAAGCTAGAACAGCAGGGCAGTCGAAATGTAAAAGTATCCAACACAAGAACTTTACTCATTCAACACAAGTGATATGCTTACCGGTGAAGAATGGATTCGTCAAAGGGAATCTTTGCCACGCACCCGCTGAAATTCGGAAAAAAACCAAAAAAAAGGGCAAACATTAAATTTGGAGAAGATAGTGAAAAAACACTACTAGAGAAATTGAAAATTCCATGGCTAATCTATGGCTAAAATTTAGTATATTTTATTTTATTATTTTTTTTAAAGAAGATTTAGCCGTGGCTAATGGCCATGGATTAGCCACAACCATTTTTTTTTTGATTTAGCCACAGTCGTGTCTATTTAATTATGTTATTATTTAATTATATTATTCGTGCTTGATTTAATATGTTTTTTGAAAAGACGTGCTAATCTGTTTTCTTAAGTATTGTATTATATTTAACAAATAATAACCCCAATTCAATTTCCTATTATTACTCAAATAAATCTTTTAATTTGATATATAATTGAATGTTACGATTGTGTGCTGATCAGTATCAATTCAAATGATGAATGATTGTTTCAATTATTTGACAATATTATAATGTTCTATTGAGTTAATACACAACTTAATTTTCATAATTATTTCTTTAGATTTGATTTACCATTTTATTATAATATCACAATAAGTTGGATTATACTACATATATAAGTTTATAAGTATACTCATAATCAGTCAATTTCAGCGTTTAAGGTCAATTGTTTATATGTACAGGTTAATTATCTGGTTTTGAAAGTTTATAATTGATTAATTGTCATAACTAATATTATAGTTTTATCAATAATTCAAAAACGTATAAATGTTATTGATAATTTACAATATTTCAGTGTAAAATTACTAGGCCACCAATCTGTATTAAAGAAATTTTTGTTATAATTTTTGTTTTTGATATATTAATTATCTAAATATAAATTATCTATATATAATTGGACATATATATATGTATATATTGATACATATATACTTAGACATATATAAAATAGATAAATATATTGATATATATATATGAAGATGTTGGCAAATGATCCCAAATTAAAGTTGCTATTATCTAAATATAAATTATCTAAATATATTTTTTTAATAATATTTTTTGATATTTTAATTTATTAAATATTTTTCATAAAAAGAAAAGCTTAATCTTGAAGGATAAAGTCAAAGTTAAATAATTTTAATTTATAAAAATAATTGGTTAATAAATTATAAAAATGACTAAAATTAAATTAAAAAATTTGATAAAACTAATGAAATTTATTAGATAATTTAAATTTAAATTTAAAATACTACATAATGATAGTTTAAGTATAAAAAAACCATTCAATAACCAAAGTGTTCCTTTGACGCAACGATTACACGCTTCAATTACAACCCTAATGTCCTGTGTTCGACTCTTCTTGAGCACAAAAAAAAAAAAACCGCTTGTGGGAGCACGGGTTCAGGTCCGAGAGTGGGCGCAGGTCTAGGTTGCGGGTTTGGATCTAGTTTTGCCTTTTTTTTTAATATTTTTTTACGATCACCACGAATTAGCCACGGCCAGGCATTTTAATGATTAAGTGGCCAAATGTGGCCACGGATGGACCGTGGCTATTACCCACAGCCTGGCCGTGGCTACGAATCCATGTTTATTTGCCAAGGCCTGCCGTGGCTAAGGCCAGGCCGTGGCCACTTTTAGCTATAGATTTTTTTTCGTGGCTAATTCATGGCTAATTTTTTTGGCTAAGGATTTTTGACCAAATTCATGGCTAAAATTCGTGGCTAATTCTACTTTTTCTAGCAGTGAAAATAAAAAATAAAATAGAGAAAAGAGTGGGACGTCCGGCAGTGTGAGTCTCCGATGGTGTGGGTGTCCGACGGTGGAAAAGAGAAAAGGGGAGCGAACTAGGGCTTACCAAAAATTAGGAGGGCAGAAGTCTGAAAAGATAGAAAGAATTTTGGGGCTTCAGAGCTTTAATTTTGTGGTGGATACAAGTAGTCGCAAATTCAGTCGCAAAACTAGAAAAAATAAAAAAATAATGAAAATCTAACTTAATAATTTTTCTTTTCTTTTTTATAGTTAACTTAATTATAATTCTTCTTCTTATTAATTAATAATAATAATATTTATTCATTTAAAAATATTGTAAAAATTATAATAATATTATCTTGGTCAATCCTTTATATGTTCTCATAATTTAATAATTAATTATTTTATTAATTTTTTTAAATTTTCAATTGTTTTAGTTTCAATTACACTGATACAAATTTACTATGTCTATGATAACTCACCCCAAATTAGGGTACTAATTCTTGTTGTGTGGCTAAATAAATTACAAAGTGATAAGAAAAAAATCATATAAATTGTAGACAGAATTGCATGTAAAAAATTATACTATCATATAAAATCATATATAAAAAAGGTCATGATATAAAATGTATTAAATAATATATATTTTGTTAAAGGGATTATCATATTTTGGTCTGTCAATTTAACATTTTTTGTTTGTTTTTTTTTTTTTTGGTATTTTACCTTTTCAATATATTCTGTTGCTTTGACCTCATATCACACTATTTAATATTTCGTAGTTCTCATATTCATTTATTTTCTATTAATCATAGAATTTAGTTTTATATTCAATAAATTACTTTATTTTTCACTAATAATAAAATTAACAAATAGTAAAAATTATTCATATATATATATAAAATTCAAAATATTTATGATGCAATTAATTCAAATTTAAATAAACAATATATATATATATATATATATATTAGTTTGCATACACATCGACTATGCACAAATAACTTGTACTATTCATTTGCTCAGATATATATATATATATATATATATATTTCATTCAATTAGAATGATTGATACTTTTAAATTTATAACATTAATTAGCTATACATATCAATAAAAAAATTAAAAAGAAAAAAAAGCCCATTACAATGGTACCTAAATTGATGTGTGGCCAAAAAAAAAAAAAAAGAATCATTTGCGATGGACCAAATTGGTCGCAAAAACTGTCAAAGATAAACTAAATTTTTGCGACCGATACGTCGGCTGCAAAGTCAATCGCAAACACATCGACAAAATTTGCAACCAACTTTGTTGGTCGTCAATCTTGCTTACTGTTCGCAAAATAGCGCCAAAACTTTTTTCGCTTGGCGCGAACTTTGCAACTGAAATGCTGTTGTTTGCAACCAACTAGATTGGTCGCAAAATTTTGATCTAAAGTTTGGTCATTTTTAGTTAGATTGGTCGCAAATATAGTCTCCGTTCGCGATTGATTTTTTCGGTCACAAAATAGAATTTTTCTAGTAGTGATTATGTAAAAAAGGAATTACTTCTTTATTATAAAAAGGATTAGTAAGACAGTCAAAATCTCAATGGTCATGCACAACTTTTTATGTTAATAAACACACAAACAAGAAAGAGGAGTCCCTCGACTTGTTATTAATTATAAACTTCTTAATAAAGTTTTGAAATGGATTAGGTACCCTATACCTAATTAAAAAAAGATTCACTTGATAGATTGCATGATGTTGTCATATTTTCAAATTTTGATTTAAAATCGGGATATTGGCAAATTCAAATTACTGAAGTATACAATTATAAGACTGCTTTTAATGTCCCTATAGGACAATACTAATGGAATGTAATACCATTTGGATTAAAAAATGCACCATCAGAATTTCAAAATATCATGAATGATATATTCATTCCTTATAGTCATAGTTCTATATTGATAACATTTTAATATTTTCCAAAACTATTGAATTACATTTTAAACATCTAGATATTTAATATTTATCTTATGCGCGTGAGTTTATTATTTTATAATTTTATTATAATTTATTAGTTATTCATGATTATTCTTGATTGAAATTTAATGAAATAACATTATTAATGCTTACGACAAAAAAATGAAAAAGAATATCTAGAAGGATAGTAATTTAAGTGCATCGAGTCCACTTTCTTAAGTTTTATTTTTTAGTTAACACAAGGCCTATAAATCAATGTGTCATGCTGCCGCAGATGAAATTTTATCTGATTTCTCAATATAATATCTATACTATTTGTCCTAAGGATGAGCACGCATTACTGACTAATAAGGTTGAGATTTGGGACAACATACATGCAAAAAAAAAAAAAAAGCAACGAACCAACAAAAATATAGAGAGAAACTCGTGTGGATAAAAGATCACTAAATTTTGTGACTTTTTCGACCATCTCGAAATTCAATGAAACTTTGCACATGTGCTCGCACGCATGAAGTGAGGTCACACACAAAATATCGTAGAAAACTAAGAACTATTGCAGACACCAAAAGCCCACAGCTTGGGCCAACGACCTAGGGCGTTCGAAACTCCTGAAATTACTGGAAAAATGCTCACCGCATATTGTAAAGTGCTAGGGTCGGGATTCGGAGTAACATAAATCCAGAAAAATTGCAACTAACCGGCAAAAATACAGTGAAAAAATAGCGCGGATAAAGGACCATAAAATTTTGTGATTTTTCGGACCGTTTCAAAATTCAATGATATTTTACACATACACATGTAAGCATGAAGTGAGGTTCAACACAAAAAGTTGCAGCGAATTGACATCTACAGAAGGTGCTACAGACCACCCAGGGGGATGACTAGGAATTCTTGCGGACACCAAAAGCTTATAGCTTGCATCAACATCATAGGGCATCCAAAACCCTTGAAATTTTGCAAAAATGCTCACCACATATTGAAAAGTGACGGGGTTGGGATTTCAGAGCAACACACATCCAAAAAAACTGCAACAAACGGGCGAAAATTCATTGAAAGACTCATGCAGGTAAAGGAACATGAAATTTTGTGATTTTCATAATTCAATTAAATCTCGCACATACGATTGTATGCATGAGGAGTGGTCACACGCAAAAAATCACAGAAAATTGACATTTATGGAAGGTGCTATAGACTACCCAATATATGGCTAAGAACTTTTGCGGACACGAAAAGCCCATAGCTTGGATGACCATCCTAGGGTGTCAAAAACCCCTGAAATTACTGTAAAAATGCTCACCGCATATTGAAAAGTGACAAGATTCGAATTAGAAGACACATATATTCCAAAAAAAGTGCAACCATACGATGAAAAACTAGTGCGGTTAAAGGACCAAGAATTTTTGTGATTTTTTTCAACCAACTAGGAATTAGGGATGCAAACGAGCCGAGCTAAGCTTTGGAGTTTTTTCAGGGCTCGAGCTCGAGCTCGACGAGCTAGATAATTTCAGGCTCGAGTTCGGCTAGAACCTGTGTTCGGGCTCAGCTCGGCTTGACTGGCTCGTTTGGCTCGCGATAGTCTTTCTCAAATGGTCAAACCCATAACAAATCAATCGTGATTTCAAAATTTTAAAGAAAAATAGAGGAAAATTACCTGAATTTTCTCAAGCCCATGGCGGTGGCGGCAAAGATGAGGCAGGAGACGATCTTGAGTCTCGCAAGCCGATCAACAGGACATACGACATAGCGAGGGGGCAAAGAGAGAGGGGGCAAAGAGTGGCGGCCAGGAGAAGAGATACGAGAGAGACGAAGGGGAGAAGAGAGAGACTAAGGAGAGAGAGCAAAGGCTAGACGGAGACAATGGTGAGAAGAGAGATGAGAGAGAGAGACACAGTTGAGAGAATAGAGAAAGAGCAGAGAAAGAGAGACGACGGTTGAGTGAGAGAAGAAAAGGGAAGGGGTAGGATTTTGAGTTTTGACCAATTTCTTAATTTTGATTGATTTTTTTTATTTTTTTTATAATTATAATATATATAATATTAAATAAATATTAAAATACTAAAAGCTCGTGAGCCCACGAACAATAATTATTGGTCTCAAGCTTAGCTCGATAAATCTACGAGGCTCGGCTCGAATTCATCGAATTTGAGCTTGAACATAGGTCGAGCCGGCTCGTCAGGCTTGCGAGCCGGCTCGATTCGTTTGCATCCCTACTCGAAATTAAATGAAATTTTGCACATACGATCATACATATCAGGTCAAATAGCATGCAAAATATCCCTACAAATGGACATCTACTGAAAGTTTTAAAGACCATCTAAGGTATGGCTAGGAACTCATGCGGACACCAATATCCCACAGCTTGGACCAATGACCTAGGGCGCTCCAAACCCATGAAGTTACTACAAAAATACTCACAACAAATGGCAGAGGGGTGGGTTTGGAATTCGGAACAACATACATCCAAAAAAATGTAACAAACCTACGAAAAAACAGTGAAAAACTCGTGCAAATAAAAGACCACTAAATTTTGTGATTTTTTCGACCATCTCAACATTCAATAAAATTTTGCACATACGCTCATACTAATTAAGTGAGGTCACACGTAAATAATCATAGCTACGGACATCTACATAAGGTGGTACTGAACACTCAAGGTATGACTAGGAACTCCTGCGGACACCGAAAGCCCACAACATGGATCAATGTCCTAGGGCATCCAAAACCCTAAAATTACTTGAAAAATGCTCATTGCACATTGCAAAGTGACAGGGTTGGGATTTGAAACAACATACATCCAAAAAAAGTGCAACATACCAATGAAAATACGGTGAAAAACTCCTGCGGATAATTTTTTTTTTTATCTCAAAATCCAATGAAATTTTAAACATACGCTCACATGTATGAAGTGAGGTCGCAGGCAAAAAATGGCAAGATACGGACATCTATAGAAGGTGCTATAGACCACCCAAGGAATGAGTAGGAACTCGTGTGGTCACCAAAAGTTCACAGCTTGGACTGGAGACCTAGGGCATCCAAATCCCCTAAAGTACTACAAAAATGCTCAATGCATATTATCAAGTGATAGTGTTGGGACTCGGAGCAACATACGGCCAGAAAAAAAGGGCAACGAACCTGTGAAATGGACAATGAAATTTTGTAATTTTTTTCCTATCTCAAAATTTATTGAAAGTTTGCACATATGCTTGTATGAATGAAGTGAGTTGGTACGCAAAAAATTGTAGGAAACGGACATCTAAAGAAGGTGCTATAGACCGCCCAATGTATGGCTAGGAGCTTATGCGGTCACTACAAGCCCATAACTTGAAATCACTGTAAAAATGCTCAGCACATATTGTGAAGTGATATGAGTAGGATTTGGAGCAAGATATATCCAGAAAAAGTGCAATGAACCAACGAAAATACCGTGAAAAACTCATGCGGATGATGGACCATGAATTTTTCTGATTTTTTTAATTTCAAAATTCAATTAAAGTTTGCACATACGCTCGCAAAAACTCACAGAAAATAGACATGTACAGAAGGTTCTATAGACTACCCAAGCTATGGCTAAGAACTCGTGCTAAGTGGCATGAGAGGCCAAGGAAGAACTAAGTCAATAACGCACTTGTGTTCTATGGTTCATATCAAGAACGACTAAGTTAAATATAATTTGACTAATTAAGAACATATATACATAGTTGAAGAGCCAAGCATGCTCTATTTTTATATTGAGGGATCAGAGATGCTTGATTTAGTGCGACTACTTGGTTTGGCAATATAGCGAGTTCTTAGAGTTGTAGAGTGGCAACTTACTATACCTCTCCTAATTTTTTTTCCCTTCTCGCTTAGTCGCACGCCTTATTCCTTAAATGAAAGAAAGGACGTGAGATTGAGAAAGTTCTATGGGAATAAGATTGAGGAGATTGAGTCAAATCTGGATGGGTGGGATATGAATCAAATTGGGATAAGTTCCATTTATTTTAGTGCATTCTCATATTTTTTATGGATTGACAATATTAGTATGGATTAACACAATTGATGTGATCCACACAATCAATATAGTTTGTTACAATCCTAAGTTGAGTGGGAGTAGAATTCCTAAGTGTGATAGGATTCTACCGTTCTGGGATGTCTATATATAGGAGGCTTCTCCAACGGCATTAATAGACATAAAGTTCCATAGGATTAATTCATTCTCCCCACACACTCTCTATTTTCTCTATTCTCTAGAAAATGTATTCTCCCTACATTCTTTCTTGGAGTATCACTATTAGTTCTCCAAGGGTTGAAGGTGTGTAATATATTTGGGTTACTCTAATAGTAATCCACCAAAGCGGGTAACGTATTCGTGATTCAAATTATGGATGGATAGTAAACAAGTCCATTTCGGGAGTTCGTGGATTGACAATTGTGTTGCATATCAGGTATACCAGACCTAATCCACACTATTTATTTTGTTTATGTATAATAAATTCCAACATACATTAAAACCCTTCTTAAACGCACCAAAACAAGCAAACAATTCGCTTACTCTTGTTTCACCACTAACTTCTTTCGTCTATACTATTATATAAAGGGAGAGACCGCTTTAATAATTGTTTTTGGTCTCTTCAACATTGTGGTTCGTCATTTCATCTTTCTTTTTTATTTTATCTGTCGTATTCTCTCTCTCTCTCTCTCTCTCTTTTTGTTTATCTTTTACTTTGTCAATCTCTCGCCTCTCTCTTCTCACTACAAGAAAACGCGCTATTTTCGGCGGAATTTTTCCCGAAAATTTTCGGCGGATTTAAAAAAAAAATTTTAAAAATATTTTTCGACGTTTTCGGCGGAATTTCGGCAGAAATTCCGCTGAAAATTTAAATAATGAATAAAAAATTAAATTTAATAATTTTCAGCGGCAATTTCCGCCGAAAAAAATAAAAAAAATAAAATTATAATAATTTAAATTTTCAGCGGATTTTCGGCTGAAATTTCCGCCGAAAAAAATAAAAAAATTATAATATTTTGAAATTTTCGGCGGATTTTTCTGCAGAAAAAAATAAAAAAAATATTATAATATTTTTAAATTTTCGGCGGATTTTCGGTGAACAAAAAATAAAATTATAATATTTTTAAATTTTCAGCGGATTTTCGGCGAATTTTAAAAATAAAAAAATAATTGTAAAAAATAATATTTTTAAACTATAAATAAAAAAATAAATTATAATATTTTTAAATAATGATATTTTTAAATTTTGTTTTCTGCTTTTAAGAGTTAGTATAATTGTTATGGTTTTTTTCGGATCATGTTTGTGTTCCTTTTTTTTTGAAGTTATTTTTTGTAATACGTTTTGTTATATATATTTTATAAATAGTTTTCAATAAATGTGTCAAATTAAGCGTATTGTATTTATTATGACTTATTCTAGCTTTTATTTAAAAGTCATTTTTTTTAAAGAAATTGTAAATTGTATTATGTTATTTGTAATCGTGTTTGCCTTTTTTTATTTTTTGAATTTAAATATCAGTGTACGTTTTGTTATATATATTTTAGGTTTGAGTTTATTATATGTGCCATTTTTTCAAGTAATGTGCTTATTATGACTTCATATAACCTTTATTTCGCTAAGTCTCATAACAAATCAAATATTTGTATTATATTAACTATTATGATCTCACGTAACAAATGTGCCTACTTATAATGACGTATTAAAAGAAATTAATATAGTGATACGAAATGTATTAGGAGTTACTAGAACAAGCTAGTTGTTCTGAGACTTAGCGACATATGTAACAACTTAAATTGACATATAATATTTTGTTTAATGAATAAGTAAGGCTGAAATGTATAACGAGGAAATAACATTTACATATTTAGAGATTATGAACTGTTCTTACTGGCCATAATACATATCATATAATTTAAATTAATTAGTTATTGCACAATAGTTGGCTGATTAGATTAACAACAGTAATTATAGAATTGTTTGTTAAACGTACCCGTATGAGTAATGAATTAATCAGTTATTGCATTTGCAATTTTATAAATCTACATATTAAAAGTTATAATTTTGTCCAAAGATTATAAGGTGGTTACATTTCGGCGGATTATGAGTAATATTGTTAAAACTACGTATTTTATATAACGAAGAAAACAATAAAACTAAAAAATAATGATTAAGGAAATAGAGTTATATTGAATTACTTAGTCTGTAACACTTGTTAAAAATATTTAAACATAAGCGGGTAGCCAATTTGTTATAATACAAGATTTAATATATTATTTTATTTATAATGTCATAAATGTTTAAAGAATAATAGATTTGTTTTAAATTAAATTATTTTTATTTATTTAAAAATAATTTAAATTTTTTTATATATTTTCGGCGGAATTTCCGCCGAAATTCCGCCGAAAAATAATTTCTTATAAAAAAATTTATTTATTTTTCGGCGAAATTTCGGCGGAATTTCCGCCGAAAATATATAAAAAAAATTGTAATTATTTTTTTAATTTTCGGCGGAATTTGCGCCGAAAATAAATTAATTTTTTTAAAAAAATATTATTTTTCTGCGGAATTTCAGCGGAAATTCTGCCGAAAATTAAAAAAAAATTTATTAATTTTCGGCGGAATTTCCGCCGAAAAAATATAAAAAATTTGTTCAAATCTAGTTTTCTTCCCCCTTATTTTGCATCTTCTCCCTCCCCCCTCCCTCCCCCACCCCCCGTACCCGTCGCCCTCCCTCCCCCCGCCCCGTCGCCGCCGTCGCCGCCGTCCCCCAGCCCGCCGCCGCCGTCCCCCCCCTCTCCCGCCCTCCCTTCCCCCTCTCCCCCCCCCCCCCACCAAGCTCGCCCCTAGCCCTCTCTCTTGTGTCGTATTATTTAAAAAAAAAAGTTTCTTGTATAAATATTTTTAGATCATATAATTTTACCTCATTTTATTTTTTTTCTAGTATTTAATTAACTTAAGTTTAACAAATACTAAAATGTTTTCTATTCATATACAAAATTTAATAAATATATATAATTTAGTTTATTTCAAAATTTGAAATATAATTCAGTTGTATATTTTTTTTTTACTTGCACATGCATCAAGTCATATGCCCAGTTTACTAATTTCTATTATTTTTTAACAACAGAGAAAATAATATATGTCATCATTAATATATCTTTGAAAGTCAATTTCTATCAATTTTCTGCAATTTAAGAAAACGTAAAATTTAGAATTTTCAAATAACTTTCAAATAGGTTTTCTTTATTCATACATCAGTAATGTACAATAGTAGAAACAAAAGCACTACATTAAGTCCTTCAAGCTTCATAAAAGTACATAAACTCTTGCACAATCCAACCTTACAGAGCTGTCTCACTCACTGGTAGACACACCTAAACATACATATATAGAAACGAACAAATGGCTTGATAAACCATCATTTATTCTTACTTATAATTAACCCAAGTGATTATCGTGCATTAAGAAATAAGAACATTTGATTCAAGATTTCTCAACGTGATGAGTCTCGATATCCTTAGTGAGATTGATGTGGTAAGAGAGCAACGAAATTGGATGTCCGACATCTTCGTTAAGCATCTCATACTCCAAAGCCCATGTAACTAAGTCAATGCCATTCTTGGTCTCCACATGGATTGATATAAGGAAATCTTTGTATTGCTCCATCAGATCTCCTTCGAGCATCCTAAATTCAATCAATTTCTTCTCCTCGTCAATGGCTTGAATTCGTTGTTTGGCGATCTTTGCTTTCCCATCTGTGTTTTGCAAATCTCCAAATCACACTAAAGTTGAAAATTTGATTATATATATATATATATATGAAATCTGTGTATGTTTTACGAAATTCCCCTGAAAATTATGTATGAAAATACTATTTATGTATTTTAATCAACTTGGCTCTTTTATGAATTTGTACTGACGAATTTGATTAATTTATCAGTAGTCAGCTATGTAACAAATAGTAGAATTTGAGGATTTCCTTGAATGAAAATTGCAAATTATCTCAAAATATTTTAACATTATTTTAAAAAAATATTATGTGACTGCCGATTGAACATAAATAATAATTCTTTAATTGTTATTTTATTTTATTTTGAAAATATTTTATTTTTCATATTTTCCAAACTTCAAACTTGAGGTTGTGTTGAATGCACCATGCACTTTAATGCAATTGACAAGTTCTAGACTGTTTATTTAAAAATATGGAAAACAATATACAAATTGCTAAGTTCTAGGTGAGATCCATACCCAGCTGTTTTGATTTAACCTACAATACTTGAAATACTTGAAAATCCAATTTCTTCAACCATAGAATAAATATTCTTTACAATAGTTATTATAAAGTTTTCAGATGAATTAGCCACAGATGAGTTACCCATTGGTTTATAATAATGATTCATTTGTTACTAGTTAATATTTTTGCATACGAATGCTGTTTTAAAAAAACAAATTGTGTTTAAATTAAATGCAGAATCTACCAATCATATGAATTACGCATGGTAATTTGATGAAAATTTTAGAAGACGGTTAGTAGATGATGATGATGATGATAATAATAATAATAATTAAAAAAAATTACTCACCATGGGTGTACCTCCAGAAAATGATGGAGCCAACATGTCCAAACTCACCCTCATGCAAGTCACACCCTTGTATTTTCTCAGGGCTTATTGTGGAGATATGGTGTGGCCTGTGCCTGAACAGTTCATGAAACACATCTCCCCCAGCTTTGAACTCTATTGCTGCAGTCAACTTACCAGTTAAACCCATCTCTCTAAACAAACTTATGATTAGTATATATATATAGACTAAGTGTTGCTCAAAGGTGCAGAGAAGCCATTCACTCTTCTCTTCTTTATATAGAAAGCGCGGAGGGTTTCTATTTTCTTATCTGGTAGCCAGTTGTAGCTAGGGGTGTCAAAAACCAATCCAACCCGATGACCCGAACACGACCTATTCGAAAAATATTAGGTTTGGGTTTGGGGTTTTCGGATTCGGGTCAAATCAGGTTGGTCCCGAAAATTGATTAGAAAAATAAATTTGGGTTGGATTGGGTTCGGGTCAACCCGAGTAACCCGAAATTGAATATTGGGTGACCCAAAACCCTATTTAACCCGAACCCAACCCGATTTTTTTTAAAAAATTATTATTTACTTAGTGATTTATTGTTCACTCTCCAAGACTTTAACATTTGATATTATTTTTTTATGCATTCACTTATTTTATTTTTTCCTTTTAGAACTATCTAATTTTTAATAAAATATTTATTATTACATTTAAAAATAAATACTATATAATTCATTCTTTTACTAAATTAAATAATGGGATTGAACTTGAAAAGAGTTTAATATAATTAACAAAGAGTTCAAATATTCTCTTTATCAAGAACAAGTTAATAATGTGGTTATAGTCTTGTAATACTTAAAAAAGATTTAAGAAATCGAAATAATATATTTGATTATCATATATCATTATTTTTATTTTCTTTACCTTTTCATACCCACTAGTTTAATATTTGGCCTCACAATTTAAAATTTTCAATACAATTAAAGACATTATATGTAGTGTTCTTGAACCATTTTCTTAACAAAAGAAAAAAAAACTCAATTTATATTGATAGGAAGAATGATAATGGTATAAAAAATTATGTTATGACTTGTGATCTTTCTACAAAGATTGTGTTAATAGTATATAATATTGAAAAATATAATATTTTTTTCAAAGATAAAATAGATTAAATAATATAAATATTGTTTATGGAAGATCAATATATTAATAGTATAAAAAGTATAATTATTTCATTCTTATTAGTTTACTTAAATTTTATTATGATTTATTTAAAAAAATCCTACTCCATGAATCATAAATTTTCAAATAATTTCATATAAACTAATATGGAATTTAATGATGAAATTTATTCTAATGTGATCTAGAATTTGATATTTGGTATTATGTTAATGTTAGGAATGAGTTTAATCTTTTGGTATCATGTTTAATTATATGACATTATGTTAATGTTAGGGATAAATTTGATTTTATATTTCTTTTGGAATATTAGATTTTTTTTCTTATTTTTTGATAGTATTTTTAGTAATTTCTTTTGGTTACAAAAATCTGAAAATTTAAAAAAATATTTTTTTGGATTGGGTTAGATTTGGTCATTGGGTGATTTGAAAATAAATCTGGTTAATCCGAACTCAACCCGAACCCAATCAAATCGTATTCGGATTGAAATTTTTCATATTATACGCTTAGCTTAATTGGATCCGAACCCATCCAATCCATCTGAATCGACACGTCTAGTTGTAGCGCCTAATGATCAAATAATAATAAGACAATACGAGTGTCACATTTGGATGTACAATCACAAAAGACAGCATTTATTTCGTTATTATATTGTCATTTATGGTGTGCAGCCAAAAAAGTAGATTGAACGTCTCTCTCTCTCTCTCTCACACACACACACACACTCAAATGTATATATAATTGACTCGTAGTTCACAATCAACAAAATTATACACCACGGCTTCATTTTATTACGATGTTTGGATTCAACTTTTAAAAATATATTTTGTGGTATTGAATCATATTTTTGGAGGTGAATTTCCAATTGGATTTGTCTCATTATATACTTTTTAGGTATATATATTATGAATTAATTCACTAATTTGATTCATGATATTAGATTTTATTGAATTGGAATGTCTAATTTACCCTTCATTTTAAAGTTGGAAAGAAAAAGTAGATCACAAGAATGGAGGAACGGGGATAAAAAAGTAAATCTATAATTAATATCTTCCACGAACTAAATTCAACTCTCATAATAATACATCCCTCCTATGAGATTGAATACTTAGTAGATGTCTTCATGAATTATGGAATTTCATTATATGATAGTATAATGAATCAAATGTGATTCATTCAATGGATTAAAATATATGTTATATGATAATATAAAGAATCAAATGAAGCCCACACAAAAATTGGGGTGGGTGAGGTAATATTTTATTCCGAAACTGTACACAAGGTTAGAAAATATCATGCCCCAAATCACGTTTTATTCGTGAGGATAAGAGAAACGTTAAAATCTTAATCGACATAATGCCGGTAAGTCGGAATTGAATTTGGATGAAATGGTAATTCACAATTTTATTTCTGTTTTTTTTACAACTCGAATCTAATTTGACAAATTGACAACTTAATGCGATTGAATGCGCAATTCTAACGCTATGATTGAATTGATTTAAGGGATAATTACTCCCACCACCCCTGAGGTTTGGCCTAATTACAAATAACACCCCCTTGTATCGGAAATTACCAATACCCCCCTGAGTTTTGTTTCCGTCTTACAATTTCCACCTTCCGTTAAGTTGACTAACAGTCAACGTTTGCCCTCCTACGTGATCTCCCGAAATTACCCTTCTGAAGGCGGGAATGCACTTTAAACAAATATGAAATGACTTATTTACCCTTGAGGGTGTTTATAGTAATTTTATATAATAACAGGGGGTTAAATGTAATATTTTTATTATAGTGACAAAATAGCCGTTTGACGTAGTTCTTTGCATGCATGGAACCTGCCAACTTAATTTTGCATGCATGGGAACCTGCCAAGTCAATTTTGCATGCATGCATGGCCAGAATTTAACAAAACTTTACAAAAGCAACAAAATACTATTCATTAAACCATAAGTCACAAAAATTTACAAAAGCAAAACAACAATATTCATTACAACACAGCTATAAGCATAATTAAACTTGTTCAAAATCAAAAGAATTATGCTTATTACATAATGATATCAAACAACATTTTCCAAAAAATGCATCCATAGGTTCATATTTGTGCATCGGGGGCTGAAGATGAAGGCCTATCGTGTATTTTCTTGGACCTTATCTCTCTTTTATGAGTAGTTGATGGCACTAAAATAGGCTGGGAAGCAGTCCCTTCTTGCCGTTTGTCCACTCCGAAAATCTTGCCTCTTGCTA
>CM047885.1:1042794-1142794 GCA_026212405.1 Petrea volubilis
AATTGGCTGTCAAGTTGGCTAGTACTCTTTGGTCTCTTCAATCTGTATGAACTCATGAATACGAGAGGATCTTTAAGGCATTTTAACAA
This sequence comes from Petrea volubilis, assembly GCA_026212405.1. Classification (NCBI taxonomy): domain Eukaryota; kingdom Viridiplantae; phylum Streptophyta; class Magnoliopsida; order Lamiales; family Verbenaceae; genus Petrea; species Petrea volubilis. Next base: position 1,042,884 of record CM047885.1, read on the forward strand.
ATATTCTAATTATTTCGTACTTTTTATGTTAGAATTCTACCACTATAAAAAGCAAAATTTTTATATGAAACGGATGTATGGGTTCTACTCATTCACCTTGTGATTTAAAAATTTATACACTTTGAGATTTAAATTTAGCCACGTAATATGTGTATTTTATAAAAAAATTAATATATAGTATGTGCCTGAATCTGAATCGCGAGGTGCATACATCCGGTCTATGAAAGAATTTTCCCTCTAAATACACTTAACATTGAACATGATTAATAAGCACTTGTTAATACCTCAACCTTTTTATTTTTTTTTTCTCTCTTTAAATCTTTCTACTTAAGCATCCAAAACCTTAACTAGCTCATGCAAATTTATGCTAACACCAAAAATGTTTTTATTTTGATTAAAGGATTGGGGCACCGAGCAAGAATCTTGAATTCAAATTCCATTGGCATCATTGGGAAACAACATATGTGATGGTAACTAATTATATTTGATATTTTGATTAGATCATTATTCTCTACATATATTAGTTTTAATTGTATTTAATATGCTGATCAGGTATTGTCTAAATAGTAAAATAGAAGTCCCGTAACCTTAAGGTCGTGGGCTTGATTCTTCATAAATATAAGTATTATTCTAGTTTGATACTAGTTTCTTTCTACTGTATAATAGTTTGTTTTGTTATTTGATGATAATTGATTATAATAATTTGCTCTTCATTTGAAATATTGATGACATATTAATTGTAATAAATCATTGATGTAATTGGTTCATTGTAATATATTTGTTTTAAAAAAATTGCATTTAATATCTTCATCAAATAATATTATTTAATTTTATTTATATTCGTGAATATAAAATATAGATATAATGATTGTTATTTATTCAATTAGTCAACGAAAAAAATATGCCAACTAAATTGATGTGATGATTGACGATATGTATTAAATTAGTCAAGGAAAAAACATGTGCCAACCAAAAGTGATTCGAATCTAACCTGCAAATAAAATATCAGTTTACATTAGAGTCTAGAGAAAATAATTAATCAAGGATTTGAGTCACTCTACTTGGAAAATGAAAAAATCACATCATTTTGCTAGTAATAAATAACAAGAAAATAAATTAATCTAATATATATATATATATATAATATTTAAAAACCTTAAAATTATCCAAATGCATATATGAATAGTTTTATTTGATTCTGTTTTGGCATGTATGAAATTCAAATAACTTTTATATAAATTTAAATAAGTATGCTTGCAATTCATGTTTATCTAAAAAAATCCAGCAACTATCAAGTATTTTAATTATCATTGATTAAATTTTAATTCAAAAAAATATTTTATTTATAATATTTATCATTTACTTTAATAATTATTATAAATTTTGATTCTACATAGATTTTATAAACTTCCTTGCCTTGATCGTGCAAAATTAAAATTAAAATCAAACATATTCTATAAATATACAATTTTTTAATATATTTTATTTCTCAATTTATGTTGTAAAAAAGTTATTGTACACTATCAAATTGTTTTTTAATAAAAATTTATAAAAATATATATATATAAAACTTTATTTTCCGTACCTTGGCACGAGGCCAAATACTAGTTTTTTTAAGATTTTACAACTTATCTAACTTATTCAATAAAGCAAGCAATTTTCACATGTAGTCCATTGTGTAATTTTAAGCTAACAAATAAAAGTTTGTCATGTTTTAATTAACACCACCAACCTTTAAAAGTATGACATGAACATATTAAATCTTCCTTCCATGGAGAGTTCTTTTGAGCGGGACATGATTTATTTCCACCCTCATTTAACCTAAATATATTTAAAAACTACCAACAAAACTTTTACTATGAAAATGCCAATCAATTTACCCATCCATTTCAAGTTTTTCTTAATTATTTTTTCTCTTTAGTCTTACTTTTCTTTTCTTTTTTTTTTAAGAAAAAAAATTGTATTATACAAACTATGTTTATACATATACATATATATGTTCTGTATTAATAATATATTAAATTTGTATATGTAATTCAAAAGTAATACATATGCATACATATTATATTTGATCTTCATGACTTATACTACTAATTTTTTTCACAATGTCACGTCAATATGAAATCTTTCTCTTTGTTACTTTTAAATAACACAAATCATTGATGATAGCTCAAACAGTAGGTAGAGGCTTATGACTAATGTTTGCCATAAAAATATGCATCTACACAAAGTAAAAAGAAGGGAAATTATAGCCCGAATCTGGTTAATTCGATTGGGTGAGTGCTGATCACATATAGTGAGTGTGTTATATTTATCATTTGATTGGTTTATAATTTAAAGAGAATAATCAATTATTTGACAAGTACAATACACTTATTATATGATTTGTCTTGTTTAATCAAACCAATTACGAATAAGAATTTTCCGAGAAAAGAGGTTAAATTTTTTTTTTAGGCCTTAGTCCCCCGATTCTGATTTATTGACCGATTAATCCGAATTTGGTATTGCAAAGGCTCAATTTGAGGGCAATCCTCCCAACTCAATTGTTCTATTCACAATTCTAAAATTTGAGTTATAGACATTATTTAAAAAATCTAACACCTTATTCCACTGGATCAATTGGTAATTGAGAAAGAGGAAAATTAATGAAAATATATAGTAATATCTTATTCCGCTAAATCGATTAATAGTTGACAAAAAGGCGTATTAATGAAAGTGTGCTTAGCATTCTCCAATCAAAAAATTGCAAGTTTTTGGTGAAAAACTCAAGCGACGTGAACCGTGAGTGAATGTGTCCCTAATAATTCCACGCATCTGGTTCTATCTTACAGTTTCTTTCTTTTTTTGTGCACCAAAACAAGGCATTTAAATGCAATAATTACTCCTATCTTTTTCTAATAACAACTGCAGCCATAAATGTACAGCCCCCGCGAAAAGAACCTCCACGAGCGCAGACTCACTCTTCCATTATCCTCAGTCCGCGTGGTATCCTCACTCAGCGTGGTCCCTTAACTATTTTTTCTAAATTGGTGATGCAATATATACCTTTTCTTTTTTCTTTTTCCTTTTTGGTTTTTGTTTTTCTCTTTATTATGGCCACAAACCACCTCAGTTCATTTGTTTTAAATTGCGTTCAATCTTTTATTTTATATTTATGATGAGTACACCAGCTAGGCTCTTCTAAATTTAGGTGAAATTACAGATAATTTTTTCTTATTTAGAAAATTACCAACACACCTTGATATTTGTCGTTATTTAACAAAAAAACTCCAGCATGACAATAATTTTCCCGCATTATAGTAATTACCCCAACTATCAAAAAATGTGATTTGTCAAGTCTGACAAAACCAGTCTATCAATTTTGTGATTCCACCAACTTTTACAAAATTATTTCATTTTATAACATAACAATCAATATCGAGTATTATCATATAATTCGACATCCCCACTACTTTCTTTATTTAAATTGACTTCGTACTTAACTTATACATTTTGAACTTGTTAAGACCATCCAAAACACAGGAAATACAACTCGTAATTACATCTCGCCTTGATGAATGCTGAATTTTATAAAACTTATGCATACTTTAGGGAGTATTTGTAATTTTTAGAACAAAATGAAGTTATCCGTATTTTTATCTAAATTTAGAAGAAGTGAACCATATACATTTAATGTGTAGGGAAAATTTCGTATTGGTACCATAAATTAAGCCACTTTCAATTTTGATACCATTTTGACAATGTCTTAAATTTCGTTGTGTAACTTAGATTTTTTTCCCCCTCAATCTTAGTACAGTGGTGAGTTTCCTTTAAATTGTTACTAGAAAAAATATGTGAAAATCATTGTTGACATTAAAATTGTGGGATTAATGACCCAATCAAATTGATTATGAAATTGGGTCTTTATTTCAAGCCCATAAGAAATTTGGGCTTCGTGAATTTAAAATCCAAATTCCAAAATAAATAATAAATTTTTATTTTATTTTAAATTAGCTAGTTGGACCAAATATTCAAAGCCCATTAAAGTATATCTAAATGTATATCAAATGGTCTCCAAGCCCAAGAGAAGATGTAAATGCCTAGGACTATAAATGGATAATCGAAAATTTGATTACCATTTGCATCCGTATTCATTTATAGGGCAAAATATCCATATCCGTTTAAAGTGGATATTATCTGAATTTGATTATAGATATCCGATTATAAATGGATACAAATATATTAATTTGATATCCAATCTGTTTAATATCCGCACCAAATACATACATGTTTATATATTCAATTGTTTATAATTTAGTTGTATCCATTAATTATATCATATTTTTATAACTTACAAATATATAAAAAGAATAAATAAACAAACATATATAAACTTTAAGTGTTATTAGTAAAAAAGTATGATACCTATATGTGTGTGTGTGTGTGTGTGTGTGTGTATTCTTGTAAGTAAGTAGATTATATATATATAAAAAATGACTAAATTGTATACACAAATTTCAATATTCAATTAATTACACTTGGATATCAAGTATTTATAATCAAATAATATACTTGAATATTCATAATCGGATTCAAATATTCAAATATTTATAATTGAATTTAAATTTTGAAAATTACAACTAGATATGAATATATCCGATATCCGGTGGATACGAATACATATATTGATTTTAGATATCCATATCCATATCGATATCTGATAAAATTAAATGGATACGCATATGGAAACGGCATGTCCAATCCATTTAACATCCATTCACACCCTTATAAATGCCAAAGGTCCATCTTGTACCTATAAATAGAGGCACCCGAATTAACAAAAAATGGGGAAACAACACAAAATCAAGCATCGAGCTCTCATATTTCCAAGTTTCTGGCACAATGAAGTGTTGTTTCCATGAAGGCCCAACATCTTATTCGAGGCATCAAATTCTCATTACATAATCGATTCAAGAACAACCTTGAATCAAAGTTCCAATGAGAGGAATCACAAGACTAATATTCCCTAGAGATTGTAACCACATATATTTTAAAATTCAAATATTTTATTTGTCCATATTTTTCTTGTCTTGTAATTTTATCGTAGACGTGAAATTTGTGCAAACAAATTTTGGCACGCTTGGTGGGACCTTTCTGCCCCTCATCTCTTCTTTCTTCATGAAATTCAAGTCGCCATTTTTGACACTTCAAGACGAACCAAGTCGCTTCAAACAAGAAAAACACTACCAACGTCATCCCTCAATCCTCCATCGGGGGCAAAATCGATAGCTCTACTCTCTCTCTCCGATAATTCCAACCCTAAAACTCCAAAGGGAATCAACTCCAACATATCTTTTTTGTTGAATTGCCGCTATGGGAACTGGTTCGACATCTATGGACGAGTGAATCACATAAATGGCCTAAGCAATTGTAGATTTGTAGAAAATTGTGGAAGATAAAGACCTCCAAATCATGCAACTTATGAACAAGACAGAGCACTCAAACCATGGAGAGTCTAGCAAAATTAGTCCATCTTTTCGAAGTCAAGCTGCGAAGGACAAGCAAGTTGATGAGATGCCGTACAAGAAGGGTCCTGTGCAAAAGTCCACTCGATTTGCAACCTCAATTGCTACATTATCAATGTAGGAGTTACAAGAGATAACCACAAAAACCATCAGAGGCCAATATAGTGGATCTGTCTAGAATCAATTAGTGTACTCAAAGCCATACACTAAGAGTATCAACTCCTTAAGGATGCTGATTGGATGTCAACCACCGAGTCTCCAACAATTTGACAAAAATAGCAATCCAAGGCAACACATAGCTCATTTTTTTGAGACGTGAAACAATGCAGGAACCTATGGTGACCTCCTCATCAAGCAATTTGTGAGGTCACTCAAAGGGAATGACTTCAATTAGTATATTGACTTGGAGCTTGAGTACATTGATAATTGGGATGAACTGGAGAGAGAATTTCTAAATTGCTTTTACAGCACCCGTCGTGTTGTGACCATGATCGAGCTTACAAACACAAAATAGTTGAAAAACGAGCTAGTTATTGCCTACATCAACTGTTGATACGCATTAAGTTTGAATTACAAGGACAAACTTTCACAAGTGTCGACAATAGAGATGTGTATTCAAGGGATGCATTGAAAGCTTCTCTATATTCTCCATGGGATCAAGTCTCGAAATTTTGAAGAGTTAGCTACTCATGCTCATGACATGAAGATGAGTATTGCAAATAATAAAGTTGCATTCCCAGTGGAATAACAAAGGAATGACAGGAAAGACCTATAGAGAAATGACAAGTTAAATAAAGCCCCTCTAGAGTCCATGGCCATCAATGCAATTGTTGCTAAAATTGAGACTGAAAAATGCTGAGATCAATTGAAATCAAGTCATGTTCGCTGACCTAAATTGAAAGTAATGTAAGGAAAAGAGTATCATTTCCCTGACTTTGATATCTCATATATCTTCGACAAGTTGTTGGTGAAGAAACTGATAGAGTTACTTGAGCCATATCGCCTAGAGGAGAGTAAAAGGGTGAAGGCCTCAAATATTGTAAATACCATTGGGTTGTCGGTCTTCTCATTGAGAAATGTTTTGTGGTCAAAGAAAAAATCATGATGTTGGTAAGAGATGCAAAGATAATCCTCGATGACGAAGATACTAATGGAGATGAAATGCATGCCTATACTCATGTCACTGCCGATGAATATTCCAGCTTAGAAATTTTTGAAAATGGATGCTCTGATTCTAGGCAACAATTCAAAAGTAGCTTAAGAATTGGCTCCATGTATGGAAAATTCTTAAGGATTTATTATCAATGAAGAAGTCTGCTCCTTGACGTATAAGCCTAAACTGCATGTTACTTTTTGGGTCACATGAGTATAAACTATGTACGGCTCCTAAAAAAAAACTTCCTTTAAACTATGAGATGACTTGATCTCTTTTTTGGGGTGCGTAGGAAACTTGAATTTTGCTTTTCAAGCTCAATCAATATCTTTAAAAAAAGTTTGTTTTGGTTGGAATATTGCCGATTTGAGTTTGAGAAATCTTGATTACTCAATTGATGGGGGCATAAAGTGCAACTAGTCACAATTGCCATTAACTCGAAGAATGATGCTGGGGGCATGAGAGAATTTTGGAAGATATGAAGTGTTGTCAAGTTTCAAGACTTTTCATTTTTTGGCGCCACGACTTTATGGATACCAAACAAATTCTTTCCGGCTTAGTGATGAATTTGAGAGCTCTTTCTTATTGTGCAACTCAACAAAGTACTTCTCAAATTTCTCTTCTTGCTTGTTGACTTGGAGGACATCCAGCTTTGTTAGCATCACGAATGGCTTATCATACTTTTTAGAAAAAGATGTGTGTTGATGTTTCCACAAGGATTTCGAGAAGATCAACAAGCAAGCAAGTCTCTTCATGCACGACCTTAGTAGAGGCTCGACATACATGAATGGTCTTTGAGCTAAAGTCGATCAAATAAATTGATACACTATGGAGTCTTTTTGGGAGTCTATGGACTACTAAAAATAAGTATGTGGAACTTTGTAGTGGCATGGGAGGATGGCATGCATTGGCATCCAGCAACTCTTTGGCGGTGAATGTGACCTTCTCGTAGTTCACAAAAATCCCACAAGAAATCGGCAGCCCTTCAATGGTGGTGTATTGTATAACAACATAGTAACCCAATAAAGGCCTAAAGAATGTCCACATCGTAGATATGCATGAAAAACCATACAAAGTCAAATATCTCATTCGAGGATGTCTTTGTGATGGCCTAGTGCATCTTCTAAACTATGACCTGGTCCAATCATGAATAGTGAGGCTTAGGCAAGCTAGCTTCTTCCCTATTCATGGTGGCGCACATCACGACTTAGTTGGGCCTAAAGCTTGCGAATGCACCACTTGGGACTTGAGAACGTCGATCTTTGTTGAAACTTCATCATGCTAAGATGACTTTATTGCAGGAATCTTCACGCATATGAAGTCCAAAAGTTGATGAAGGTTGCGCAATAAAAGTTTGCAGCTCTAGAATGACAATGTAGAATGGGGTTGTAAATGAGCACTGTTGCTCAATGTAGACTTGAAGAATGTGTTGCATCAAAGGCAAATCTTGAACAACTGTGTAGACATCTTTAAATCGACAAAAGGTAGCCTTGAACAATTGTGTAGATATCTTCAAATCGGCAGAAGGTGGCTTCATGATGGCCAGTTACGTCTTTTGTCTGCCTCGATGATCAATATGAAGGAAACTTCATTAATCTTTGGTAGTGGAATTCTCCATTGGCTTCAATTCATGTTGAGCAAGTGTTTCGAGAACAAGGAAATCTATGCACGTATTTTTGATGTTGTCGATTGAGGATGTCAACAATAAGGACGCTCACTAAAGGGATAGCGATCAAGAGTGAAACCCTTTTTGTGTATTTTTGATGTCGTAGTGTGAAGACTTCGACAATGAGAGTTGCAACAAGAAATGACAATAGGCTAGCGGTTTCCACCTCAAATCACTTGGGAATGGTTCATAAATTTGGTTGGAGATTGCGCTTTGAGAAGATGAATGTCTATAGTTGGCTTGTAGAAACAAAATTTTGAACTTGATTCCGTGACTCTGCTTGTTCGCTATGATGATCATGGAATGGCTAACAATTTTCAATACATGTCTATTGCTATTTAAATTAGAGGTGGGCAAGAAAATCGAAATCGAAATCCAACCGGATCGGCCGAAAATTGAGACAACTGAACCAAACTAAACCGAAACAAGTTTGGTTCGGCTTTAAAATTTTTGGTTTTTAACCGCGGTTAAATCGAAAAAATAAAAATATTTCAGTTTCAATTTTTGGTTAATCGAAAAAACCTATTTTTTTAATTAATAATATAAAAAAACAAATGTATCTCAAATTTCAATTCTGAAACTCAAATCAATTACTCAAAGTCTCAAATACATTACACACCTAGTCATTCTCTCTCTTTCTACCTCTTTTTTTACTCTTCTCTGCTACAGTCTCCCTACTCCTGTTGATCGCCGCTCTCTCTCCAACTTTGCCTCACTGCTACGGACTGCTCTCAGCCTCTCACTTTGCCTCACTGCTGCAACACTCTCAGCGATGGAAATGGGTCTGGGTTAGACCCGGACCCGCCCCGAACCCACCCCGTTTATAATTTCTATATATTTCTTATTTATTCTTTTATGTAAATTTATATAATATACATCTATATTTAATATATAAAAGTGTGTATTATATAAATAGTTACTTAAAAAAAATAAATATGATACTCTTATATATAAAAATAATTATATAACATTAATAATTAAGTTATAATTTCAAAATATGTGCAAATAAATATGTGATAATGATATTTAACTTTTAAAAAATTAAAATATGTTCATAAAAATTAATTAGTACTTTAGTAGTACTATTATTTTTCATTGTTAATAAAGTAGTAATAATATCAATTTTTTTAAAAAAATTATTTTAAAAATATAAATCGAGTCTACTTGGACCAACCCGGACTCGGCGAGCCCAAAAAAATCTCGGCGGGGCGAGTCCCGGGTTTGCCCAAACCCGCCCTGTTGCCATCCCTAGCTGCTCTCACTCTTCCTCACTGGCCACTGCTGCAACACTGTTCTTACCTTCTTGGACTAATCTGCTCGTACCCCGATGCCGTCACATTGCTCATCGTCTTTAATCGACGGTAATTTTTCTATTTTGGCCAATTTTCCCCAAAAATGGAACCTTAAATCTAATTGAAAATTTGAAATAGATTCTTCTTTGCAATCATTCTTTAATTTACGAGTTTAATTAAGGTATGATGTGGATAAGAAGAGTATATTTTAAGTCTTGAATTGTTGTTGCTTCAATTTAGTTCCATTTTTTATATTTTGCATTTAATAAGTCTTGATAATTTATGGGTTTATTGTTGCTTTAGTTTTCTTTTGAACTTTGTAATGCAAATTAGTGTTTGCAATTTTGAGCTTGAATGTGTATAACTATGTGTAGTAATTTTTGTAATATTAGTGTTTGCACCTTTAAGTGTGAGTACATTTTTGTGAGTACTTTATGATTTCAAAATTAACTATTACATACAAAAATCTTTGTATTTGTGGATTACGAGTTGGTTTTGTTTCTTTCTATTTGTAGAACATGGAAGAGATTCCAGAGAATGAAGATACAGTGTTTAATATGGTTGATGAAAGTGTTGGTGATAAGTCAAATGAAAAGAGTGATTCGTCTGAGGAGAGGGATAACACCCCATCTTAAAAAAAAAAAAAAAAGAAAGCAATCAAGGGAAGAGAGTAAAGAGACTGAAGATCCGAAACGAAGGTAAGAGGAATGGAAGCATTTTGATGTTTTTACTGCTACAAATGGTAGAAAGAGGAGAAAGTGCAAGCATTGTGTTAAAGATTATGCTGTTGATTCAAAAAAAAAAAAAAAAACAAAGGGAATGTAGGATTATTAAATCATTTGAAAGTTTGCAAGAAAAATCCCGAAGGCATCATCGCTAGCTACACCATCGATAGCTTTACTCAACGTGTGGACTTAAGAGACATTTCTTCTCATTTTAGTGCCCCTAGTAAATTTGATCAATAAGCAACTAGGGAGGCTTGTGCTAAAATGATTATTATTGATGAATTACCATTTAGATTTGTGGAGGGTGAAGGGTTTAGACTGTTTGTCTCTGTTGCATGTCCCCAGTTTTCTGTACCTTCGCAAACTACAATTGCTTGAGATTGCTATAAATTGTATTTTAATGAGAAAAATAAGATGGAGTATTTGCAAAAAATCCTGGGTAAGGATTTCTTTGACTATTGATACTTGGACTTCAAATCAAAAAATCAACTACATGTGTTTGACTTCTCATTTCATTGATGATGCTTGGAAGTTGCACAAGTTTATGTTGAATTTTGTTCCATGTGTTGGTCATAATGGTGAAGATCTTGGTCTTTTGATTGAAAAATGTTTACTTGATTGGGGAATAAATAGTATCTTTACTATCATTGTGGATAATGCATCTTCTAATGATACTATAATATATACTTGAGAAAAAGATTTGTGACATGGAAAAGAGTAGTTTGTGAGGGAAAATATTTGCACATGAGGTGTATAACTCATATTATTAATCTCGTTGTGCAGTATGGGTTGACACAAGTTGGGGATTCAGTTGATCGTGTTCGTACTGTAGTGGGATATTTAAGACACTCACCAGCTAGATGGAAAAAGTTCAAAGATTATGCTGTAGAAGAAAAGATAGTAAGCAAAAAGTTATTGAGTCTTCATTGTCCTGCTAGATGGAATTCTTATTACTTTATGCTTGAGATGACTTTGATCTTTCGTGGAGTCTATGAAAGATATGAAATATGTGAAAAGATTTCCGTAATGATTTTGGTGAAAAAGGTTCGCATGATGGTATAGTGACTACAAATGATGATTGGGTTGTCATTGGAAGGTTGGTAAAAGTGTTAAAACATTTCTATGAGTTGACTGTTAGAATCTCTGGGTCAAAGTTTGTGACTTCTAATGTGTTTTTGGATGAAATTAGTGATATTAATGCTTTGATAAATTATTGGAAAGTGAGTGAAGACAAAGAATTGTTGGTTGTTGCAAAAAAGATTAAAACGAAGTTTGATAAAGATTGGGGTGATCCTTTGAAGATGAATATGTTGTTATTTGTTGTTCTGGCTCTTGATCCTCATCATAAGTTGAAATATGTCAATTTCATTATTAAGCAAATGTATGAGGGTCTAGTACAAAGTGACATGTGTACACGTCACTACTGCCTTTGAGGAGATTTTTGATGAGTATAAGAAAATATATGGCACTACGAGACCATCCTCGGAGTCACATAGTCTACTTTGGCACAAAGTTGTATTTTCGATTCCGATGGTGATAGTGACATATTAGTAGTGAGAGTGCATAGATTGGCAGAGTATTGTAGAATATGTATTGATAAAGATAGTATTCTGAAAGTCAATCACAGCTTGACTCATATTTGAGCGAAAAGAAAGAAAAAGATATGCCAGATTTTGATGTTCTTGGATGGTGGAAGATGAATGCCCATCGATTTCCTATCTTATCGAAGTTGGCTCATGATTTATTTGCTATGCCAGTGTCTACCGTTGCTTCAGAGTCCACCTTTAGCACATTTGGTTATGAGATCGATGACTTTAGATCTTCTTTGACTCCAAGGGTGTCTCAAGCTCTCATTTGTGCTCAAGATTGGCTTTGCAACGAGCCTTCAAAGCAACCAATTGAAAAAGATTATGGTCAAATCGAAAAAATTGAAGAAGGTATGTATTAAAATATTTGTTCATTATTAGTTCATTATTTATGTGTTATAAGTTCATTATTTGATTATCTCTTCTTTGTTTTTGTTTATAGATGCAATCTCAAGTATTGGTGTGGAGTAAGTTGTTATCGGGTTATGATGAGGTTTGATTTTATTTTATTATAAAAATTTAATTTCTTGTGTATTTTCACTTATTTTGTTTTTTGTTTTTTTATCTATTCTTTCTTTTTTGTAGGGTGAGATTTGTGAATCAATATTTGAGTTGGACGACGACTCAAAAGTTTGAAGTTTGACAATTTTTTTTTGATGTATTAGATATTATGATATATTTTGGTTGCAACTTGCAAGTGTGACATTTGCGTGCCGTTATGTAATTTTGAACTTTGAAGTTTGAAGTTAATTTGGAGTGTTTTGAATTAGAAGTGGTTATATAAAACTTGATGTAATATGGACTGTTATTTTGGATGATTAGACGTAAAACTTGATGATTTTGAACTCTAACCAGTAGAAGGCTAACAACAGTAGGCTAGAAAGCAGAAGCTGTAATTTTTTTTCTTTTTTGGTTTTTTTTTTTTGATTTTTCAGTTTTGACGGGTTTTGTTTTTAGTTTTTTTATTTTTGGTGTTTTTTTCCCACTGTTAGAATTGGTTTTTTTTTTGGTTAAAATCAAAAAAAAAAAAATCAAAAATCAAACGGTTAAAATCGAAACTGAACCAAAGAGCTTTGGTTTGGTTTTCGGTTCTCAAATTCGAAAAACCAAATTTTGCGGTTAATCAAACTGAAAAAACCGAACATTTGATTTTAACTGAATGCACACCCCTAACTTAAAGCATGTGATGGTAACATTTCGCTATAATGAAGGAATGGTTTTGTGACAACCTCTGCAACTTGTAATGCACCATAAAAAAAGTAAAAAAATAATAAAAATAAAAAAGAAGATATTTTCTCTATTGTAATAACTATAAAAAAAGAAGAAGAAGAAGAAGAAGAAAAGAGAGAGGATTTTGGGACAGAAGTGAGTAGGATTTTTTTTTTTTAAAGGAAACGGTAGACTTTAATCAAGTAAAGTAGCGCTTGACAAAACAACCGAAGAAATGTGAGGAGGCAACATGTCCACTCATTCACAATAAGTAACAGCTCCTTTTCCTAGCGAGTGAGCTACCTCATTGCCCGTTCTATGAACATGGCTAAACCGACAAAGCGGAAAAACTAAGTTACACTCTCTAATATCATAAACTAACTGACCAAGTTTTGAGATGTCCTCCACACTACCCTGGAGTTTCTGCAAAAGGGATAGGCAGTCCAATTCGAGGCAAATGCGAGTCCAACCCCAACGTGCTGCCATGTGGATAACTTCGAGTCTTGCCATAGCTTCGGTTTGCTCTAGAGTCAAAATTCCAGAACAGCGGCGCTGCAACCAGCCACAACATCTACCCATACCATCCCTTGTGATAACACTCAAGCGAATTTCACCACGCTTTGCAAACAAAGCGCCGTCAAAGTTGAGTTTGATCATACCTGAAGGAGTGGGCCTCCAATAAGTCAAGGAATGAGCTGAGGTATGCCCCATCAAAGGAATGTATGCATACCAGTTGGATTGAAGGAAATTATGGGCAAAAGAAACCAACCTAACTTATTCAAAAGAGGGCTCCCCTACCATCTTCTTGTTCCTATTCCACCATAAAGACCAAGCAATAGTTATAAAAAGGCACGCACTATCTGCTGGTAGGGATTCCACATTCAACCAGATCTATTCTCGAGCCTTATGATCCCATTTCGACACCACCCTCCACGGCAAATTGGAGATGGGCCAAACCTGCCTGGAGAAAGAACAATCGAGAATGGTATCTAGTTTGCACCAAGTTTTGAGACATCCTCCTTGTCAAAGTCACACCATGGGCAGGGGCTAATGGCAAGGCACTTACAACATATCAAGTTTGCACCCCGTGGGTAGTGTTATCCGACGTACCCAGTCTGCATCCACTAAGGCTAGAATGGTATCCAAAAGGAAGGAATCCTAGGATCCTGTTGATCTATCAATGAGGTTACTCACGCATTCAAGATGACATAGAGGCAAATGTGGCACCAGAAGTTTGAAGGTGTTTGGTCTAGGGAACCACTTGTCCTCCCAAATACGAATGCTCTATCCGTTACCCACCCGCCATCGGATACCAGCTTGTAAGAGGTTCTGGACAAAATCCTTGGTATGTCTCCATCCTTGCTTGGCAAGCATAGCATCGTTGAAGTGTCGTAAGCATCGGAAGCCAAGCCCCCATTCAACCTTACGCTTACACAATGCTCTCCAAGAAACCCAATGGATTTTTCGGACATCCCAATTGTTCTACCAAAACTGCAAAAAAATACTCTCGAGCTCTCAAATAAAGGAATCTGGGAGCCAAAAGCACCCCATGGCATAGCTTGGAATTGCTTGAAGGACTAATTTGAAGAGTACCTCCTTGACGACCTTGGAAAGGAACTTGGATGAGTAGTTTTGCACTCTCTTAATAATCTTGCTACGGATTGAAGTAAAAATCGCTACTTTAGAGCGTCCTATCACAGAGGGAAGGCCCAAATATAGGTCATGTTGATGTACTTCTGGCACCTTTAGTGTAGTGGCAAGAGACTCTCTAATCTCGAGTGGCATATTGCGACTAAAAACAACCGCGAATTTCTAGCAGCTCATCAGCTACCCTGAGACCACTGCATAGCTTCTCAGAACGTCCTTAATCCTCTCAACTTCTCCCTGGGCTTCACGACAACAACTAAGTGTGTCGTCGGCAAACAAAAGGTGAAAAATACAGAGTGCGCCTCTAGCGACCACAATTCCTGTTATGTTATTACTCTGCCTGTCTCTACGATGCAAGCAACTTAGCACTTCTACACATAATAGAAATAGGTTAGTGGAGAGAGGATCGCTTTAACGAAGCCCTCTCTCTGGCACAATGCAACCAAATTGGGATCCCACAAGCATGAAAGAATATGCAATTGAAGTAACACATGTCACAATAAGCTAGACAAAACGTGCTTGAAACCCCATCTTAAGCATAACACTTCTAAGAAGATGCCACTCAACTCTATCATACGCTTTACTCATATTTATTTTCAAGGCCAAAAAACCCTCTTTCCTTCTTCTTTTGGTCCTCAAGAAATGGTTATGCTCAAACACCACCAACATATTGTCAGAAATAAGTCTGTTGGGAACAAAAGCCGATTGAGTGGGGGAAATGACAGAATCTAAAATGAGTTTCAAGCGGTTAGCAATGCATTTGGACGCCAGTTTGTAGACTACATTGCACTGGCTAATCGAACAAAATTGTGTAATTAGGGTAGGATTGCGACACTTTAGGATTAAAATAATATGTGTGAAATTCATTTTAGGCAAGAAGTCGTTGTGATTTAAAAAATTCAAAACACATTGGGTGACATTACTACAACAACAGGCCAAAACTTTTGATAAAAGAAGGGTGGCATACCGTCGGACCCAGGAGACTTAAACGGGCCCATCTGGGATAAAGCAAGGACAACCTCCTAAGCAAAGTACGACTCTAGGAGCTTACGGTTCTCCTCATCATCCACTCGGTTCTCTACCGAATCCAACACCAAGGTAAGCTCATCAACCCAAGCGGGGAAAATACTCGTGAAATAATGAGTAATGAAGCCTCAGATCTCCATGTCCATCTTATAGAAGTTCCCAGTTTCATCTTGGAAATTGGCAATACTATTGTTTCTTTCACGTTGAGAAGCTCGGGCATGAAAGAAAGATGTGTTCCAGTCACCTTCCTACAACCATTGAGCTTTTCCCCTTTGCTTCCACTTGATTTTCTTATGATTCTGAAGTTCCTCCATCAAACCCCAGATCCTAGTCTCCTCTGCCTTGCTCTCAAAAGTAATCGGCCCCCAACAAATCTCAATGAATCATTTCTCAAGCTTCGCTAACTTACGCCGGGGCTAGCCAAAACAACTCTTACTCCAGTATCAAACTGATTTGGCAATCCCGGATATTGTCCCATACAATATTCTTGGGCAAATCACATCGATCACTCTTCCAATGTTCTTCAATCACCTGAGCACATTCATCCAATCGCAGTCACATCACCTCAAAATGAAAGTGTCTCTTCTTCTTGAACATTGTGTGTGGCTTCGGCATCAATTTGATTAATACTAGGCAATGGTCCGAATGTATAGTCTCAAGATGCGTAACTCTATAGAATGGGAAAAGTGACACTTAAGAGTGTGTAGCAACTGCACGATCAAACCTTTCCTGAACCGTGTGAGGCGATCCCTGATTATTATACCTGGGGAATTCCAGCACTGTGAACCCCAAATTCGAGAGCCTCAAATTATCCAAAGTGACCCAGAAATCCTCCGTCTGGCTAGGTGGACTCGGACTCCCACCACATTTCTTGTCAATTGTAAGAATTTCGTTGAAATCACTGGCACATAACCAAGGTAAACTAGAGCTTCATCCCAGCTATTCCAGTAGCCGCCAACACGTTCTCCCATTCTAAACCAATTGTTCACCATAAAACCCTGTAAACCGCTAAGAACTCGAACCATCTTCGTTACATATGGTCGTATTAATGTGATTCTTAGATAAATTCTTCAATGTGACATCCAAGGTCCTAACTCCTACACCAGAGGAGGGCTAGCCCCCCTCCTCCATTACAAAAAGTAAAACAAACTCCATTCATATCCAGCCTAGTCTTCAAAATCTCAAATCTCTACACTTAGAAACGAGTCTCGGATAAGAAGACCAGCGAGGGTTTAAAGTCACAGAGCAGTTGCTCTAGTTGTTGAACTGTCCAGGGGGTCGCCACACCCTGGCAGTTCCTTAGTCTCCGCCGATGTAATAGCTTCTTTTGTAAACTCCAATTTGGTAAGGTTAGGTTTCTTTGGGCTATGCGGTGGTGAAATAGTCTTTTTTGGGGAAATGGCTATTTTTCTTTTGATAATATTGGTTGCCCACTTTCTGGCAGAGATATTAGGTGTAGGGTTTAGGCATTAGGTACGAGGCTTGGTAGTCGAGTGGTGGGGTAGTTTGGAGGGAGTGTTATGGAACAGGTTTGCAAACTGGAGGGGCACCGTGAAAAGGGAAAAGCTGGACTGGAGCACAAAGGATGGAGGTTGACGCAATATCAAGTTGCATCGGAATTTCATGTTGTGGGGGAAGAACGTGCAGTCCGACTATCACAGGGGTTATTTCTCGATTGATTACCATTTCAAGGGAGTTGGGGGTTTTGGCAATCAGTATCAAGTTGGGGCATAGAGCAGTGTGTGTGGGCAGACCTTCGGGAGTTGTGGTAAAGGATATGTCGTTAAAAGGCACAATGGGCAGGTTACACTTGTAACGACTCTGTAAAAATTTCATTTTCCAAATTAGACATTATGAATTATGTGATAATTATTATGTAAATTCATGAGATTTCACGATTAAATGTGTAATTACACCACTTGTCCTTTTAGCAACGTGATTATTTCTTTACTCCATAATTATTAATATATTACTATTATTCTTATTTTCATTATTATTATTATTATTATTATTATTATTATTATTATTATTATTATTATTATTATAATTATTATTATGATGATGATGATCATCATCATCATCATCATCATCATTATTATTATTATGAGTATTATTTAAACTCTAGTATATTTATAATAGTATCATATCATGAATACTATTCTCGAAATTTAACTTTAGTTTATCATTATTTTCAAAAATATATACATACTTATTTTCAACATTATAAGATTATTCTACATATATAAAATAATTATATTATTTTATTTTATAATATCCGAAAAAATATATATAGTTATATATTTAATTACGTCTTCCATTATATTAACCTAACCATTTTATGTCACTTTCATAACATTAGTGGTGATAAAAATGGATACGTGGAATCTTAATCTCTAGTATTATTATTAGAGAAATGTGCATTAACCTCTTCCACCAAGAAGATATATTTAATAATTGACTATTTCTTCTATACCTATCTACATATAAATATTTTCCTAAAACTATTATTCCCTTTTCAATTATAATTTCTTGTAGATATTTCCGTTTATATATATAAAGATACAAATTATATTCAAGATACACACACACACACACACACAAACAAATTTTGTTTTTAACTCATATGTATATATATACGAGAATATATATATATATACATAAATATATATATATATATATCTCTAGACTACATGATCAATTATAATACACACCTTCATATATATATATATATGTATATAGATACCTACAAACATATGTATATATTTAGATAATTAAACTTTAGGTTGTAAAGTACACCTATATATATATATACGAAAATGTGTATATATATATATAGTTATGTATTAACTAAATAATATCTTAGATATTTTCCTACAAAAAATCTTCCTACATTTATTTGGAGAATCTAACAAATCCTATACTTGGAGCATTCTTATAAATTTAGAGTTTGAGTCACCATTTTTAGACATACACCTCAACACAATTAGAGTATTGAGTAGGGTAATTTCATTTAATGATATCCTAGTTAGATCATGCATTAATTATGGAAAAGACCTTATTCTATAGTGATTTTGTGTCTTGATCACTATACTATAAATAGGGGGGAGGGATTGTTCACAATTCACACACAAACATACACACAAAACCGGCACACACACACACACACTACACTCTCAAATTTCTCTCTACAATCCCACTTTCCTACCTCCAAAACTACTACCTCCATCTTATAAAAACATTTGAAAAGGTTGAATTAATACCTTTTTCATAAGTAGTTTATGCAACATAATCTTAAATTATTTTCATAAAAAAGACTTTAACTTGGGTTTACCAAATAATGGTAAAATACCAAATAATTGCCTATGTTCACATTTTTAAGATGCCTCAAATTATTTCTTATACATGTTAATATCATGATAATTATTTTCATGCTATTATGCTTTCATAAAGGTACATGCATGAACATGATATGTTTATTTATACTTTAATGAAGCTCTTTAAGATCTGTGTTACGAGAAAATTATTTCTCAATTATGTGTTGGACCCGAAATATTTCTGGATTGGATGTGGCTGAGTTCCACCAGGACATTCTATTGGAGATGCCGGTATTAAGTGTTCCATCCCTCCATCTCCTAATCCCTCCTCATATGGACGGAGTATTCCATGTGAGAGTAGGTCGTAGGCTTTAGCATATACTCGGGTTATGATCACTGGTGTGACTTGATTGGGATTGGTAGAATCGCAGAGTGACTTGGTTGGATTGTTTGATTGTGGTGGGATTTATAAGGCATTACGTCACTATATGTGACGAACAGGGAGTATTATGTGATTTTAAATATTTATGTGCAATTTTCACACATCTGCACCTTATGTGATTAAGTAATAGTTCTACTCAACGTGTTTGTTGACTGTGTTTCACATGCTTATTTTAGATCAATCTGAACCAAATTGTCAGAAGAGCGGAACTGAGGAGTACTATGAAGCTTTTACTTAGACTTGATAGGGATTAATTATGATGTACCATGAAGCCGTCATATTTTGTACTAAATATGCTATTTATGAACCTTAATATAGTATTGTATATTTTTTCGGGTCGTGACAACACTCTTCGACCGCTGTATGTTGGGTGTTAGGGTTAATATTGGTAGTAGAAAATTCATAGGCAGATGAGGGGCAATCTATCTTTGGTGATAACAGGCACATATGGACTAACCCCTGTGGGGATAGGAGTAGGGGATGGTGCATGAGGTATGGTAAAGGTTAGCATTGGAGGTGATTTTGGGGGGGGGGGGGCGGGGGGCCGAATTGCTACCAAATTTTCGATGATGTGCCCTGCAGGCTAGGCTGCGGCTCTCCCAACTAGGCCCCTAACGGGTAGTGCGGTGCAGGATCCTCAAACCCATTTGTAACTTGGATATCGCAGTCCTGGAGTATGTGGTTGCACATACCACAAATGTAATAGAAGTTCGCCAATTGTTCGTAAGTTAGGGAAACTATGAACTTCACCCCCGTCGGGCTTCAGATGTTGACATAACGCCCCAACGGTTTAGTCAAGTTCACATTGATGTGCACTCTCAAAATGTCACCAACAGATCTCGATAGCCAATCTGAGTCAATCTCAATGAATCGGCCCACTTCATCACTGATAAATCTAGCCATGTCCTTGGACATTCGATTATGCGGAAGATCGTAGATATGTATAAACATATCGCATTAGTCTAGGTTCACCACCAACGGGTCTTCGTCATCCTCAAGGCTATAGAGAACAATGAAATACTTTTCAAAAATCTAAGGACATTGTTCAAGTGTTCGTTTCCGATCAAAGCATGATTGAAAGCAAGTATGAACCGTCCCTTTGTAATCTATGGAATCTCCATTCCCTTCCCTGGATTAAGTACGGAGCCCAGGCTGGATTTACGTGCTTCAAAACTAATCAGTTTCCTGTTCAAAACCTGTCCAACCACACGGAACTTTGGCCCATCATCTGGTCCGTTCCAAACCCCTACTGGAATATCCTCCGATACAGACTTTTCCGCCGATAGCCTCATAACCCTAAAACATTTCTGCAATGCGTCGTCAAGTGCCATTACACCAAACTCCTTTCGACAGCCCAACTAGATGATAAGGGAACCATTGCTCAACCAAAGTCAACACTGATGCGGAAGGATTCTTGCAAGAGCCAAAGGGGAGAGAAGAGAAGGATTAGGGAGAAGCAAGGAGACAAGATAAACTAATGGAAAGAAACACGATGAAAAAAGGAAACTAGAAACCCTAGGGACCAAGACTCTCATAGGAGAGAACATAAACTCTCATAAGAGAGAACTAAGTGCCAGACACATTTAATATCCACTTTTGATATATTTGATCTTGAATTTCTTTTTCTATAACTAGGAATGTTATTATTCCCAAGTTGTGTGGTCAACTCTAATCAAATAAGCAAGGAGCAACAACTAATAACCTAGCCACTCTTTCTGCAACAGGCCATAGATATTCAAAATTTTCATCTATTAAAAAAAAGAAAAGAAGAAAAAGAAACAACAAAGCAGTTTCTTGAATGGTTCAATTCAATAAGGCAAAAAGGTGACTTTTTGTGTCAATTCGCCAACTGTGTGGTGTGTGGAAATTCGACAAACAAGCTCAGATCATCGCACGGGCGCAAGATGTTACAAGCTTCAACTACCCACTTTATTCAAAAAAGAAAAAAAAGCAAAAAGAAAAAGAAGAGGATAGAGTACATTGCTGAACTTAGAGTTATGCTCTAATTGCTTGAACGATTTTACAACAGTCACTCAATTTATAGAAGCCACTCTATAGCCGATGGATATAAGTTTCCATGGTATTCTTGAAAGCTTAAAGAAGGAATGGAAAAGAATAGGGGATTTGTTGCAATTACTGTGAGTGATTGCCTACAAATCAAGCTAGGCACGAATCTCTCTGCAATATTTGGGGTTGAATCCTTGGATGTAGCTCGATTCATTGAACCAAGCTAAAAATGATCTTTCTATTAAGAAAGGAGTTTTCTCGAGAAAATTGAGATAATTATGACATCTTTATGATGGGAGTTCAGAGAAATTTTGGGAAGATTATAGGGCAAATTCAATGGTATCAATCCATGATTATCTTGTTGGAGCACACATGTTTAATTAAGGGAAAAGAATGAAAAAAAAGGAAAGAAGATAAGTTGTTGTCGCTCGTGCGACTATATCTATTTAAATTTGTGTTTGGTACCAAAAATCAAAACCATGGGCTCGTAAAAAAGATTATTGAGACAAGAAAAAGGAAAAAAAAGACATGGGCAAAATATTGAGAGATGATTGTAGTACACGTGATGGCTAAAAATTGAGCGCCATTATTTGTGAAAAGTAAAATGGGGAAGACATGCTCTTGAGCACAAAAACCCACATGTCACCGGTACCATAAGTGAAATTCCTTCCCCCCTTCCAAAAAAAAAAAGAGAAGTTAAAAAATATATATACTTCAAGGGGAAATTCTAGCCCAGACCCGGCTCGGCCAAACCAGTGTTAATCATGTGGTGAGGTGTTTTACACTTGCCCTATGAATGGTCGATAATTTAGGGAGAGTGACCAATCACTTGGCAAGTACAATACACTTGCGATATGATTTGTCGGGTTCGGCCAAACCAGGTTCGGGTTAGAATCTTCCATACTTCAAGTTCCGGCTTTTGCAAATGTTTGGTATGCTCTTTGCCCAACGTTAAAGCGGGGGCATTTGTTAACATTAAAATTTTGGGATAAATTATCAATTAATGGCCCAAACAAATTGGCTATCAAATTGGGTCTCAATTTTAAATCCATAAGGAATTTGGGCTTCATGAATTTATTAATCCAAAATAAATAATAAATTTTTATTTTATGTTGGATTAGTTAGTTGGACCAAAATATTTGAAGCCCATTAAAGGATATCTAAATGTATATTGAATGGTCTTCAAGCCCAAGTCCAAGAGGAAACATAAATGCCAAAGGCCCATTTTGCGCCTATAACGAGAGGCACCCGGATTTACAAAAAAGAGGGGAAACAATACAAAATAAAGCATCGACCTCTCAAATTCCTGAGCTTTTGCCATGATGAAGTGATGCTACCACGAAGAACCGACATCTTCTTTGTGGAATCAAATTCTCACTACGTAATTGACTCAAGAACAAGCTTTTTAGCCTTTGAATCAACATTCCAACGAGAAGAATTAGAGGACTAATATTTCCCAGATATTGTAACTACATATATTTTAAAATTCAAATATTTTATTTGTTCATATTTGTTTTTTTGACTTGTAATTTTATTGTAGAAGCGAAATTTGTGCGAAAAATCACGTGAGACATTAATTATGTCATTTGAAAAGGGAAAAATCTCAGTTTTTCGTCATATAAGTATCATTTTTCATTCCCTAAGTCAGGTTTTGTTTTAATTTTGTTCGTTGCATATGATGAATTTCATGTCTCACATAATTCACTCACGGAAAATTTATAATGGAAAGATTGTCACAAATTTGAAGCATTTGTGATAGATTAATGACATAATTTAATGTAAATAAAGTTAAAGAAACAATAAGTGCTAAAACATTTATTAACAGAATTGTTATACATGAAATCCGTCATAAAAATTAAAATTATAATGTATTGGTTTGTCACTAAAGGTGGTGCATCCTTGTAGTGATTTTTACGTGTTCTTTCATTAATAATTTAATGGAAATCGACAAATGTATCAGCATTGAAGAAAAAAAAAATGAACGAAATTTGAATTATCTTCAAAAACGATGTTTTCTTTATAAATTACTATGTATCAAATACATTTTGTTGTGTATTTATACAATAGAAAATCGAATATAATACCATTTGAATAGAGATACAAAATGCCAAAAGACCATCTCTAAAGGTGACCATAAATTCAACCAACAAATATTGTCAGGCTCGATTTTGGCTCCATGCCATATGTTTACGTTGCAAGAGTCTGTTCCCTTTAGTTGGTCTATCTTGGAATGCAACAAAAAAGTACAGCAAAAGACGAAGAGAAAAAAAAAATCAAATAGCACGTATAGCCAAAATAATAATAATAATAATAATAATAATAATAATAATAATAATAGTAAGATAATTTTGCCATTCAAACTGTGATCATGTTTATATTTTATTAATTGAAATTTTCTCTTTTACACTATACCTCCTAATTAATTTCATGATTTTTTATACCTTACTATCTCATGTCTATTTTTGATAAAAATATTTAGTGCAAAAAGTCTAAAGAATTACACATATTCTATTTCATCGCAACTAGATAGAACTAAAAACACACGACTACGAATATATTCAAATAGAACCCATAGCTTTTTTTTTTTTAAAAAAAAAATTAATATTTGAAGGGTGTTGCTATTTTCGTACCTGTTTTTGTAACCCCAAAATAAAATTATTGGTGATGTTGCTGTTCGCATACTAACTGCTCATTTAGTGTACCATTCAATCATGTAAAGTTTGGTCGGCACCTAATCCTATCCTTTCACTATACATGAAAGAAGTAATGGATCCACCAATTGCACCTTCATGTAAAACGAAAAGTACTTTATGAAGAATTGAAGTTTTTGGGGGTAGTTAATAAATTATATGATAAATGTATTATGTTTATTATGTGATTGATTATTTTTTTTTTATAAAATATACATGTATTTTTTTATGGTTCTTATAAAATATTCATGACAAGTGTAATCACTTATCATATCATTAATATTGATTCGGTCAAATTGAGAGCCTGTTTGGATGAGTTTTTATTAAAGGAGAAATACTTATTTTTTGAAAAAAGAAAGGTACTTCAAAGCAAAAAAAAAAAAAAAAAAAAATTATTCGGATGTGTGTGTGTGTGTGTGTGTTTTTTGTTTTTATAAAAAAAATAGAAGCAACAAAAAAAGCCAAAAAGGATTTTTTTTTCAGAAGCTATTCAATATAACTTCAAATAAAAATATATTTTCAATCACTTTACATTAGTGCATTCAAACGTAATATTGCTTGACTTTAAAAAAAAACTATTATAAAAAATACTGCTCAAAAATATATATATATTTTTAAATCCATTCAAATGTTTCCTGAATCTGGATGAAAATTCGTAAGGTTACCACATGATGTATATTTGATTGTTATGATTCTTTTATATATATATATATATATATATATATAATATTATAAAATAGTAAAGAGCATCCAACCCTTTTGTATTGTGGAAAGATTATGAAAACTTTTAATGAATATAAAAAAGCCCTTTGCAATTTATAATGTGCACAAATAACCCTAAAGGAAATCTGGTATGGCTCATGCGCATAACTTCTAAAGTGCATGCCTTTTGACTAATGTAATACGTCTCCATTCCCCACCTTCAAATCTTATTCTTTTGCCATTTTTTCCCCTTCCTATTCTTTTTAAATTTTCTTTTAAACATTATTTGCTCCAACATACTCAACCAGTGGAGGCAAGTTGAGCTCAAGGGGTGCATGCCTTCCAAATCATCCTCTCTCTCTCTCTCTCTCTCTATATATATATATATATATATATATATATATATTATTGATAAATTTAAGTGACCGCCTCAATTGTCCTATAATCCATCCAGACCATCCCTATCTTTCATACTCCTACTTTGCCTTTTTAATATTGTAAGTGAGCAAAAGGATCACATAATAATAAAATAGCAAATAGTATTAACAAAGGATCATTGTAGTTCTGCGTGCATGTTTTTTGTGTAAAATAAAAAAATAAAAAAAGCTAACTATACAAAAAGAAAATAAGAAATCTAAAAACAATTCTCAATCATAATGATAGATTTTCAATATCTATTGTCTCTTTGAATTATACTTTCAAATAAAATTGATAGATATTGTACAATAAAATTTTAATTATTTACATTATTGATGGGTGCACTTTGTCATCTCGAAATCCTAGCTTTCCCATCATATTCAACTCCACACCTCTTGCCTTGCAAGTGCAACCCCCCATTGGCTTTGATGCATAAATTTGTATACTAACGAGGCTAAAATAGTCAATTGCACTTTATGTTATGATATATTGATTTGTGGAGACGGTGAACTAATTGAAGGAAAGATGAAACTTTTTGTATTAGTTAAAACTAATCGATCAAGCACATTCGAAGCGTGTACAAAAAGAATTATTACATATAAAAATTTGGAATATAAAATTTAAAAAATTTATTGAATTTGATACATAATTATATATGTTTTTAGTGTACGAAATTAAAATAAAATATAATTTAATTATATATTTAAATTCTGAATATGAAATTAAAAGATATATTGGATTTTATACATGATTATATATTTTTAATGATTTATATTGTATTTTATTAAATTTATCATAGAATGATGTTTAAAATAGAAATAAAATTATAAGAATGACGAATAAACAAGAAAGGAAAATTTAAAAGAAATGATAAAAGATGTATGGAAAAATTTATATATTTTGACAAAGGAAAGAGAAGGAGAAAAGAAAGAAAATAAAAATACGTTAAAAGTGGGAGATGGGAGAGAAAATTGAGAGACCAAAGCGATTATTAGACCATCTAAGCTCTTTATTAATAGTAAAAACAATAGTGATGATGCCAATTCATTTCTCTCTCTCTCTCTCTCTCTCTCTCTCTCTCTTCTTCTTCAAAAAATATAGGGTAGTAAACTACACTTAATCTAGGAATATAGCCGCCCTTGATAGAGAGATTTTATACTTAAATGGTCTGTCCTGGCTCGAGTTTAGACTTAACTAGTATTTGTTAGTGTCGAATATTGGGTAATCAATCACCAATGAAAAAAAAAAAAAGAAGTAAAATGTACTTAAACTCTTCAAGCAGTAGAGCATACGGTCGCAAATTTTGTGGCAAGTATTGATTTTTCTAGTAGTGCCATGTTTGTCTAATTTAGACCAACACAGATAAATACGCGGAAATTAACACCTATGTATATAGTTAGGTAGTAATATAAGTAATTGTTATTAGTAAGTTTATCGCAGATTAGCTTTGCCTTTTGAAATAATAAAGGTATATGTTTTTTTGCCCCATTATTCCACTTCCTCTTTTTCCACAAGCAATTTTCCGAACAGATTTCCTCGAAAGATTCAATAAGTATTGGTCAATAAGTGGAAATGTCAATAGTGGACGTGTATATATATATAGTTTGATCAATCTGTGGTAATCTGAAAAGTATTATTTATTTTAAATTTGTGAAAATCAATCCTTCTTTTTTGCAGACTTATAAAACTATGTAATATAACGTCAAAATACTATGATGGCTTTTCAACTTAAATTCAATCTCATCCAAATTGATCCAATCTATGCCCTGTCTAACTTCAGAACTTATTTTTGTGGTTATGCATCTGGGAAAAAAATGTTATTCGATTTCCAACTATGAAAGGACTGCTATTTTTCCTTTCAAATAGTCAGATTTAATATTCACGTTCGCAGTATATATTTCCCTCATTAAATTCTTAACGAAAGTTAGGAATTGAATTAACATTGAAATCAATTAAAAATTATAGTATCAACACTGAGATCAATCAGAATTATAGTACAAAAATTGTACTAACTCTTTTTTTCTTCTTCAACTTGTTTTTAGACCATCACTCAGGTGACATGTCCTTTTGTTGACCAGTGTCTGATGACATGCCATGCCACGCGGAGATTTTTCCACATTAAAATGTAAAATGAAGAATATTGTATAAGAAAAATAATATAAAATATAAAATATACATATTATAATTTTTTCCTCCTTTGCTTTTTCTTTGGACATCCCTCAGCTTATTTTCAATTCTAGAAAAAAAAAACAAATAAAAAAAGAAGGAGAAAAGCACATACTAACACCCATTCATCCATACATATAAAATTAATCCATACGACTTGAATGGATCATTAAATTGAATATATGGTTGGATTGTTCATTAGATGGAGAACAATTTTATGAAAATTTTTAAGAAACAATAGTTGGGAGGAGGTGGAAATGTTGTCGATGCCACAAAGCGGAGCGATAGTGTTGTGATGCTATTTTGTTGTGCCTATAGCTAGGGATGGCAATTCGGGTGGGTCGGGTGGGTTCGTGTTGGGTTGAGGTTGGGATATAACACAAGCTCTTGCAATCCTAACCCAACCCATGACTTGTCAAATCCATGAGACCTCAACCCTAATCCAATTTGGCTGGGTTCGTGTCAACTCGGGTTGACCTGTTTTAAATTAAGTCGACCCATTAACCTAACTACCCATGATCCAACCTATGATTACTTAAAATTGTTTTTCATTCTTTATTTTGCAAAACTTTTTCTTACAAGAATTTAGCATTGAAATACTGCAATCTCCACTTGGTAAATAAGGAGGAGGAAGTAGCAAGATTTTGCATAGAAAATAATTCAATAAAATGGTTTGATATGCCTAAGAAGAAAAAAAAAATCTCTAATATCCATATCAAAATCCAATCTCCAAAACTTATATAAGAAATTCAGAGTACTTAAAAGAAAACAACAAATATCTAATCTCCAAATTTGAAGAACGAATTCTTAATAGTAATAGTAATGATAGAACATAGAAAATAAAATTGCATCGCTAAATTTGTGAAATAAAGATTTTGACATTTTGTCACAATTTTAGTGTATGATCACATCATGTGATAATTAATAACAGAATTTAATGTAAATAAAACTAAATAAATAATTAGTAACAAGGCATTTATTAACAAATTTCAAATTTGTTATAGATGAAATCCAGCATAGAAAACTAAATTTGTAATTGGTTCGCCACTGAAAGGTATACATCATTAATTCTTACAGTGATGGCCAACTGCGTACAAGATACACGTTTGGAATTTATATTAGAAATTATTGAGTTTATTTTTTTACTCTAGTTTATTTAAATTTTATTTATAAGACTATACTATAAAAATATTTGATAAAAAAAATTCATTCAATATTAAAATAAATCAATATAAAATTTCAATGAATTCAAACAAACAATTAAAGAAACAAGATAATCAAGATATACTTGTTTAGAGAGAAGAAGAAGACAATAACTAATATAAATATAGTTTTTTCATTCAAATTGACTTTTAACTTGTTTAAAAGATTTAACAATCTCTTATCTTTAATCTTTAAGTATCTAAACGTTTTTTTATGTTTAATAATTTAAAAATCCCTATTTTCTTTTTCATAATTTTTTCCCCATATTATATTATTAATAATTAATTCTAACCCTTGAAAATATTATGACTTATAATTTATACTTAATATATTTTTATATAAACAAGATGGAAAGGAGAAAAAAAGATAAAAAAAACAAAAAAAAATTGATTTGGGTTGGGTTAGGTCGAGTTGGGTTGGGTTGTCGGTTAACCCCATAAAAGGAATTGGGTTATCTGGGTAACCCTCAAGTCAACCCAACCCAACCCATCCTTTTTGAGTTGCTTTCGGGTTCGACTCATTTTCAACTTGATCCATAAACTCCCAACCCTAACCTTCTATTTTCGTATTGGATTCGTGTTGGGTTGTCGTATTGGGTCAAAAATTGCCACCCCTACCTATAGCCATTCTTTTTCCATTTTTTCCCCCCAAATTCTTTTTGCATTTTGTTTCCATCTCGTGTGCAATCCAATGGAAGCGGGTGCGGGTGGGCTGGGGGTTGTTTTTGGGGAAAAAAAGAAAGAAAGAAAGAAAATATATATGTGTGTATAAATATACATGTAAAGTTTCTATAATATATATTTGAAACTATATAGAGATTATTTGTTATATGTTAGCTTTTTATATATTATATTTTCAAGGGCAAAATGCATTGTAGCCCGCTGTAGTTTACGCAAATAGCATGCTTAACCCTGAGATTTTCTAATTCTCAAAATAAACCCTGTGGTTATAAAAATCAAGTTTGACAGACCTTCTAAGCGTTGGGTGTTATACATACGCGTTTAGTGCGAATTTTGTTCATTTTTCAGAAATGAAATGACCTTTTAACCCTTAAGATTCGAAATTATTTCAAAATCCTTTTTCTATTTTTTTTCCTAAAAATAATTACATTTTTTTTTAAAAACCTACTACCACCACTACCACTCCACGACCAACACCCACCACCGTTTGGAAAAAAAAATTCTTTTATCTTCTACAAAAAACACCACCACCACCACTCCGCCCCCACCGTCTGCCACCACCACCAAAAAGAGGTTGGCGACACATAGAGAGATCAAGAGAGACACAAACACACACACACACACACACACACACAGAGAAAGAGAGAGAGACCGCCACCACCACCGATCGCTACCGCCAACACTACCAACCGCCCTCACTACCGCCCCCGCCACGACCAAACGGTAACACACCCCTTCCTCCATCGCCACTGCCACAACCCTCCACCAAAACCCTAATCCCGCCGCCATCCCTCACCTCCACTGTCAAAACCTTAATTTCATCGCCACCTCACCTGCACCATATAAGAGAGAGTCAGAGAGAGGGAGAGAGAGATCGAGAGAGATGGAGATTGAGAGTGACAGCGAGAGAGAGTCAAGGAGGGAGAGAAATCACGCGAGAGAACCTAAGAGAGAGTCGGGGAGAGAGAGATAAATCCGGCGGCTACAGTAATGGCGATGGCATTGGTGACATTGAGAAGAGAGAAAAGGGAGAGGGGAAAGAGAATCGGATCTGAGAGAGAAGGAAAAAGGGAAGAAATTGAAAAAATAAAAAAAGGAATGAGAAAAAGAAAATTAATAAAGAAAAATTAGAAAAAGAGAGAAAAAGTAGTATTTAAATATATGCAGTGGTAATTTGTCAATTCAACAAAAAATATTGACAAATTTGGCCAAAGAGGTGGTGAGCAATTTTGAGAAAGCACAGGGTTTATTTTGAAAATTAGAAAACCTCAGGGTTGAGTGTGGTATTTTCGCAAACCACAGGGGACTACAGTGCATTTTGCCCTATTTTTTAATATCTATTATATATATATATATATTCATACATTATACTTTTTATAATGTATATTTAGATATGTATTAATTCTTTATATATATTTAATTTATAGTTTATATTTTTAATATGTATTTTATCTATTCTTTCATGTCATATCATATGCAGACACATTATCAAGAAATGACCAGAATCAGATAAAAATCTGACTATAGGACTAAATGTGGATTAAATTCAAGACCTACAAAACTAAATGAAGAAGCGGTCATTTCTTGTAGAACCAAAATGAAATTTTCTCGATGCATATATGAGTATGAATGTATACTTTATGTTAAAACTTATATGATATAAAGGCACTTGTGTTGAAGTTGTATTAACACCTAATTTCATTTTCAACCTTCTCGCATTATGTTTGTATCGTATTATGTCCACGTGCTTACACCGGTGCATTATAAACACAAGTTAAATAAACACCAGGGCAAATACACTTATTTTTTTTTCCTTTTTCCTTTATGAAATATACAAAAAATACCTCCGGATTAGATTGACAAATTTTCAAAAACCGACGACAGAAAAAAACTAGAAGGCAAGAAGATAATGAGAGTGAAACAGATCATGTGTTTGACAAAGCATAGTCTATTGCATGGGATTTGGGTGGCGGATGCAGTGCACCTGAAAAGGTGTCGTGATGTAGAGACGAATGTAATCAC
Source organism: Petrea volubilis (assembly GCA_026212405.1). Lineage (NCBI taxonomy): Eukaryota > Viridiplantae > Streptophyta > Magnoliopsida > Lamiales > Verbenaceae > Petrea > Petrea volubilis. The sequence continues at coordinate 1,074,335 of CM047885.1, forward strand.
ATGGTCATGATGGGTCAGACCCAGCATTTCTGCCCAATCATGTGGGTTGGGTTGATGTGACAATCGGGCTTTTAAATGGACATTTTAATTTTTGAAATAAAAATAATTAATTCTTAAAAAAAAAAAACATTCATACTGCCTACTTGAGACTGAAAATTATTTAACTGGATTTTAACATTCTTTTCATTCCAAGATTTTTATTTGAAGAAAATACACACTTCCAAATTTGTTTAGTTGCTCAAAAAATATAAGATATATAATTGAAAAAAATAAAAAACAATATGAGATCAAAGTCTCACTATCTCCTCTCCATCATCCCTTTTTGAGCATTAGTCCGGATCTTCTATAATATTTTTTGTGTAGCATTTTCTATTATATTTATCAATACACGTCATGTGTATAGATGCACGATTGAGATTAAAAAAACAAACAAAGTGTATTAGTGAACGTATACTCAAAAAGAGATATTACACAAAAATATTATAGAAGATCCGGACTAATGCTCAAAAAGGGATGATGGAGAGGAGATAGTGAGACTTTGATCTCGTATTGTTTTTTATTTTTTTCAATTATATATCTTATATTCCCCCCGCCCCCCCCCCCACCCACTCACACGCACACGCATATATACATATATATATACACACACACACTAACATGTATTCTTACGCAACCAAACAATTAAATCATGAGAGTTAGATTGATTTGATAATCAGGCTTTCAGTTGAATATTTTAATTTTGAGGCAAAGATGGTAAATCTCGAAATATCATTACGTTCATGCTATTCTTTTGGGATATTGATTGAGTGAATTTGAACGTTTCTTGGATGTGCATGTAATATTTTACAAAGTAGAAAAATCTGACATCACCAATAATCTTTATGAATCACTTCATTTAGGTAGTATCTAAAATCTAAATAAATATCATATTATTAATAAACTAGTAATGGTGTGCAAAAAAAAATTGTCAAAGCAAAATCCAGAAGCTTAATGGGTCTAGATATTTACATCTGAAGTCTTTCGGACCCAAGATAAAAAACGTTAAGGTGGAATAAGTCATCATTGGACTCGGCCCGTTTCGGTTGGGGCTAACGAACTATGGACCATGGGCTGGTTAGCTTACTCCATTATTGGATATCATTGAGTTGACATATATAGACCCAAATTGAGACATGGCTATCAAATGGACCTGAGCCCGATCTCAATTTTAGAATATCCACTCAATTAAAATTTTTGATAAATCAAATCTAATTATACATATCTGTAATCCGTCATAAGTGGATTGAATATAGAGTCAAGCAATCCAGTTTGTTAAACATTGGAATTCACATTTTAATTATATTTTTTATTAAAATAATAGCTTCATGTATATAATATTAACAAAGATGCTTAAATAAAACTAATATAATATATATGCCATTGTAACTAAAAATACACTATTTGTTATCGAGGCACACAATACACTAGTTTCTATAGTTATAGTTCTAAAATAATTTTCTACTTTGTTTATCTTTTTCTATTTACATAATGGATTACTTTGTATTAGTTATTTGATTTAAAAATTTGAAATTATGTTATCGTTATTTGTTTGGTGAAATTTCCATGCAAGTATACGTGTGCCGATCAGGTAATAAGTGATGTGAGGAATTGCCGTATCCTTTAGGGACTAGTTTAATTATTTTACCAATTATTGAAATGATTCTCCATAATTTTATCCTAGCAGTTAATTTTAAGAAGTAATGGAAGAAAAATTAATACAAAAATGAAAAACAACCTAAACTAAAGAAAAATAAATATTCAAGGATTGATTTAAATGATTAGGACTCCAATTTCCCCCACTAAGATCCCCTGTCTCTTCTTCTCCCTAAATGACCTTGTTTACAAGCAAATTCAACACCTTAGAGAACTTGTGTAATTGTCGGTTTCTGTCGAATTGCCCCAATTCTTTTTATCGTGAATTACTACCCTATATGTCTATTGCTTGCAAATTCACAACAAAGCATTAACAATTGCTTTATCGGGTATGCATGGGTTGTGAGTATATTTCTATCACATAATCGAATCAATATAAATGCACGTGTTATTAATTGAACATACACTATCCAATTTATGTTGGGTTCCAATTTTTCTTTGTCCGGGCCTAGTTAGGGTTCTTAATTTGCAATTGTTGGCAAGCCAATAACAAATAACAAATCAAATTGAATAATTGAATTGAATCTTGTAAACAATCATAAAAAAGAGAGAAAAACATGAACACATATAATTCCATCGATACAATAAATTCAATGAGGAGAAAAGAAGAAAAACTCGTCGCCGAATTCATTGCTTTGCTCATCAAATTCTTGAATCTTCTTGTTTGATGAACCTTCTTGAAAGAAGAAAAATAAAACCAGATCTAAAAAGATGAAAAAAAGTTTCTCATATGACATTTAAAAAACCTAGCCAACGTAACAATCCACCGTTCAACCCCTTTTTAAGCCATTTTGGACTTAGAAAATCCGCCCAAAACTCTTTCCTAACTAGAGTCCTTCTCAAAGAAGGAAATTTGTAACTGCTATCGTGGATCCTGCGTATGTAGGCAAAATATTTTGTGTACATATGAAACCTTAAAGATTCATGGGGTTTTTGGATTGTTGGAATTGCGGATGTGCGCAAAACTTTTGCATATATACTTAGCTTTTGACTTTATTTTTTTGCTTTCCTCGTATTTTGCCTTCGTATTTACTTACAAAATAATATTTTACTCCAATTTAATGGATAATTAAACACAAAAAAAAAAAAATACATGATAAGTCCAGTAAATTAATCACCAAAATTAAATGTAAACATGGACTTATCATTATTTTGATTGGGATTTTTTTTAATTTTATCAAATTCGAACTCAGTGATAATGGATATATATCATATTGGATTCAAGTCGAACATGAATATTTGAAAAGCCAATTGGATTTAGAGTTGAATTTTTCAAACTTGATCTAAATTCAACCCATTTGAGAGGGCTACATTGAGACATGCCATGCAAATGATAACAATTTTTTTTTTTTTTTTTTTGTTAGTGAAACCTTAGGGAGAAACCATGTAAATGCATTACTGCACTTGTGACTGGTCTTGATACCAATATTTGGTTAAATAGTTTGAAGTGTCGCCTCCCACCTATCAATAGACAATAAATTACAAGTTGCTAAATGCACTGGATGATGCTCAACTCTTTTTGTCGAACCTCTAACATGACTGAAAGACACAAAACTAAAAGCCAAACTCAAACTAGCTAGCAACACTATCAATCAGAGGTCTATGGAATGAAATGCAACTAGATGGGTTGTGAATGATCTCAACAAGGTAGAGACAATCACCTGCAAAAGCTACCTCTGAAGCTACTTGTTCGATTAGCCACTCAATGCCACCATACAATGTTGTCAATTCCATCTCAAGTAGCTTCTTGCTTTTTTGCTCATATGTATGACTTCGCACCAAAGAACTCCCCCTATCATGAACCACTACCTCGTACCCTGTCTTGCCAGTATCTAATGAACTTTCGATATCAAAATTCATTTTCCATACTCTTGGGGGTAGTCTCTTCCAAAGCTCATGAGGTGGGTTAGCTTGGAGAGTAGGCATATCTTCTGCCAAGCTTCCCATAGTTCATTCGAATACCAATCCACCTAAGTTTTAACTCTTAAAAAGTCTATTGCTTGGTGCTCTGTGTAGTTTTTGTTATGACCTCTAGCATGTGAGCATGAACTTATCTCAGGCATGGGCCATCTCCTTACTCGTCACTTGCGAAATTTTTGTCACAGAATCCAATAGGCACCTCGTAGACCAGTGAGGGAACAAATCCATACCTAAGGTGTTTTTTGTCGTAGAGCATTCCAAAAAAAAGTGCGGCGTTGTTTCAAGAATAGACCCACATAGTTAACAGGTTGTGCCCCAAATCAATTCACTCTTACTCAAGTTAACTTTGGTCAGGATTTCATCCTGCACAAGCCGCTGTATCTAAATTCTAATTTTTGCAGGTACGTTTGACCTCTATATAGATTTATACACTATACCGAGGTGGGTAGGGTTTGCCCTTCGCCCTCCAGCCTACGAGCGTGGATAAGACGATATGCCGACTTAACAGAGAACTGCCTCTTCCATCCAAAAAGGTCTATCCTTATAGTTCAACTGAATTGTAATACTACTGATAGAACTCCATCCCATCTCTCCAATTACATGAGAAAGTTTCTCCGTAGTCCAACCTCTTGACTCTAGGGCCATGAAGTCGCAGACCCGACAATCTTCTTGAATATTCGTAGTCCAAAGTCTCAATGGAATAATGGGGTTCAAGGTCAATGGAATTGAATAGACTTGCCATTAATCTTCACACTCCATCCAAAACCTTCCTTAAGCCATCTCATCCCATTAGGAATGCTTCTGTAGACATACGAATTCTTTGGCCTTGGCTCGCACACTAGAAACCCCAATCTTGATCAGTACCGACCCGACAGAATATTGTCGCATAAGCTATGAGGCTGTGTTAAGGTACACAATTCATATTTTACTAGAAGGGCCTAATTATAGGAAGCAGAATCCTAAAATCGATGTCGCCCCTCGCCTTCTTGTAACACATTTGGGACCACAAATCCCAAGCCATTTTCTCTTACCATTATCTTTACCCCAGTAAAACTGGCTACACATCACATTAATTTCTTCATAGAAATTTATCGAGAACTCAAATATGTTGATTGCGTGTACCGAGACAATCTGGGCTACAAGTTTTATCAACACTTCTCTATCCCCTGACGATTAAAAATCTTTATTTCCATCCTTGCAAAATCTTCCAAAACCTATCATGTAAATAGTGGAAAGCACGTCTCTTAGATGTCCCAAGAGTAGCCCAAGGTAGGTGTCAAGGGGTTTCATTGAGCATTGCAACATGTTCCGAATTAGATTGCTAGTGGTATTTCTAGTATTCAAATTGAAGGGGAGCAATGTCTTAACTTAGGTTAATCTCTTGCCCCGAGAAGGTCTCATACTGTGCAAGAATATTCAATTGGCACTTCATTTCATTTTAAAATTTGTTTGGCCAGAAGCAATAAAAGAGAGTCGTCTGCAAAAACTAGATGTGATAAGTGTGGCACCGAGCTGCATAATTTAATACCTCACTTAGAGTTCTGAGCATGGATGGTATTGATTAAAGCCAAGAATTCTTCTGAGCATATCAAGAACATGTATGGTGAGAGCTAGTCACCCTCATTCAATTCTCTTGTTGGCCGCAATCCCATAGTTAATTTCCCATTTAATATTTCTAAAGAAAATTGATTATGATAGATTAACTAATAGGCATGATTGGCATATAAGAATGGAGTGAAAATAGAAAGGGTATTTCCATTTTCATTCGTAATGCCATGCTTGGTATAATTTAGAATCTGAAATACTCATTCCCTTAGGAATCACTATTTCCGTATCATTTGATATAATGATTCCTTCCATTCAACATGAGTTTGGCTATTCCCAAAGATTGAAAATAAACTCCATTTTTATATTATTACATCTATCATATACGGTAAAGTTTAGGGTAAAATACACTTTGCACCCTTGACCTATTGATAGTGTATCATTTACCCCCTTGAACTATATATCATTTATTTTTTCTTTCACTAACAACACCGCACACTCTACGTGTGTGCAAAATATAAAAAATATATTTTTTAATTTAGTACTTAATTTTTTTAGGATTAAAATATAAATATGTTATTAAATTTCTTTTATAAGAATAATTTTTTAAGAATTATTTGAAATAATTTATTAAATTATAATAATTTAAAAATAAAATAATTATATGAAGTAAAATTACATGATAAAGAATAAACAAAAAAAGGAAAAAAAAAACCAAGTAATTGTAATTAGAAAAAGTGGTTTGTGGGTTGAGAATATGAGTTTTTTAAATTGGATGTAATATTACAATATTGACTTTTTTATTTGCTTATTTGTTGCATGTGTTTACTAATTAAAAGGGTAAAATTGACACATCAAAATTTGGTATCCGAATTGAATCAATTTCATGTGAATTTTCAATTTTAGCCACAATTTTACTTATCTCTATTTATTCCACACAAAATTGAAGGGTAAATTTTGTAAAATCACATAAATAACCAACATTTGTGAGATAAAAATGGCTTTCTTTTTATAACAGTATAGATAATTTTTTTTCTTTTCTATTATTCTTTTCTTTTTCTTTGTTTATCTCCATTTCTTGTCTACCTAGCCACCTACTCAACTTTGAACATTGAATGTTTGCACACTTAAATCAAACAAGCTAAAAATTCTTAGCTATTATAAAGAGGTCTCTCTGTTGTTAAATAATATACTTTAAAATTAAATATTATTTACAATTACTTATTTATCCTACGCTATTTTTTCATATTTCATCGATGAAATGAACATTATTATTGAATTTAATTCATTTAGTGAATTAATTGTTTCTTATCAAAATTAATTAGGGCAACAAAAAAAATAAAAATTAGGTGATCATACATAGTTAATTTGATGTATGTATTCACATTTTTGCTCCAGTTCAAATACTTTTTGTATACTATTGATTAGTATTTATAATCAATTTATTAATAGAATTATTAGCGATTCAATTAAATTTAGTAATCAATACTTTTTGTGATTGTAATATGCCATTACGTTTTTCAGTAATATTGATTATGTTTTGATAACTATTTTTTGGAATTAAATTTTAAGTTTTTTTATTTCTTTTGTGGAATTGGTAATCTCTTGTTCGAATTAAAAATAAGTGATAATAGTGGTGCATATAATTGTTATTAGTGGCATTGATGTGTGATTGAAGAGGAAGAAAATATTAAGCAAAGTTAGAAATAATGGAAAAAAAAGGGAAAACCAAAAGAAACAAAAGTAAGTAAAATAGAAATGAAGAAAATGAAGGGACTTTATATCTAGCTCATATTTAATCAAGGGATTAAATGATACACTCTCATTGCTTAAGGGGGCAAGTGTTACCTTTGTAGTTAAGGGGGTAAATGGTATATTATTGATAATTCAAGGGAGCAAAGTGTATTTTACCCTATCTAAAATACCCAACCATTAAATCTAACTTTAACAGTGCTAAAGAATGTTAAGTTTGAGATTAAACTACCCTTGAGGTCCTCTAGTCAGAATATTATATGTAATCCTTTAGTCATGTAATGGGCCGTTTAGCCCCCCCGCTTCCAACTTCATTTTGTCGCATTTACCTCCCTTTGTTATCGAAATCGTTTGGATTTGCTGACATGGATATCGACCAAAGTGGAGGTTATCGTTGTGAATAACCGTTGGAATTTTTGGACATTTTTGCCCTTGGTACAGGTATATATAAATGTTCAAGGGTGTAACCCCTTTTAATCATACTTTCATTGTGTAGAAAGCACAAAAAAAAAAAAAAAAAACTCCACTTTTCCTATTGTTTTTTGTCCTTTCAATACTAATAGTAAAAAAATCTATCGACTTAAATTATGTCAAGTAGCAGTTAACATTAAAAAAAATCTTGTTTTTCATGCAAGAGCAGCCATTTGAACGTCTTGGACACCAAACAATCGTAGAAGAAAATTTACAGGATGTGCAAATTGGGATGTAAGTTTTAGCAAAAATTTCAATGCCCTATAATTATGTTTATTTTCAAACAAATAATGAGAAATATATATTTGTAATGTAGAAACCAACTGGTTGGAGCATGAGATTTGTCAAAAAGGACTGGAAATAGGACAAGGATTTTCGAATTTTTTGGATCAAAAAAATGCAAAAATCTAAAGGCTTGAGGCTATCAATCATTAACTTGAAAGCAACAACCAAAGGGTTCGTGACATGAGTGAATGTTTGTCAAAATCAAATGCATAATTGATCGCCACAATGAAGTAGAGGGAAGGCAAAATTCAAGCACTTGAAGAGCAAGTTTTGTAATCATAAAAAGGTTGCTAGATTTCTGAAGTTGTGTGTGGTTGTGACATGCTTGTTTCTTGTATTTATGTTCATAGAACCAAAAATGCCACTAGTAATGGGGGATTTCTGTATTTAAGCTAGTATAAACTATGCAATATAATGAAATTCAATATGTCTTTTCATTTTCATGTGAAGTTTGTCATTAACAACCAACAAAGCAACCAAGAATATAAATGTTCCATGTTCACAAAAACAACTATGTGAAGTTTGCCACTAGTCAATGTTCTATGTTCACAAAAACAACCAACAAAAACATATAGCTTTGTCCTTGGCGACAAAAACAAAAAGGCAAACTTCCACAACCAAGAATGTCCAAAATCTTACACCATGTTTCTTAAACAGCCTCAAAACCTAAACATAGACCAGATACTACACACTTACTGAATTTATTAACTAAGATGGAGGATTTTTAGTCTCCAGCATCAAATGTCACACTATATTGATTTGATGAACGCTGAGTTGAGAAGAGTACACCTCCAAACCTTGTAAGATGCTTTTGCACCTACATCAAGGCCAAAAAAAAAAAAAAACTGTTAGAAGAATAGTTAGGTTAAAGATATTGTTATTATTTGCCAACATGTACCTAAATTGTTTTTACAGTGAAATTGATGTTCTCTTAACTACCATGCACCCAAGGCTTCCACTTGAAGTAGTTGGTGCATCACATTATTATTATAGATATAACTTTTTGTTAAGAAATTGAAATATGAGAAAGGAAAACTTTTATTAGTGTTTCTTACCATTCTAATTGTTCTTTTAGTAGATGGTCTAGGAGTTACAAATGAGTTAATCCTAACCATGGCAACACCATTCCAATTGCCCATTCCACTTTATGACCCAAATCCACTTCCTCTTGAGCCATTTCTCCCTCTTGCTAACCTTCTTCCTCTTGCTCTTCTAGAAGTAGATGGAACATTATCTAGCACATGTGTTGTTGTTTTGGGCATGGATGGAGGATTGCCATTATCTCTTGCAGAGGGTTGCTACATTTAATGCAAGTGTAAAAGTTACATATGGAAGTATACATATTACTTGAAAAGTGACCTAAATATTTAAAAAAATTAATAAACAACACATTTGAAGATTTTCTTGGTTTCTGACTAGGAGGTTTGGGACACTTGCTTTTGTTATATGCTCAATCACCACAATTTGAATAGGCTTGAACACTACCAAACCTTGTAACCTTGTCACTCACCTCTAACGCATCAGCACCTCTTTTCTTAATTTTTTTGGGCCTCCCAAGTTGCTTCTTAAAAGTTAGAGGCAACAATGGCTGTACTTGTGAACTAGCTACACTCCATTGTGTGTGGTCTGGAATACGTGTGATGGTATGAACATATGTCCTTTTATATGTATTTGTGGAGTAGCATGTGCATAGGGTACACCACACAAATTCCATTCCCTACAGCTACAACTTTGATCATCTAAATTAACAACCTCGTATGAACCCGTTGTTTTGGGCATCAAACAATAAGAACCTCTGAAATATAGGCATCTTGTATAATGGTGGACCTTGAACTTTAAGCATTGTAGTGGAGCCATGGTTTGTTCTCAACGCATCTTCTGCATTGTGCCTCATTTTGGAATATTGTTTGTAAACATCCCCTTGAATTATCTCAAGAGCTTTTTTCTTAGCTCTCCACAACTTTTGTCTATGCACATAGTTCATAGCCTCTCTCCTTACAAGCCTCCTGAATGCCTTAATGGTCATGGTGGGATCATTAATAAATCTATTTAGGACCCTCTATACCAATTATGAGCACTTGCAACTCTTGTTTCTAAACACTCTAGGACATCTATATGGGTCTCCCCTTATGCTTTTTATTTGGTACGACTTAGTTTTCTTGAAAAAGCTGGCATGTATCCTCTAGCCACACCTTCGTTTGCAAACAACTGTTACCATTCTCTTCTAATTTTTCTCAAAATGAAGTCGGACAAATTAGAACACTCAGATAAGTAAGCAGAAGTAGTTATTTTATTACTGTCAAAGTTGCAAAGCATAGTCATTATATTCATCTTAAATAGCCTGTTGTTTAAATAACATTTTCCTATAAACAGGCCATTCTTAGTCAATATAACTTTGTCAAACTCAAACGCTAGCCTAAACCCTGCTTTTACAAGCAACGAACCAAAAACTAGATTTGTCCTAATATCTGGAACATGCAACACACCTATTAGGGCCAGCTCCTTGCCCGAGGTCATTCTCAGAACCACTTTGCCCAAGCCAATGATTGGGGAGGTTGTTGAGTTGTCCATGAATAGCTTGCATCCATTTATCAAAGTATAGGTAGAGAAAAATTCTTTATCCGAACTAAAGTGGTGCGTAGTTCCAGTGTCAATCCACCACTCGCTCGGGTTGTCGATCAAGTTTGCATCGAATACTACCACTAAGAGGTTCAACTCGGACATGTCAATTAACACACTTTTGTTTTCAATCAAGTTGGCCTGGTCCTTTTTAACTTTGCCTTTCTTAGGGGCCTTGCAGTCTTTGGCCATATGATTTGGCTTACCGCAATTAAAGCAGTCTCTTTTGAACTTCTTGGCATTATTGATTTTCTGACTACCGCTAGGATGCTTTAGCTTCTTGCTAGCATTTGGTTCCACCAAATTTACCTTTGCCTCCATCTGCAGCTTGTTTGATTTGATCTCAGATTTTCAGTTGTCTTCTTCTATCTGAAGCCGAATGATCAAATTCTCAAGCCCCATTTCCTTCCGCTTATGCTTCTGGTAATTCTTGAAATCTCTCCAAGTTGGTGGTAGCTTCTCGATCATCGCAGTTACTTGGAAAGATTCACTTAACTGCATTCCCTCAGCATGAATATCATGCAGTATTATCTGTGTCTCCTAGACTTTTCTTATAATAGTATTGGAGTCCACTATTTTGAAGTCGGGAAATTTGCTGACTATGAATTTCTTCAAGCCGCCATCTTCTATCTTGTACTTCTTCTCCAAGGATTCCCATAGCTCCTTGGCTGTTTTGAACGAGATATATACATCGTACAGTGTATTGTCCAGTGCATTTAGTATATAGTTCCTGTATAGGAAGTCACCTTGACCCCATCCATCATATGCAGCCCGCCTTTCAGTGTTGGTCTCATTTTCTGACACCAAGGGCACCTCCTCTTTTAAAAACCTTGCTAGGCTAAACATCATGAGGTAAAACAACATTTTCTGCTCCCACATTTTAAAATCAGTCCCAAAACATTTCTCTGGTATCTCAGCATGAGCAGGAGTAGGCCACTACTAGAAAAAGAGCAAATAGCCACGGATTTTAGCCACGGGAAAAATCCGTGGCTAATCCGTGGCTATTAGCCACGGATTAGCCACGGATTAGCAACGGTTTTCAGTGAAAATTTTTTTTGAGCTTTAGCCACGGATTGGCCACGGATTACCCGTGGCTAATTTAGCCACGGCCAAGCCGTGGCTAAATGTCGTGGCTAAATTTGGCGCCAGTTTTGCCGCCAATGGTTAGCCACGGCTTGGCCACGGCCTAGCCGTGGCTAATTTGGCCACGGCCAGACCGTGGCTAAGCCGTGGCCCTTAGCCACGGTCTAGCCACGGCCTAGCCGTGGCTGGATTGGCCACGGCCAGGCCGTGGCTAAGGGCCACGGATTAGCCACGGCCTGACCGTGGCTAATCCAGCCACGGCTAGACCGTGGCTAAATCGTGGCCCTTAGCCACGGTCTGGCCGTGGCTGAGGGCCACGGATTAGCCACGGCATGACCGTGGCTAAGCCAGCCACGGCTAGACCGTGGCTAAACCGTGGCCCTTAGCCACGGCCTGACCGTGGCTAAATTAGCCACGGTCTGGCCGTGGCTAAGGGCCACGGTTTAGCCACGGCCTAGCCGTGGCTAAAAATTTTTATTTTTTTTTTTCAACAAATATGATTTGAACTCTTGACCTGTTAGTTAAAGTTAGAGCATTAAACCACTACACCACTTTAACTTTTTGTTTAATAATTAATTTTTGCTATATTTAAGTAATATATATATATTATATTATATATATTGATATATATAATAAATGATTCGATATATTACATACGTATAAGATTAGATATACTTATATATATATGTGTATTTATATATAATTAGCTGTATATATATTAGATGTATAAGTACATATATAACATATATTAGATATATAATACACTAATATATGTTTATTTCATATAGATGATTGATCATATATATATAGTACATATGATTAGATATATATATATATATATATATATTGGATCTATATATACGTACACTACATTTATAACATATATTAGATATATTCTATATAGATATATACTTATATCATATAGACTATATATAGAGGATTAGAATGTACATATAATATATTAATATATATGAGATACACATTGACATATACGTAAATTTATATATGTATATATGATATATATACTTGGAAATATATATATACACATATATTGATATATATATACTTGAACATATGTATATATATACATGATATATATATATATAAATATAGCCATGGATTAGTCACAAATATATATATATATATATTGGTACATATATACTTGGATATATAAATATATGTATCAATATAAATTTACATATGTATCAATATATATATATATATATATAAATTTATCTGTGGTGCAAAAAAAAATGAAAAAAAACAATTAGCCACGGATAAATTTTTGTTATTGATATTTTAATTATCTCAATATAAATTATCTATATATACTTGGATACATATATATATTGATACATATATATACTTGGACATTTATATATATATTGATACATATATACTTGGACATATTTAAAATAGATACATATCTATCAATATATATACTTGGACATTTATATATATATATATTGATACATGTATACATGGACATATTTAAAATAGATACATATATTGATATATATATATATGATATATATACTTGACATATATTATATAATACCACACATATACGAAGATATTGACAAATTATCACGAATTAAAGTTGCTATTATCTAAATATAAATTATATAAATAGACTTTTGTTATAATTTTTGTTTTGATATATTAGTTTATTAAATATTTGTCATAAAAAAAAGTTGAATATTGAACGATAAAGTCAAAGGTAAATATCTTTATTTTTTAAAAAAAATAATTGGTTAATAATTTATAAAAATTACTAAAATTAAATTAAAAAAATTGATAAAACTAATGAAATTTATTAGATAATTTTAGTTTAAAATATTGTAACAATATAGTTTAAGTATAAAAAAAATCAATCAATAACCAAAGAACTCCCTTGGCGCAACGGTTACATGCTCCATTTATAACATTGATGTCCCGTGTTCGAATCTCCTTGAGCGCAAAAAAAAAAGCTTGGGTTGGGGCGCGGGTCCGGGTTGGGCCGCGGGTTTGGGTGTAATTAGCTTTTTTTTTTTTTTCCAGTGGCCACGGATTAGCCACGGCCAAACCGTGGCTAATCCGTGGCTGTTAGCCACGGATTGGCCACGGCCTGGCCGTGGCTAATCCGTGGCCCTTAGCCACGGCTAAGCCATGTCTAGGAAAAAGTGGCCAAACTTGGCCACGGTTTGCCCGTGGCTATTAGCCACGGCTTGGCCGTGGCTAAGCCCAGCCGTGGCTAAAAAGCCGTGGCGAAGGTTAGCCACGCCACTTTTAGCCACAGAAAAAATCCGTGGCTAATCCGTGGCCAATCCGTGGCCAATCTCCTTGGCCACGGATTTTTTGCCAAATCCGTGGCTAAAATCCGTGGCTAAATGCCTTTTTTCTAGTAGTGGGCGTAATAGCAGTAGGGATAGATGTAAAGGCCATAGCTAAATCACAATAATCTCATCTTAAAACTGTTGGAATTTAGCGTTTTTCCAGGGCGTGGTTTAGGCCACGGTATTTAGTCGAGGCGAGAGTTGGACTCTCTGTCTTTAAGATGAGATTGCCTCGTACTGGGGCTAACAGAACTTGGCAATCGCCATCCAAGAAACAACGACTAACTTCTCGAAAAATGAGCACTCCAATTTTCAAGAAACGATTAACACCAAAGGTATTTAGAATTCACTTTAATGTTTAGGGAGTGAAATGCAGAAAGAGAAAAAATGAATTCGGATGTAAGTGAATGAAATGACAAATACAGGGGTATATTTATCACACTTGAAGATTTATGGCTATTGGGGATAAAAGGCTAGATTTACACTGGTTCGGTTTGGCTAAACCGGTATGGCAATGGCTTAGGCGTGGTTCGCACCGAACGTTTGGGTGCGCCTAGTCGTTGGCTGCACCTGGGTGCGGTACGGACTCATCTCCATGTACTGATTCACAGTTTCAGCTCATTTGAGCTGATTTCAACACAATGTCAGACCCAAACCTGAGCCCAATCCACCCGCCTCGCCACGCCATGCTGTGCCGAGCTAGTCGAATTGAGGTGGCGGCGCACGGGTTCAGCTCGAGCCTACTAACCCATAGGTCCTCTCCCTATTACACATTTGTGAACCCCTAAGGGGCCAACCCCTATTTGCAAGTACCCAATTAAATATAAGATATTCTTGTACTATTTTTCCAATGTGGGATAACCACATTCCAAACTTAATACTCCATTTTTAGCTTTCACCTAGCTATCTTGTGCATTTAATTTCTCATTAACCCTAAATTGGTTTTGAGTAATCAAATACATTTTTTGTATCTAATCGCGACATAGATTACGAATAATCAACTTGTTTTTCAAAACAACAAATGGAGCTTCATCGAATCATTGACCAAAGTTAGTCACTTACTAACTTGTATAACCAATTTTTCTAACATAAAATAACCCCATAAGTTGTTTACAAATTTTGCACAGAAATTGAGTGTGTCGTACTGGTTGTTACAAATAAAACACCTATTGGGTCTAATGACCACCTTTTATGTCTTTGGTGCTGTGTTATCTTTCTTTGTTATCCTTCTCTCATATTGATCTCTTCCCTCCTTACTCCTCCCCTTATTAATAATGTTTTTCACTTTCTTTTTATAGTTTCTGTACTCTCTCCTCCTTTTTATAATGTACCAATATTTTATTTTAATTTCTTTTATCTCTCCTTTATCATTTTATTTTCTTTTTCTTATTTACTTTATTGTATCAGATATAACTTTATTTTCATTATCAATTATTTTTCTAAAATATATTTAATAAAATACATTACAAGTAATTAAAAATATATACCAATGTATAAAATCTAATCTACACTTAAAATTTTATATTTAAAATTCAAAAATATAATAAATTGTATTTTGTCTTTATTGTGCACTTATATCAGTTGTGCCTTATTGCTAGTACAATTAATAAAGTATCTAAGGCTTGTAATAACTACCTTGGTGTTTTTTGGTGTGTTTAGTGTCTCTTGTCTCTCATTTATCTTCTTACTTTTCCCCCCCAATAATCAACATGGCTTTACTTTCTCTTTATAGCCTCTCTCCTTATCTCTCCTCTATCAATATTTTCATTTATATTTCCATTTTTTAATTTTTTAGTTACTTTCATCTCTCTTTTTTTCAAATTTTCAATCTCATTTTTTATTTATTTTTTATCCTTTGATTTTATTTTATTTCAAATACTTTCCATAATAAATTTAATTAGATGCATATTAAATAATTATAAAAAAGATTAATGTAGAAATTTTACAATTTTTTTAATAATTTGGTATTACAAAATTTAAATATATAAGTAAATTATATTTTTTTATTTGCTCACGCATAGAGTATGAATGAATGGTAACTACAGTAAAACCAAATAGTTTTGAATAATTTTGACTAGAGGTTCCCTCACTTGGGTGGTAAATACAAGAGCCAAAATTTTCCCTTCCCTTTCTTACTCTATCTCTTCTTGTTCTTTCTTCTTCATTTAATTATTTCTCTGTTCCTGATTGTGAAGATTTCCCTTTAGAGACATGCAAGCCCTTGTGTAAGATCTTCTTTGGTATCTGAGGAAGTTATTTCTCATACATTTGGATTTGGTCTTGTTGTCTTCTAATCTTTATGTTTTCTTCTAAATATGTGCAGCTTCTTGGTGATAACTAATATTGGCATAGCTATTGCCTACTCAGTAATCCAAGTCTTAAAGTGTGTTCTGAGTATGATTAGAGAACTTGTGTTTGCAGGGATTGAAATTTTACACCTATATAAATTGACATGTGATATTTTTTTGAAAAAACAATCAATTATATTTTTATTTGTATTTTGGAATCTTTTAAATTAAATTTCAAAATCAAATAAAATATACTTCATGCTAAAAAATTTAGCAATAAAAGTCATATCTTGCAAATAAGGAATCTAGATATTGATATTTTAGCAATTTAAATCACATCTTGTGATCAAGACAGTTAACTACTAGCACATATTGAAGGGCCAGTCAAATCGCGCCAGCTCGTCAGGCAAATATGGCATGAATTCAGCTCGCACACCTATAAATAAGTATAAAACAAAGAAACAATAAGAGAAACACAAGAAGGGGTCTTCATTCAAGGAAGCCCCGAAATTCTCTCAAGAAGATTCAAGATGATCAAGGCAAATTTTTCGACTTTTTTCACAAAGATTATGCAAATTTAGGTGTTCGATCTGAAATCAATGCATCAAACCAACTAATCGGCATTTTCCTCAGATCAAGTCCACGGTGTACCCAGCGCTCCCTCTGGCGTTCATTAAAATTCTTGACGTTTGATTCGTAACAAGGTGCTAAACCCACAAATTGATGTTATTGAAGATCAAATAAACTTTAAAAGAAGAATCAAAAGATCAAAATTAGAGGATATACTTGCATTTTTTTCAAAATTTTTGAAATTCAATTTATATTATTTTCCGTTTCTTCTAATTCAATGGACTTGCAAATTTGTATTAAAGATTTCTGGCACAACCGGTGGGACTAGCTCTGCCTCTTATCTTCCTTCCATCAAAAGTTTTTTCAAATATCAAGTGGTGACTACAATAATGCAGAGTTCGTGGTTGCAACTTAACAACTTCCAAAAGCTGCAGTTGAAGTTTTGGCTTCACCACAAGCAATATGTCCAATAATCCGCAAATATCTTCTATGGTTCGGTTGGTTGAAGGTGTTGAGAAGAATCTACCCCACCTTGTCAAGTCAAATGAAGATAATGGAGATGAGTCCACACATTCCACTTTTTGTTCAACAACAAGCTTTTCAAGTGTATCATATGCCATGGTGACAAACACAACAATGTTGAAGGAATAAATTGCAAGCTTGATGAGGGCCATTGAAGGACTCACCAATCACGTGCAAGAATAAATTTTAACTCTATTAATTGCTTATTTCAGTTATTGACTTGCATCTTGATTTAGTAGTTTTTTTTTTATTTAGTAGTTTTTTGATAAATCGTAACATAATATTCAATAAGCTTAGTTATATTTTGTACTTTTTTAATTTTATATTGTCTACAAACTTCATATTTTTCCTTTTCATGAATTATTTGACTAATCACAATGAGAAAGACACGAGAAATTGGTCTAACAGATTTATGGGTGTTAAAACAAGGAAATTATTCCATAATTGATAAACAAGAGTCTTATTAAAGAATAATCTGTATCTACACTGAACCGATTGAAAGGGTCGATCACTAGCTATTTGTAATTATTTATTAATTTTATGACAAAAAACTTAATACTATAGAATCCAATTAACGGGCTAACGCTTTATTCATATTTTTGGAATTTATTTAATCTAATGTTTAATTTGAAGTCTAACTCTCAAATTTTAAATTACTAAAAGACCATGAATAAATATTATTTACTATAATTTATATAATATTATTTTAGTCTTCTTGAAAAAAAGGAAAAAAAAATATAAAATACTGATAAGTTACTCTCACTTTCAGAATACACTACTATTTTCCATCATAGCACCACTGGCACTACCTCTACCACTGATTTTAATATAGTAAAGTCAAAATATATGTTAATCACATTATTCCATCATATCCGCCACCATTATCATGCTCGTGTTATTTTTTAGATCTTTCAATTTTCTTATTTACCTCTGCATCATTACCTTCACCCCGATCTTCACTACGTTGTCCTCTCCTTCATCATTGTCATTAAATCCACTCCTCATATTATAGCTACTACTTTTAACAACTTCCACTAATACCTCCACCTCCGCCTTCATTGTGTTGTCCTCTCATTGCCTCATATAATAACTCCTATACCAAATCACTACCATGCTAGAACGCTTTGTTAAAAATAAAAATAAAAAATAAAGAAGGAAAAGAAAGAATATTATTTTTTGTAAATTATTATGTTTAAATTTTTATTATCATTTGCAAATTATTATGTTTAACTTTTTGTGATTAACTATTAGTTCAAATTTGAACTTGAGTAACATTTATATTAGTTTGTTAAATTTTTGTTTATCTATACAAAAAAATTTAAATAAGTATTTCATGCAATGAATGAGAAATGCTATGTATATTCTTTCTACTTATTTTCTATAAAATTAATGTAGAAATTGTGACAATTTTTGCAATATATTTTATTAATATTTTCTTTTTCTAGAACTTGCTAACTTTCTTTATTTAATGTTTTATCTTATTCTTAACCTTCTTTTCATTTTATTATTTTTACTTCTCTTTGTGGCATATGTATTTTTTTTTCCTTATGCACCTGGTCTATTTATTATATTTCTTTTCTTAATTGATTCCTCATTCAATGAGAACTTTGTGGAATATAATTTCTAAACTTATGGTTTTTTATATTTATTTTGTCATTTACATAGTTTTTAATCTTTCTATTTCTACATTATCATTTATTCTCTAAATTATGATATAGGTATATATCTCCTTTTTCCAATTCAAAGTAATTAGTTAAAAATAATTATAAGTTTCTACTTGTAAGTCATCTTTCATTTACATTCATACATCACACATATGGATAATGTTGGACTCTATTAATTCCTCATTCCAGTTATTTACTTGTAGCGGTGGCAATTCGGTTGGGTCGGGTGGGTTCGTTTTGGGTTGAGGTAAGGGTATAATACAAAATCTTGCAATCCTAACCCAACCCATGACCTGTCCAACCCATGAGACCTCAACCGTAACCCAATTTGGTTGGGTTCGTGTCAACCCGGGTTGACCTGTTTAAATTAGGTCGACCCATTAACCTGACTACCCATGACCCAACCCATCTTGATTACTTTAAACTTTATTTTCATTCTTCATTTTGCAAAATCTTTTCTTACTAGAATTTAGCACTTAAATATTCCACTTGGTAGATAAGGAGGAAAAAGTAACAAGATGTTGCATAGAAAACAATTCAATAAAATGGTTTGATATGTCTCAGAAGGAAAAAAAATGCTCTAATGTCTATATCAAAATCCAATCTCCAGAACCTATAAAAGAAATTCAGAGTATTTAAAAGAAAGCAACAAAAATCTAATCTCCAAATTTAAAGAATGAATTCTTAGTAGTAATAGTAATCATAGAACATAGAAAATAAAATTGCATCGCTAAATTTGTGATAGAGAGATTTTAAATTTTGTCACAATTTTAGAGTATGATCACATCATGTGATGATTAATAATAGAATTCAATATAAATAGAACTAAATAAACAATTAGGAACAAGGCATTTACTAATAAATTTCAATTTTTTTATAGATGAAATCCCGCATATAAAACTAAATTTGTCATGGGTTCGTTACTGAAAGGTATGCATTCTCTATTAATTAAAAAAATTCCCTATTCTCTTTTTCATAAATATAATTTTTTCATTCAAGTTGAATTTTCACTTATTTAAAAGATTTAACAATCTCTTATCTTTAATCTTCAAGTATCTATAAGTTTTTGTATGTTTAATAATTAAAAAAATTCCCTATTCTCTTTTTCATAAATGTAGTTTTTTTTTCATTCAAGTTGACTTTTCACTTATTTAAAAGATTTAATAATCTCTTATCTTTAATCTTTAAGTATCTATAAGTTTTTATATGTTTAATAATTAAAAAAAATTCCCTATTTTCTTATTCATAAATTTTTCCTATATTATATTATTAATGATTAATTATAACCCTTCAAAATGTTATGATTTATAATTTATACTTAATATATTTTTCTATAAGTAAGAGGGAAAGGAGAAAAAAAGATAAAAAAAAACAAAAAAAAAATGATTTGCGTTGGGTTGGGTCAGGTTGGGTCGGGTTGTCGGTTAACCCAAAAATGAAATCGGATTGTCTGGGTAACCCACGAGTCAACCCAACCCAACCCATCCTTTTCGAGTTGCTTTCGGGTTCGACCCATTTTCAACCCAACCCATGAACTCTCAACCCTAACCCGCTATTTTCGTGTTGGGTTCGTGTTGGGTTGTCGTGTTGGGTCAGAAATTGTCACCCCTATTTACTTGCATCTTGGTGTAATAGTTTTTAGATAAATGGTAACATGATACTCAATAAACTTAATTAGGTGTTGTACTTTTTATTGTCTACAAACTTCGTATTTTTCCCTTTTTTCATGAATTATTCCACTAATTACTATGAAACCCTGACCATTTTATGAAGTATCTTATTATTATTAGGATTGTTATTGTATTGTCATTAATATTTCCATTATTATTATTATTATTAGTCAATTGTATTAGGACTAAGATTTTTATTGGGCAAATTCTATTAGGCTTAGGACTATTGGGCAAATTCTATTACGTTTAGAAATCCTTCATGACCTATAAATCCTATGGGGTATTTTTGATTTGGGTGTATACAATGTAATATCTGTTTTCAGTCACCAAATATGTAATACCCCCCTCGCTAGGATCGTCCTATACGAGTAGGGCTCACTCAACGGTCTTGCTGAGTACCAATTTTTTTTTCCAATCGGTACACAATACATGCAACTTATTCAGTATTGCCCAATAATAAAATCGAGACAAAAACACAATTAACTTGCATATAACTGTAAGGTACGACTATCCAAGTACAACACTTCAACTAGTGATTTTCCATTTTCTATTAAATAAGCCAGTTTGCTATACAGGATAAACAACTATGTGCAAATGATTGGTAAAGCTCCAATCCCCTTAATCGAGTCCCTTCAACCTATTTTCCTGAAACTGAGGCAGTGAATAGAAAGAACTTGGGGTGGTAAGTCCAAATAACTTAGTGAGGCAGGAAATATACATATAGATATATAAATTGAAAATAGGAGTCATAAACCAATAAAATAATGAATCATAAAAAGGTGTGTCTACACAAACTTGAACAAGGCAGATAGTGAGCCATGAACGGAATCTCCAGCCTTGTTACTACCCAAAACAGATAAACATATCATAAAATCCTTATGCCTCCGCTTTGTGTCAAGGAGCGACCTTGACAACGGTAAACGGTAAATGGTAAACGGTAGGTGTACCACGTGCCCGTGCAATACACCGAGCCAATCCCTACTACAATTAACCTCCAACTGTATGTAGGAATCAGGTCCAACAGAATGGTATCACGTAATAAGGTTCTATCAATGGTCCGTTCCGCCCGATATACCCCGCTCACATGTACCTGGGCCCAAACTTCCCAAGGGCGTCCCCAAGGGTATCAATAGATTATATCAAGACGGAATGGCTCACAAACTTTCAATAAAATAATCGTTTGTTTCCAACACCAGGGATACATAAAAATATAATTAAAACATGATATCCCAAGGGTGTCAACAAATCATTTTGAAACAGACATAGCTTACAATATCAGAAATGAAATACTTTTCGGGTATAACTTGACTTATAATTCAGAAAAATATTTGGTTGAAACGTAGAGAGTAAGATATAATTCCAAAAGGTTTGGATAACATAAATCAGACAATGTAGGCCATACAAATAATATTTATAACATATAGTTCAATGCCCCAACAAGGAAGGTAAAAGGCACTCACCTTAAGAGCTTATTGTCTCACCAAGTTTATGAATTAGGTGGACTATGTCAACTTGGTAATCTCCTTTTCAAGAGTGTTTTATGGAACTAAGGAGACGTATAGGGGGCTAATATGTGTATGTATATGAAAAAGGAAGGGTTTATGTGTATATATATATGGGTAGAGGATATTCTACAAATATGGGGTGTTTTGTATGTTGAGAGCAAGGTTAGTGTGGGTGGGTGTGTCTTAGGCGGGATTTAGTGTGTTGTGGGATGAAAATGGGGTGCCAAGCTCTCCTATTTATAACAATTTGTTGCAAGAAATAGGATTATTATATACTTTAAGTCATTTTCTAAGTATTATTATCTTATCCAAATCTTATCATAATCTTATCTAATCATATCCAATCTTATCTAATCTTATCCAATCTTATCATAATCTCATCTTATCTTATCAAATCTTATCTAATCTTATCAAATCTTATCTAACCTTATCCAATCTTATCATAATCTTATCCAATCTTATCATAATCTTATCTAATCTTATCAAATCTTATCTAACCTTATCCAATCTTATCATAATCTTAGCATTTAAGAATATTTATTAGGAGAAAATGACATTTTTGGGTAACTATGTATATATATATATGATAAAACATGACCTATTATATAATATATACATATAAATTCGAAATTACATGTATATATAGCTATATTTTTAAAATATATAAATATTTATATATATGGCTTTTAAATAAATTAATAAGTTGTAATTTTTGAAAATAATATGAAATACTGGGGCATTATAGATCTATATATATAATTTCAATGTATAAAAATCGGGATGTCACAAGATATCCTTATTTGATTTGATACACTTATAAGCCTGGGCCTTCCACAATATCCTGTCGGCCCGCGGTAATACGTAGTATTACAGGGTCTAAGAATCTCAACCCTCGAGGTGAGATTGGATCTGATGAGTTAGGTATTCATGTATATTGACTGTGAAATTATATTTTTATCCCTGAACAATTATTGTTTTTTACAAAATTGTCCCTATTTTATTTACAATACTTGAACCAAGTCTTCCAGGCATCACTCCTAAAATTTCTCCCAAAATTTCCCCAAATATTCCCACCAAGTTGCAAGAATAGAACACTCAAGCAACCATAGTTTTCTGCATTCTCGACCACTGTGGTACAATGGACCGCAAATTCCATCAACCAAAATTAAAGAGAAATACTGATTAAGGGGAAAAAAAGAAGGGATTCAAGAGATTTAATCACATGGGTCACCTTTGATTAAGCAAGCTAATCATTGATTACTCTTAAATGCTATTAGGGCCATTTGAGGCTAGGAAACTAGCGCTGAAATAGATGGATTGTGGTGTCAAAAAATTAGGATTTGAAGCGCAATTCATTTTGTTAAGGAAGAAACCCAATCCAGCTGAAACGAGGTTAACTAACGTGGCTAGAGAAATAAATTCAAAAAAAAAAAAAAAAGACAAGAAAAGAGAACTAGAGCATTGGGGATGCCGTTAGTGGTTGGTAGAGTAAATGAGAAGAACCAGGCTCTCTAGTTGTGATTATTTAGATCTAAACAATGCATCGGAGTGGCTGAAATGTGCCAAGGGATTTTAAACAAATTTCATAGGCCGTGTAAGTGAGCGGTAATTTAGTCTTTCAATAAACAATACCACATTAGCATCCCAAATCAAATGTGTAAAGAGATACTGATGACTCCAACATTTCCAACATAATGTAACAATTCAAAAATGTCAATCAACTTCCCTAACCTCCACAGTATCTCTACATGCCAAACCTTCTCCACTACCAAATGACAAATCAAAAATGCCCTAGCGTATCAAATTAGGATTTAGCATTATATTAATTGGATATTTAGGGTTACACACAAATAAGAGAGAGACAGAGAGAAGCATGGTAGATGAGAGAGAGGACTAGAGTAGCAGACGCAAGACTCGGCATCAAGCAACAAGCATGTACCGAAGATTCTAGATTGAGGGCAACTGAATAGTGAATTGAAACTTGGATGTACAATGGGTTGGTGAGCATTCCACTTTCATAGATTTTTATTATGTGATAGTAGAGGGGACTTTTCCTTTTGTGTAAGAGAGTTATACCATGGAATAAAGAATATAGCATGCTAGTGATAATTGTAGTGCATGGGTAATTCATAATATAAGATTATTGCAACAAATCATAGGAGGTTATGCAATTTTATATTCGTAACCCATACAAGGATGTATCTTATCTATATATTTGGTCATGGGAAAGTAATCTACAGATTGTAAGCTAGATTTTGGCACTACTGAATTGCAATAGAATTCCAAGTTTTATTGAGTTATTTAACTTTAGGACAATTACACACTAGCTTATTAGTTTACTTATTAATTAATAGATTTATGCGATCATACTTAGTACCCTACCCGTGAAGTCTTGGAAATTGTATCGAATAGAATAAGGTAAGTGGTTTCTTCCGTCTATTTTTTTTATAAAAATATGTTTTTCTTAAAATTTACGTCTTTGTTGGAAAAGTTATTTTCTTATATAAAAAGCAGATTTGAGCATGCTATTTTACGAATTTTCTATATGAAAAGCTAAAATTATTTTGTGACATGCTATATGTCTATATATGAACATGTTCTGAACACTTGGAATTCTATCAGTAGTAATGAGTTCCAAAATTTCCGACTGAGCTATGGGGTACAATAGCAATTTTCGAACCCACTTAACGGGGTTGTAGTTAAGGCTCTCCTACAGGTAATAATAATAGTGTCTGAACCCACTTAATGGGATTGTAGTTTAGGCCCTCCTACAGGTAATAATAGTACTGTCCGAACCCACCTAATGGGGTTGTAGTTAGGGCTTGATCGAGTTGGCCAATAGAGATTTTGAATGTTCACGAGCATGGATATAAAAATTGTTGGCGATTAAATTTCGTCCAATGAAAAAGTGACAAATGTAAATTAAAATATTAAATATCAATTACATTTTCTATTTCTATTTTCGGATTTCCTAAATTTAATTCCAATATTAAATAGTTAATCGTAATTGATATTTTAGAATTTATTTTATGGGCAAATGATGCCAAGTGTCAGTATGAAGTGTTCCGGCCAATCAAATCAAGTTATGCAGCCCGAAAGTCCAAACCAAATCAAAAGATGACAAGTGGCTAATTTTGGCACGTGTATCAATCAAATTATGACACTCAAATAGTAATTTTTTCTTTAAAAAAATATAATAAAGAGATAAACACTGAAAACATTTAGGAGCAATCCAAAAGGCCCTATACAAATCCCTATAAAAGGCGGTCATTTGGGGCTGAAAAGGATACACAGAGACAAGCTCACAAGAACACGATTTTCGTACGAGCTCTCAAAATTCTTAAGTCTTCAAATCGCAAGCGACCGTTACGATGGCATACTGCTTCGACAAAGGCTCTACTTCGTCTTCAAAGCGCAAGTGCATCAAGGCCTTCGATTTCCAAGCCGACCTTTGACTTCAATGTAAATCGTGACTTCCATCCCGCAAATCTAGGAAGGAATCACATTATTTATCTGAGAACAAGCTCCAAGCCCTCGAAAACAAATTCGGAGAGAAGAGTCAGGGGATTAGTCTACTAAGAAATCATTTTCCTTTTAAATTATGTCCTTTCTTCAAATTTGAAATATTTTTCACATATTTTTCTTATCTTGTACTTGTTTTTTTTACAAATACAAAAAATTTGTGTGAACAAATTTCTGGTACGCCCAGTGGGACCCAAACCTACCCCTCATCTCTTTTTTCCTAATAGTGCATCAAATCACTCTTTCAGCAAGTTCGATGGCCCCTAAGAAGAATAATATTGGTTTCACCAAAAGGGATGATATTGACAAGCCTACCGAGGACGCTGTCAATCAATCCTCAACCAAGGCCAAGTTCTCCGAGTCCGATTCCTTCCATGGTTCCAACCCTCCGAGCCCAACAACGTCTGCTGGCAAAGTACTCCACTTCGCCAAGACAACCACTGTGGATGAGCAGTTGGCTCAAATGGCTTAGGCTATAGCAAACTTGCGAAGGACGATTGAGGATAAGGACTTTCAAATCGCTCAACTTATGGGCTGGTTGGAGCATTCAAATACTGGGGAGCCAAGTCACAGGTATCAGAATCTTCAAGTTCAAGCCACAAATAAAGAGCAAACTCAAGAAACACATCAAAAATACGAGCACGTGCCAAGGCTTGAGGGATTAACCACCTTTGTAGCCACACTGTCGATGCAGCAATTGCAAGATATGATTGCCAATACCATGAAAGCTCAGTATGGTGCCCCAGCACAACATTATCCGATGTACTCAAAGCCCTACACCAGATGCATCGACTCACTAAGGATGTCGATAGGCTACCAACCTCCAAAGTTTCAGCAATTCGATGGAAAGGGCATTCCGAAGCAACATATCATGCATTTTGTGGAAACATGCAACAATGCGGCAACCTATGGCAACCACTTGGCGAAGCAGTTTGTGCACTCGTTGAAGGGAAATGCTTTTGATTGGTACGTTGATCTAGAGCCTAAGTCCGTCAACAGCTGGGACCAAATGGAAAGGGAATTCCTGAGCCGCTTCTACAGCACACGCTACACTGTAAGCATGATCGAGCTCACCAATACAAGAAAATGGAAGGATGAGCCGATGGTGGACTATATCAACAGGTGGCATGCGTTGAGCCTAAATTGCAAGGATAAGCTCTCGAAAATTTCTGCAATGGAGATGTGTATCCAAGGAATGCACTGAGAGCTTCTCTACATTCTCCAGGTAATCAAGACTCGTAACTTTGAAGAGCTAGCTACTTGCGCCCATGACATCGAGCTTAACATCGCCAATCATGGAGCCAACTTCCTTACTGGAGATCAAAAGAAAGAAAGAAAGGATATAAAGAAAACTAAGAAACTATTTTAAGGCCTCCACTAAGGAGTCGATGGCTGTTAGGGCAACTCCAGTCAAAATCTCAGGCAACTGATAAAAAAAATGGACCGAAGTTCGAAAATCAGCACATCCCAAATGAAAGGTATCGACCTTTTCTAGAAGAAAGACAGGAGAAGGAATACCTGTTCTTAGACTCCGACGTCTCCCACATTTTTGATGAACTACTGGCGAGAAAG
Organism: Petrea volubilis; assembly: GCA_026212405.1. NCBI lineage: Eukaryota > Viridiplantae > Streptophyta > Magnoliopsida > Lamiales > Verbenaceae > Petrea > Petrea volubilis. The sequence goes on from CM047885.1 coordinate 1,101,330, forward strand.
CTGATTCAGCTACCAGAGCCAAAACGGCCAGAAGAGAGTGGGAGGGTGAATGACCCAAAATACTGCAAGTACCATCGGGTCGTCAGTCACCCGATAAAGAAATGTTTCGTGATAAAAGACAAAATCATAGCACTATTAAGGGACAGAAATATAATCCTTGATAGTGAGGACATTGTGGATGCAAATACTGCGAGCGTGACAACGGCAACCAACTCTGGGAATGCACCCCAACACAAGCATGGCATTAGTTTATCGTCAAGGCTCCTGGGAGCATCGACGATGATCCAATTTGGAAGTTTAGATTCAAACTTCATCAAAAACATGTTTATCAGGGATACAAAGGTTGAGAAAGATGCAAGTTCAGCTTTGGAACTAAAAGCGAGGGCGAGTGGATCCTTGTGACGCGTCGTGGAAGGCAAAAGCGACATATGGATCAATTTCATCCCGTGCCGGTGAAAAAACTGAACCAAGCCAAGTATAAAGGTGTGCGATACAGTAGAAACTCAAAAGTTTCACGAGCTAAGGGGAAGAAAACACCGAGAAGCTGGAGAGGTCGTCCTATCACTTTGGGCGACTTCTTCCCTAAGAGAATCTTAAGGCCAGAAAACACTACAACATCCTATAAAGAAGAGGAATAAAGTGTTACTTCTTGCTACGCCACTAATGTTGTAGTTACCTTTACAGGCGAAGACTTGTTGTTGGGATCAAAGCCCCATACCTGACCATTTTTCATCTCGGGCTTTATGCAATAGCAAAGAGTCAACCATATACTAGTTGATGAAGGTTCTGCCATGAATATCATGCCAAAATCCACCAGAAGGACCTAGGAATACGAGTAGAAGAATTGGCTCAAAGACGTTTGACAACCAAGGATTTAACCAAGAGGGCCAGTGAGCCATTGGCATTCGCTTGGACCTTATAATAGGAGACTTAAAGGCGAGCACACTGTTTCATGTTATTGATGCAAAAACCTCCTACCGTCTGCTCTTAGGGCGACCATGGATTCGTGAAAACGGCATTGTGTCATCCATTCTTCATCAATGCTTCAAGTATGTGAGAAATGGATAAATCTTACAGGTAGATGCAGCCACAAAGCCATTTACAGATGCTGAGTCGCACTTTGCTGATACAAAACTGTACATGGAACCTGACTCAGTAGATGAGGTAATGCCCATAAAGATTTGGATTGGTCATCCTACTGAAGTAAAGGAATCAAGTCACAGGGAAGGGAAACTTGCACCAAGCCCTCAAATAATCGATACAGGAAACGAAATCACAGACGGGCCTATAGACTGCCAAATTTTGAAGTCTGAATTGACTTTGCCTGTTACTGGATTAAACCTGACATCATCTTCTTCTTCTATAGGAATTTCGCGAGGAAATCTCTACGGGGTATTTAATCCTAAAGCTTATGTATTGTTGCGGAAGTCTGGTTAGGATTTCTTAAACCCATCCAGTTGGGAAGCTTGAAGCCTGAGTTGACTGGTGAGAGGATCCATGGACTCAACAAGGCACAACATAAACTCAGAAAATAAGAGTTTCGTGTTGATCAACCAAGAACCGGCTCAAGATATACGCCAGAAGAACCAGTAAGGATACGAGTTTTCAAGAAAGATAAGTATGCCAATGTCCAATACATTGCGGCAATAAAAGATGAAAAAAGAAAAGGAAAGAGAAAAGATGGTCAATGCATCTCAGCATTTGATTGTCTAGGCTCTCCAAATACTCATACTTCTGTATTCAAAAGACTTGGTTCTACCAAACAAAAACTGTCCATACATGATAGGATTGGCAACAATCGTCCTTCGATTTTTAACTGACTTGGGAATGGCAATCTACAGCATCAAGTGGAACAAAGCCATGAGGATGCTGACCATATACCCAAGATAGAAAAAGAAGATCAAATCATTCATTTGTCTCAAACACGCGAAAGTAAATCCTCATTATTGCTCATTTCTACTAATGGGACAGTGAGTATAAAACAACGTACCATTGATCATTCTTGTTCGTCAGATAGAGATACTCAAGGCGGTAATGAAGTAGATGTCATCTCAACTCTTGTTATGCAAGTTTTATGGATGAGCTAGAGGTAAAGCCTCCCCATCAAGCTATAAGGGAGTTGAAGAAGTTGGTTAGTGCTAGTTTCGTTTAGGCAGCAAGTAGCTAGGGTTGGAATCTGGAACTATGCCCAGTCATAAATATAAATGGAACATTGAGATGGACCATCGCATACAAGATGTCTAGAGTCTCTAACAACTATGAACCAAGTGCACAATCTGATAATGACGATATGATTGAAGAAGTGCAAATAAGCAACCATATCTCGATTGACTAGGATTCGGCCTTTGAGGCTTCCGAAGATGACATCCAAGAAGCCCATCCACAGTTTGAAAATAGTGGACAAGCAACTGTGGATGAGTTGGAAAAAATGAACCTAGGGATGGTAGAAGAGCTACGACCTATATTCGTCAGCGCACTTCTAAGTTCTGAGGAAAAAGGCCTATACATTGGGCTCTTAGCTGAATGTAGGGATATTTTCGCTTAAACATGCAAAGAAATGCCTGGACTAGACCCAAAGGTTGCAGTTCATCACCTTGGGACAACGCACAGAGCAAGTCCACTAAAGCAATCACAACGAATACTTATTGATACTGGGTTTATCAGAGAGGTCAAATACCCAACTTGGATCTCCAGCATAGTGCCTGTCAAGAAAAAGAACGACCAAATACGTATATGTGTTGACTTCCGAAGCTTTGTCCAAAGGATGATTTCCTGCTTCCTATCATCGAGCCCATGGTTGATGCTACCACGGGACATGAAGCTTTGTCTTTCATGGATGGATCATCACGATATAATCAGATTAGGATGGTGCCAGAAAATAAAGAATGCATGGCATTTCGCACTCCAAAGGGGATTTATTGTCATAAAGTTATGCCTTTCGGACTAAAGAACACAGGTGCCACCTATCAACGTGCCATGCAAAATATTTTTGACAACATACTTCACGATAAGACGGAGTGTTATGTGGATGATCTTGTTGTCAAAATAAAAAGGAGAAGTGATCACCTAGCAGATCTCCAGGTGGTTTTTGATCGGCTAAAAAAATACGGTTTGGAGGTGAACCCACTCAAATGTGCTTTTGGCATCACCTCGGGCAAATTCCTTGGTTTTGTAATACGCCACCGTGGGATTGAAGTTGATCTAGCCAAGATTTATTCAATTCAAAAAATGTCTGTGCCGAGAAATCTTAAGGAACTACGAAGTTTACAAGGTAATCTCGCATTTATTAGAAGGTTCGTATCAAATCTGGCCGGATGATGTCAGCCGTTTAGCCATCTAATAAAGAAAAATGCCCCGTTTGTGTGGGATAAAGGGTGCTAAAATGCTTTTGAAAGTATAAAGAAACACTTGGCAAACCTACCAGTCTTGAGAGCTCCGACATTGGGAAAGCCGCTCATATTATATATTGCTGCTTAAGAAGCTCGATTGGTGCTCTGATGGCTCAAGAAAATGAAGAAGGAAAAGAATGGCCTTGTATTATCTGAGTCGACGATTGATGGAGAATGAGATGAAATACTCCCCAATTGAGAAGGTATGTTTGACTTTGTTTTATGTGATTAAAAAGTTAAAACATTACTTTGAAGCATATCCCATTCGGCTCACCTCTCGTGCAGATCCCGTCAAATATGTGATGCCAAAACTGGTACTTTCAGGGAGACTAGTTAGGTGGTCTACCATATTTAACCAATATGACATCACATACGTACCACAAAAGGTCGTCAAAGGGTAGGCACTCACCAATTTTCTTGTAGACCATCCAATTCAAGCGGAGTGGGAACTATCTGACTCTCTTCCTGACGAAGACGCTCTCTTTATTGAAATCTTGCCGGCATGGATGATGTTTTTCGATGGAGCCGCTAGAGTCGATAGAGCTGGAGCAGGGGTCGTTTTTGTCTTCCCAAAAAATCTAGTGTTGACATATTTATTTGTATTGGGCGAGTTGTGCTCCAATAATGTTGTTGAGTACCAAGCATTGATAATTTGGCTCCAGATTGCTGTAGAAATGGAAATTACTGATCCCGAGCTCTATGGCGATTCAAAACTTTATCAATCAGCTTTTGAGTGAATATGAAGTCAAAAAGGAAGATCTCATTCCTGATTTCCGACAAGCCTCAAGCTTGGTGAAAAAATTTTGAAAATATTATCCTAAGTCACATCCCAAGAAAAGAAAATAGAATGGCTGATACGCTAGACAATCTAGCTACTACTATGGCATTGTCAGAAGGGGAAACAACAATTGTTCCAGTATGTAACATATGGGTGTTGCCGTCGTTAGATGAGCTAAATCACGAAGAATCAATGGCCACATCAGTCGCGGTATGTAAAGATGATGACTGGAGAACACCATTGATTGAGTACTTGAAGCACGGAAAGCTGCCACAAAACCCCCGCCATAAAAAAGAGGTGCGGTAGAGATCGTCTCACTTTATCTTATACAAAGATATATTGTATTGACGATCGTTTGAAGGCAACTACCAATGCTGCTTAGGTGATGAAGAAGTAGTTGAAGCTATGACCGAAGCCCATTCTGGAGTGTGCGGAGCTCATCAATCAAGTCCGAAGCTCCACTTTTGAATCAAAAGGATGGGCTATTATTTGCCCATGATGGTTAAAGACTGTTTGGACTTCTCAAAGAGATGTGAGGCTTGTCAGATACATGCTAACCTTATACACCAACCTCCAAAACGTCTACACCCTACAGTGGCTTCATGGCCATTTGATGAATGGGGCCTTTATGTGATGGGGTCAATAACTCCCAAGTCTTCTAGTGGGCACGCTTATATATTGGCGGCTACAGATTACTTTTCTAAATGGCTAAGGCAATCTTCTTGAAAGAAGTGAAGAAGGAAACTGTATTTGAGTGCATCCGTTGTAATTTTATTTTTAGGTATGGAGAGCCTCGGTACATCATCACCGACAACGGAAGGCCTTTCTACAATAAGTTGGTGGATAAGCTATGTATTCAATTTGGATTCAAGCAGCACAATTCCTCTATGTATAATGCTGCCGCAACTGGCATGGCTGAAGCGTTCAACGAAACTCTTTGCAATCTTTTGAAGAAAGTCGTGTTGAAGTCGAAGAAAGATTGGCATGAGAAAGTTGGGGAAGCTTTATGGGCATATCGGACAACACATCGAACTGCCACCCAGGCCACTCCCTATTCTCTGGTATATGGTGTTGAGGTTGTGCTCCCTCTTGAAAGTTAAATACCTTCACTCAACATAGCCATTCAAGAAGTACTCATTGCCGAGGACAATGCTCATCTCAGACTCGAAGAGTTGGAGGCACTAAATAAGAAAAGGCTTGATGCACAACAACACCTTGAATGCTACCAAGCTCGTATGACAAGGGCGTTGAATAAAAAGGTCCGTCCGAGAACATTTCAAGTAGGTGACTTGGTCTTGGCAGTAAGAAGAACCATCACCATCACACAGAGAATGGGAAATAAATTTATGTCAAAGTGGGATGGTCCTCACGTGGTCAAAGAGGTGTACACAAGTGGTGCTTACAAACTAGTTGATAAAGACGGGTTGCGTATTGGCCCTATCAACGGTAAATTTTTGAAAAGATATTACCCTTAAAGCGACATGTAGCTCCTGATGCACGAGCCTAAACTGCATCACTCCTGACCTGCATGAGTATAAACTGTGCACGGTACCCACCAATGGTAATGCATGTGGTTAAACTACTAACATACTCCACTGAAGGTATTACATGTGGTTAAATATAAAATACTACACCTAGTCCAAGGTGGCTAAGCAATGGATACTCCTGGCCCGCATGAGTATAAACTGTGAACGCCGCCTCCCCCCCAACCAAAAAAGAGTAAACAATTGAACTATGTAATGACTTGATCCCTTGATAGGGTACGTAGGCAGCTTGATAATTATTCTAAGTTCAGTCATATATTTTCAATAAATATTGTTTGTTCTTAATGATATCCTAGTCAATCCGAGGCGATAAATTTTTAAGTAATTTAATGATTTATTTTATTAGTTTGATAATATCTCATTAAATGCTTATGTTGAGCTATGAAAAAAAAAGGAGAAGAGGCATATAGATTGCAGTTCGACTTTTATTGTATTTTGAATATTTCATTTACAAGATGAAAGCAAACATCAAAAAGAAAAAAATGCATAGCTAAGTCAAAGTGTTCACGAAAACAAGTCAAAAGATGGTAAGTCCTTGCGAGACTCTTCAAGTACAGCCTCCATCCTCTTCAAAACCTCGACTTCTTTGGTGGACATATAAGGGGCTCCAAGGTAGTCTCTCGCCGAGTAGCTACATCTCTTTCAATCTCGGATAAGTCCTCTTTAGCTTTACGAGGAGACGAACTTGTTGCTTCTTCCATTTTGCCCGTATCCACGAGTTGCTTCTTCAGCTCTTCTTGTTGCTTGGTAATTTACAGAAGTTGAGTCTTCAAGTCGTCCACCTCCATAGCCATTTTGTGTTTTCTTGCCTTTGATTCATCCAAATATTGTTGTGCAAGTAAAAAGGATATCTCATTCGTTTCCTGAGCCTCTTTCTAAGTAGAAGCTAGCTTAATTTTGGCATAAGTGAGGCAAGATACGAGGCCGTATTCACCAAACTATCTCGATTTGCTCCGTAATTTATCGAAAATGAGGAGAGGAAAGTATGGAAATTTGTTGGTGGACTCTAACTAGAAATCTAAAACCGGTTAGCGGCAGTTCAACTACCAACCTACACTGTAGCAGTCGAAACCGTACTTAAAGTGGAAAGCACACTGCAGCAACTCAAAGTTAAGCGAGGATAGTTTGGACGAGTTCAAAGCATGGGAGGACAAGGTAGAAAGGGACCAGGAGGATTTAATAGGATGAATAAAGGAAAGATACACGGAAACCAAGGAAAGTTTGTCAGTCCCTCGTTTCAGAAGCCTATGAGCTGCACTTATTATGGGAAGCCAAACCACATGGAAGATCATTGTTGGAATAAAGCTAGGAAATGCCCAAGATGTGGGAGCAGCGAACATTTTATATTAAATTGCCCACAGCCTAGACCAGCGCAAACCACAAATCCCGGGAGGAATAGAAAAGGCGATAGGAGCCAAAGGGAAAACCATGAGTTCAAGGAAAAGTGTTTGCTATGAACCAGGCCGAGATTGAATCGCCATCGGTCGTAGAAGGTACGCTGCTCGTGGACCGATATTTTGCTAAAGTATTAGTTGATCCTAGTTCTACGCATTTGTACATATCTGCTAGTTTCTTTACTAGTTTGCAAGTACCGCCTAAGACTTTACCCTAAGAATTAGAAGTCACTAGACCCCTTGGAACCACTTCGAAGATGGATTTAGTTCATAAGAATTGTGAAATAGAGATAGGTGGTCGGAAAATGACAACTGATATTATTTTAGGCATGGATTGGTTAGCTTCGCACTTTGCCCAAGTAGATTGTCATCATAAGATAGTCAGACTATGCTTTCCAAACCAACTTATTATTGAAATAGTAGGGAATAAACCCATAGAAACAATACCCATTATCTCCTCCCTACAAGCTGACACATTATTACGAAAGGGTAATTACACATTTCTAGCCCACATCATGAATAAACCCGAAGATCAACAGAAGCTTGAAGAGGTACCAGTGGTTAACGAATACCCTGACATATTTCCCGATGATTTAAAAGGTTTACCCCCCCATAGGGAAATCAACTTTGTGATCGAATTAATACCCGGAACCGCCCCGATTTCTAAAATCCCTTAACGAATGGCCCCTGCAGAATTGAAAGAACTTAAGATGCATCTTCAAGACTTATTAGACAAAGGATTTATTCGGCCTAGTTCATCACCCTGGGGAGCTCCTGTACTGTTCGTCAAAAAGAAAGATAGGACATGGAGATTATGTATCAATTGTCGCTCTCTTAACCAAGTTACCATCAAGAATAAATACCCTCTCCCGAACATCGATGAATTGTTTGATCAACTACAAGGAGCTGTGGTCTATTCAAAATTAGATCTAAAATCTGGATACCATCAAGCAAGGATCCAAGAGGAGGATATCCCTAAAACTGCTTTTAACACTAAATATGGTCACTACGAATTCGTGGTAGTGCCTTTTGGAGTAACAAATGCCCCTGCAACAGTTATGGATCTGATGAATCGAATATTCAGACCGTACTTAGACCAATTTGTGGTTATATTTATAGATGATATATTAGCGTATTCGAAGTCGGAAGAAGAACATAAGGAACATTTAAGAATAGTACTCCGGACATTGAGGGAAGAAAAGTTATATGCCAAATTCGGCAATGTGAATTTTGGCTTACACAGGTAGCATTTCTTGGACATAGAGTATTGAAGGACGAACTTGCAGTTGATCCCGAAAAATTCAAGGCAGTGGTAGATTGGAAACCACCCACGACGGTCATAGAGGTACGAAGCTTCTTACGATTGGCGGGATATTATCGACGATTTATCAAAGATTTTTCAAAAATCGCCCGCCCCTTGACCAAATTGACCCAATCCAAGGTGCGATTTGTTTAGGATAAGCATTGTGAAAACAACTTTCAAGAGTTAAAGAATCGATTAGTCACCACCCCTGTATTAACTTTACCACAAGGAAATGACGGATTCCTCATTTATACGGATGCATCCAAGGAAGGTTTAGGAGGTGTACTCATGCAGAACAAGAAAGTGGTGGCATACGTCTCGCGAAAGTTGAAACCGTATGAAGAGAATTATCCAACTCACGATTTAGAATTGGCGGTCGTTGTCTCTGCTCTCAAAAAGTGGGGACACTCTCTTTATGGAACCTCGTTCAAAATATTTACCCACCACAAGAGCCTCAAGTCCTTATTCTCTCAAAAGGAGTTGAACCTGAGACAGTGTAGATGGTTAGAAATGTTAGCCGATTTTAATTGTGATATTCAATACCATCCGGGAAAAGCAAATATCGTACCTGACGCATTAAGCAGAAAAGCCAATCTTGCTTGTATGATGACTCAAGAATGGAAAATGCTGGAAGATATCTCGAGTTGGAAACCTAAGGAAAGAAATTTGGAATTTTGTGTTCACATTTGCATGCACAACCCGCCATAATCCAAAGGATCAAAGAAGCTCAAGAAAAAGATGAGAAACTCCAAAAAATCAAGAATAGGATTAACCGTGGAGAAGAAAAGGAGTTCATATTGCCAGATGATAGAATTGTAAGACTCCGAAACCGAATATATGTTTTAGATGACGAGCAGTTAAAAAGCGAAATATTGGAAGAGAGTCACATACAAAGTATACAATTCATCCAGGGACGAACAAGATGTATCAGGATGTTAAACGACAATACTGGTGGCCCAAGATGAAGCAGCAAATAGCTAAATTCGTATCCAAATGTTTAACTTGTCAACAAGTTAAAGCAAGTCATCAAAAGCCGTTTGGGTTACTAAAGCCATCACCGATTCCTGAATGGAAATGGGAATACATTACAATGGATTTTGTTATGGGACTACCGCGAACGCAAAAGGGACATGATGCAGTATAGGTGGTAGTAGATAGACTCACAAAAAGTGCGCATTTTATTGCATTTTCGTAGACTTGCTTATTGGACAAAATGGCGGAGATCTATAAGGCGGAGATTATCAGATTACATGGTGTTCCAATAAGTATAGTATTTGACCGAGACCCTCGGTTTGTTTCTAAGTTTTGGCAAGGGTTACAAAAGGCTCTAGATACTAAGTTAAACTTCAGTACGGAGTTTCACCCACAAACCGACAGACAGACTGAAAGAGTTATCCAAATTCTAGAAGATATGCTTAGGGCCTGTACCTTAGATTTTGGTGGAAGTTGGGATCGACACCTATCTCTTGCAGAATTTGCCTATAATAATAGTTATTAAGCTACAATAGGAATGGCTCTGTTTGAAGCTCTTTACAGACGTAAGTGCAGATCCCCTGTTTGTTGGAGCGAAGTAGGTGAAAGTAAACTTTTAGGCCCGAAACTGATTCACGAAACAACTGAGTTATTAAGATAATTAAGAAACGAATGGAGACAGCACCAAGTTGTCAAAAAAGTTATGCCGACAAAAGGAGAAAAGACCTGGAATTCGAGGAAGGTGACTTTTTATTGTTAAAGGTTTCACCAAGGAATGGACTAGTAAGGTTCAGACGGAAAGGAAAGCTAAGCCCCCGCTATGTTGGACTTTTTGAAATACTAGCGAAAGTGGGAAAAGTTGCATACAAATTTGCTTTACCCCCAGCTTTTGAAGGAGTACATGATGTATTTCATGTCTCAATGCTTAAGAAATATCAACATGATCCCTCCCACATCTTGAACCATGAAGCCCTCGAGATTGACAAAGACCTAACTTATATTGAAGAACCAATCAAGATCTTAGACTTCCAAGAGCACACGTTAAGAAACAAGAGCATTCCATTAATACGCGTTCTATGGAAGCACGATGGGATAGAAGAAAGTACAAGGGAACGGCTAGAGGAGATGCAAGAAAAATATCGGCAGTTGTTCAATTAGATGTAAGACACAATTTCGAGGACGAAATTTTCTAAGGAGGGGAGGATGTGACGACCTGGTAAACCACGTTATTTTAAATTTGGAATTATGAAGTATGTTTACTATTTTATGAGAAAATCCTTTTATTGTGAATAAATGTGTATTGCATTAGATGCATTTATTAAAAATGTGACTTGTTCTTAGTGAAATTGAAACCTACGAATTTCTCCTCATTTTTTTTGAAAACTACTCACAAATCCAAACTGTCGGTTTTAATTTATTATTGCCACAATTGTTTCCATATCATGAAATTTAATTTTCATTTTCCTCCCTAAATTCGAAATTAATAATAAAAATTATTTTAGAAACTATACATTTACTAGAATTAATTATTTACTTCACAATTTTAACATTTTTGAAATATTGTTATCAAAAATATATATATATATATATATATATATCCGAAAATACACCTAAATATAATACATATAATTAGTTAAATATGTCTTCTATTAGTTTAATTACCTATTTATGTCACTTTCATTTAAAATGTGGTAAAAAGAAAGACTACTTGTACAATTTCACTCTTAGTATTTTACCTAACAAAGTGTGTATTAATCTTTACCATTCACATATAATTGTATATATGGCTATCTCTCCTACCATTAGATATATATATATATATATTTAGGAAAAATAATTTCCTAAAATCATTAAGCTTCCTAAATTGTTTTCTTATTTATAAGAATTTATAAATTTACTTTCTTTACAAATAATATTTTTTCAAAAATGTATTTTATTCCTTAATAATTAATAATTACATATCCTAGACTATTATGACTTGGAAAAATATATTTTTCAAAATTAGAATTTAATTTCCTTAATTTTTGAATTTTGCTCAAATTAAAGCATAAATTCCCAATAAAATTATAAACTTCCAAATAAAAATATAAATTTCGAATTTTTAAAAATTATAAGTATAATTTTCGAATTTTAATGAATTAAACCCTAATTTTCGGATTTTAATTGAGGGCAAAATATAAATTATAGATTTTAACCTATTTTATAATATTTATGCAAGAAAAATCTTCTCTAATATACCATAAATAAATATTGTTGCATGGCTCATATTTATGTAGCTTGTGAATCATATACTAGCATGCACACCAAGCCTAAATTAGATCCCCCACTTGGAAGAATTCATTTAATGAATTCACTTAGGTGTAAAATGGCATTAATGAAGAAAATGACCTTAACAAAAATTTAATTCATTCTTCCTCTCATTAATATAAACAAGACAAAATCCCACCTTCTCTTTCCCTAGCAAGAACCGGTCACAACACATACTTTCACACACTTTTCTAAATTTTCTCCCAAAACACTCTAATTTCCTACTCTTTTATCCCACAATTCACTACACCCAAAAAGAAAGAGAAAGAAGGTGGAAACCTTGCTTAATCTCATAAGTAGAGGGTTATTAGGATACCTTGAGGAAGAGTTTTGCTTAGACATGCTTCAATGCTCATGAGTAAAAGCTCATGCTAAAATCATGCTTTAATGCTCATGAGTAAAAGTTCTTGTCAAGCTTGCTCCAATACTCATGGTTTAGTAGCTTATCTATTTGATTTTAATATGAATTTACTTGTTATGTTATGTGCTTTATGTGCAAATTGTCTTTTGAAATGGTAAAGTATGTGTTGGTTCTTGAGTTCAAGAGATTATGCTAGTTTCACTTCGTCTCTCATGCTTGAAATGAAGCCATGAAAAATAGTTCTCTTTACCTAGCATATCTTTAATTGTAACTATGTTTTAGCATGTGAACTTGTAGGAAATTTGTAGTTTCTATGAAGTGCTATGTGATCCTTATATGCCTAGTTGTTCATAAAATATACTATACTACTAATTTGGTGTTAATATCACTACAAGAAAACGCGCTATTTTCGGCGGAATTTTCTGCTGAAAATTTTCGGCGGATTTTCGGTGTATTTTCGGCGGAAATTAAAAAAAATATTAATTAAAAATTTTTCGAAATTTTCAGAGGAATTTCGGCGGAAATTCCGCCGAAAAATTAATTAATAAATAAAAAAATTACGGTTAATAATTTTCGGCGGAAATTTCCGCCGAAACATTTTTAAAAAAATAAAATTTTAATTATTCAAATTTTCGGCGGATTTTCGGCAGAAATTTCCGCCGAAATATTTAAAAAAAAATAAAATTTTAATTATTCAAATTTTCGGCGGATTTTTGCATAAATTTCCGCCAAAATATTTAAAAAAAAATAAAATTTTAATTATTCAAATTTTAATAATAAAAAATAAAATTTTATTAATTTAAAAATTCGGCGGATTTTCGGCTGAAAAATCCGCCGAAAAAAAAAGAAAAAAATAAAATTTTAATAATATTATAATATATTTTAAAATCAAATTTTTTTAATAATATTATAATATATTTTAAAAAATATTTATTTTCGGCGAAAATTCCGCCGAAAATAAATAAAAATATTTTAATTAAAATTATTTTAAAAAAAATGAATTTGTTTTCGGCGGAAATTCGGCGGAAATTCCCTCGAAAAATAAAAATAAAATTTGAATACAAAATAAAAAATAGATTATAATATTTTTAAACAATGATATTTTTAAATTTTGTTTTCCGCTTTTAAGAGTTAGTATAATTATTATGGTTTTTCTCGGATCATGTTTGTGTTCCTATTTTGTTGAAGTTATTTTTCGTAATACGTTTTGTTATATATATATTTTATAAATAGTTTTCAATAAATGTGTCAAATTAAGCGTATTGTATTTATTATGAGTTATTCTTGCTTTTATTTAAAAGTCATTTTTTAAATTAAATTGTAAATTGTATTGTGTTACTTGTAATCGTGTTTGCCTTTTTTTATTTGTTGAATTCAATTATCGGTGTACGTTTTGTCATATATATGTGGCATATAAATAGTTTTCAATAAATGTGTCATATTAAGCGTATTGTATTTTTTGTGTTTATTATATGTGGCATTTTTTCAAGGATTGTGTTTATTATGACTTCATACAACCTTTATTTCGCTAAGTCTCATAACAAATCAAATATTTGTATTATATTAACTATTATAATGTCACGTAACAAATATGTTCTGAGACGTATTAAAGTAAATTAATATAGTGATACGAAATGTATTAGGAGTTACTAGAACAAGCTAGTTGTTCTGAGACGTAGCGATAGATGTAATAACTTATATTGACATATAATATTTTGTTTAATGAATAGGTAAGGCTGAAATGTATAACGAGGAAATAAGTTTAAATTAATTAGTTATTGCACAATAGTTGGCAATTGCAATTAATAAGTTATTGCAATTGCAATTTTATAAATCTACATATTAAAAGTTATACTTTTGTCCAAAGATTATAAGGTGGTTACATTTCGTCGGATTATAAGTAATATTGTTAAAACTACGTATTTTATAATTATAAGTTAAGAATAACACTAAAAAATAATGATTAATGAATTAATATATTATTTAATATATTATTATAAGATTTAATATAATATTTTCTTTATAATGTGACAAATATTTAAATTAAATATTTTTATTTATTTTCGGCGGAAATTCCGTCGAAATTCCGCCGAAAATTAATATACATTTTGCTCAAATTTAATTTTCTTCCCCCTTATTTTGCATCTCCTCCCTCTCCCCTCCCTCCCCCACCCCCCGGTACCCGTCGCCCTTCTTCCCCCCCACCGCCGTCCCCGCCATCCCCGCCGTCCCCCAGCCACAGCGCCGCCGTCCCCCCCCCCCCCCCCCCCCCCCCGCCCCAAGCTCTCCCCCGCCCCTCCCTCCTACCGCCGCCGCTCCCCAGCCGCCGCCACCACTCCCCCTTCCCGGCCCGCCCCTCCTCCTCCCCCTCCCCAGCCTCCCCCCCCCAGACCCCAGCCCCCCTAGCCCCCTGCCCCCAGCCTCCCCCCCCCAGCCCCCAACCTCCAGCCACAGCCCCCAGCCCCAGCCCCAGCCCCCCCTCCCCCCCTCCACGCCTCTGTTTCGTCAAATTTTTTTTGTAAGTTTTTAGATTTGTGTATTGTTTTGGCAAAAATTAAATTCAAATGTGTTATGTCATATTGTATTTGATTATTTGGTAATATTTATAAGTTAGGTGTTTGATATTTTTGTAATTTTTGGAATTTGTATTTGTTGTAGGTAATTTATTGCATTGAATCTTGGATTTAAAGCGAAGACAAAGGTAAGTACGGCTAACCTTGACATATATATATGTATATATGTACATAATTAGATAGTTTATAGATAGTAGGTTAGTCCGTGATGTGGGGATGGAGAACGGGAATTGGGAGAAGGGGTGGAGCCTTCCCATTGCTTGCTGTTGGTTTTTCTGTGCTTGTGTGATGTGGAGAAATAAGGGGATGGTACATATTCGATGTATATATATATAATATATATATATTTTGGCTTTTTATGTGTATTGATTTTCAGTACATACATCATGCGTGCTGTGTTTGTGGGATGACGTGATTATTTGTTGAATATGAAATGTGTATTCGATGTTGGTTGTACGATCCGAACCATAGTTCTAAATTAAACATGTTATTTAAGGGAAGAAAATGGTTATTCGATTATTTTTTTAATAAAATTACTAAAAACACCAAACTTATAAAAGTAACACGCGCATGTAGATGGATATTCCGGAACACAGAATGTGGATGTATACAATGACTTATCCTAGTCGAGGAGGGCTTTTACCAGCTTATTATGGAGGCGTTATGAACTTTATAGAACACAATAAGAGTTGTCCGGATTATATTAAGTATGGCGAAATTCGTTATCATTGTAAGAAGTGCGAGAGAAAATATCTTTTGTTAACATTGGATGATGTCGCAGTGCATTTGTTAACGAATGGTTTTAAACCAAATTATTGGTATTGGACTGATCATGGTGAGGTCCAACCCTCTGTAAAATTCCCTGGTGAATCAAGTAGTGGTACACAGAATGACCCATTGCAAAGATATGCTGAAATGTGTTTTGACGCTGCTAGGCAAGAGGTAGGGATTGCAATACCAGATGATTTTGTGGAACAACCTAATATTGAAACTCAAAATTTTTTTGACCTTTTGAATGAGTTTAACCAAGAGGTGTGGCCTGGTTGTATAGATCATTCTCCACTTTCAATTGCTGCAAGGTTGTTGAGTATAAAAAGTGATTATAATGTTGCACAAGATGGACTTGACTAGATCATCCAATTGATGTCAGAAGTGATGCCTGCTGGGCATAAAATGCCAACAAACTTTTACGAGACACAAAAATTAGTCAAAAAATTGGGTTTGACTAGTAAGAAAATAGATTGTTGCATTAGTGGCTGCATGTTATACTACAAAGATACTGTAGATGCGTTGAATTATACATTTTGTGGCGTGCCAAGATATCGTGATAGCGGGGGGCGTGTGCGTGCAAAACAAGTCCCTCAAATGAGGATGCATTATTTGCCTCTTATTCTACGATTGAAGCGCATCTATGCATCTTCGGCCTCAGCACCTCACATGAGATGGCATGCACAGCATCGGCGGCCTGATGGTGTTATGTGTCACCCAGCAGACGGGAATGCTTGGAAGAATTTTGACGCAGTATATCCCAATTTTGCAAGTGATCCTATAAATGTGCGGCTTGCTTTGTGTGCTGATGGTTTCACACCGTATTCCCAATCTGCGGCGTCGTACTCTTGTTGGCCAGTAATCGTGACGCCATATAATTTGCCTCTTGAAATGTGTATGACAATGCCATACATGTTTCTGACATGCATGATTCCTGGTCCTAAAAATCCGAAAGTAAAAATTGATGTATATTTGCAGCCACTGATTGATGAGTTGAAGGTACTGTGGGAAAATGGCGTATCCACGTATGATGTACATGCAAAACAGAATTTTATTATGCGTGCTGCATTAATGTGGACTATTAATGACTTTCCGGCTTATGGAATGATGTCGGGATGGATGATAGTAGGTAAGCTAGCTTGTCCGTATTGTATGGGGCACAACAAAGCATTTACGTTGAAGCATGGATGAAAGAATTCATGGTTTGATTGTCATCGAAGATTTTTAGACATGAATCACCAATACAGAAGAAACAGGATTAACTTTAAAAAATATTTAGTCGAGAGGGATCCTCCTCCTACGATGCCTACTGGAGATTTGGGGTGGAATGATGTGCAGTGGTTGCCGAAAATAATCGACCAACCATTTATGGGGAAACCAGCTGGCTACGGCGTTGAACATAACTGGACAAAGAAAAGTATTTTTTGGGATTTACCTTACTGGAAGCATCTATTGATACGACATAATTTAGATGTAATGCATATTGAGAAAAATGTGTTTGACAATATTTTTAACACTGTTATGGATATACAAGGTAAGACTAAAGATAATGCAAATGCAAGGCTGGATATGCAAGATATGTGTAGGCGACCTGAGCTACAATTGATCTTAAAGCCTAATGGCCAATGGGGAAAACCAAAGGCAAAGTACACCTTTAGTCTTGAACAAAAACGACTGATTTGTGAGTGGATCAAAGAACTTCGAATGCCGGATGGTTATTCCTCCAACTTGAGTCGATGTGTTGACTCACATCAAGCGAAATTGCATGGCATGAAAAGTCACGACTGTTACATTTTTATGGAATAGTTGTTGCCAATTGCCTTTAAAGACCTACCCGATGAGGTCTGGAAACCACTTGCTGAACTAAGTAAGTTTTTCAGAGACTTATGTTCCACCACATTAAGGCATGCCGATTTGGACAAGGTGGAAGAAAACATTTCAGTGATTATATGTAAGTTGGAATGCGCTTTTCCACCTGCATTTTTCGATGTGATGGAGTATTTGCCAATTCATTTGATCGACGAAGCAAGAAATGGAGGCCCGGTCCAATTTCGTTGGATGTACCCATTCGAGAGGTAATTGAATAACATCAAGAAATTTCATTGCGTTTTGTATAATTATAAGTTAATGAAAATTTTCGAAAATTGATGTTATTTTTTACTTTCAAATAGGTATCTAGGCAAAATTAAAAAAACAGTCAAGCAAAAAGCCCAAGTCGAGGGTTCTATATGTGAGGCTTATTTGCGGCGTGAAACAACTCATTTTTGTTCGTTCTACTTTAAATCACACGTTCGTACATTAAGAAATAGAGTCGGAAGGAACGACGACGGTGGGGTAGATGAATTTATTCTACCTACTTTGTCAGTTTTTAATCAAGCCGGTCAGTTACAAGGGAAATGTGTAGAACGATATTTCGAACATGAAGCAGAATACAGAGCTGCGAGACACCACATTCTTTTAAATTGCGAAGAAGTTAAACCTTACATTAAGTAAGTATGAAAAATATGTGTTCTAAAAAGGAAGTATGTTTTAACTTTCTGTAACTAACTACATAATCAATTGCAGTTATTTTTTATCCTACTTCCGAATTGGTGATGCTGAAGCTATCGACCGTCTTGAATCGGAATTTGATGAGTGGTTTAAGGCATACGTAAGTACACAAATTCACATATTGTATTTAATTATGAAGTTTAACCTACGATTAAACATTGCAAATGATTATTTATCGTACAGGTTCATAATCCAGGACACGGGATTACGAATCTTTTCTTAAATCAATTGGCATGGGGTCCTAATAGGAAAATGAAAACATATCATACATACTTTGTCAATGGTTTCAAGTTTCACACTTCATCGTGGTGTCAAGGAAAAAAGACGATGAATTGCGGGGTTTGGGTGAAAGGCAGTTATGAGGATGCTGCCGTTGAGGATGACTACTACGGAATTTTGAATGAAATAGTGGAGTTGGAATACACTGGTGAGCCAATAAAAAGGGTTGTCTTATTCAAATGTGAGTGGTTCGATCCCACACCTCGAAAAGGAACTCGTATTGTACATCCAGAATGCGAAATTGTTGAAGTAAAACAATCAGGTAGGTACAAAAAATACGATCCTTTCATAGTCGCACAACAAGCCCGACAGGTATACTTTGTTAAGTATCCCGGAAAAATTAAAGAGAAAATGCGATGGCTTGCCGTCATTAAAAGTAAAGCGACCCGCCGCGTTGATGTTGAACACGCGTTGGAAGTCGCGTACCAAAATGACGATGGCGCAAATGTGTAAAACATCACTACTGATGACGTTGTAAGCTCAATGTGTGATCAAAATATGACATTAATTCCGGTTGATGAAGGGGACCTTAATCAGGTTATACATACTGACGAAGAAGATGACGATACTGAAGAGGTTGATAGTGATGCTTAAATTATGTTGCACAGTAAAATAAAAAGTTATATATACTTCATTAATATATGTGCGTGACTAATTTCATTGTGTCTGAAGCGAGTTAACATACGTTATTGACTTTAATTGGTTATATGCGTCAATTATTTATATCGGAATAAAGTTGTATTTTACCATCTTTGATACGAAAAATGTATACTTTTTTATTTTTGTATAACTTCTTTTGGATATAGATGCGGCGTGGCAAAAAAAAGATTTCATATGGTAGATCAACTGATATGCCGACATCTAATCCGGGTTCTTCGTCATCCCATCGAGGCACCTCCCCAGCGTCCCTATCGGGCTCTTCCCCTTCTTACCATTCCACCCGCATCGGCCACAGTCCACCACCAGACATTCCGATGCAGTTTATGCCTACTCCTTCAATACCTAGTGGGCACAGTCCTCCTGTTACATCGCATATTCCTAGCCCGCCGCTACCACAGCAGCAACCACAGCCTGAGGCTGACGAGCTTACGCAGGCCGAGATCGAAGGAATTCAGGACACGTACGCGATGCCTACACCTCCACTTGCACCGAATAGTAAAATTACGGTGACACCAATTGGATCGAATCGGTTAGTTAATTTTTAAATTTTTATATGTAGTACCAAAAATAGAAATGATAATAAGTCGTACATGTATAAAAATAAATTTTGATATCCCATGTAGTTTTTATCCTGGCAAAGGTGGTGGTGTGCACATTGGGAATGTCATAAAGAGCCAGATGGACAGACCATACTTTACTTATGGCAAGGTTCCTGAAAATGTTCGATTGCGATGGTTCGGTGAATGGCAGGTAAAGTAACTAATATTGTATAAGCATTAATTTTGATGGCTACGTATATTCCATTTATATTTGAGTATTTCATTAATTTTTAACATATGTGAGTGATAAAGTATTATTTGTTTTTGTTCGAAATATGTTTGTTTTAGGCCGGAGGAGACGGGGCATATGAAGATAGTTTTTGACAATCGTGCGGCCAAAAAAATGGTTGACATGTATCGCAATATTAGAAAAATGATTGCGATTGGGGAAGGTCGACCACTGTGGCTCCACGAACCAATATTTCAAGAGCTCACTGTGTATTGGGGCACGCCTGTATGGAAAAAGAAGAGTGAGCAGAACAGGATAAATAGGAACGTTGGTGGAGGTTCGTTGTATGGCGGTGGGGCCAAGTCGATATATGAGCGTCGGATGGACTTGGTAGGTACTTTTTCGTATTAGTTATTTAACGTATAATAAAAGAGTTTATTTTTTCTTTTAATTTGATCTGCTTCTTGTAGGAGGGGAAGTTAAAGAGGCCTGCTCTTAAAAGTGAGGTCCTTCAAGATTGTTACTTGTGGAAAAAAGATAAGGGACCGGATAAAAAAGCAGGCACATTGGTTCACCCGGCGCCACAACAAGTTCATGTAAGTTAGATTTATTTAAAGTAATTAATTTTTTTGTTCAAATTGCTAACATTGACCTATTTACAATTGCAGGATAATTTTCAGAATTTGGTTCAGAATCGTCCGGATATGCAAGACGCCGACTTATCTGATCCCTCAACTCAAGAAAGCATGAACGAGTTGTTTGATCAGGCTGCTGGGGAGCCTACCAAGAAGGGCCGAAAGTACGGGCAAAATTATCAAACAACATCGTCACCTCGGCAATATAGTTTTTCTTCGCCCGGTAGTTCATCGAGCCACTCCGACCCCGCGGTGTTGCGGTTAGAGAATCGAGTCGATCACCTTACCCAACAAAACTCACAAATCATGGAAATGATGCATCAGGTGATATCGATGATTTCGCAGAACAAAGCAAGCGGCTCACAACAACCGACTTATGCCCCTCCGCCGGCTCAGCATGTCGCCGATGATGAAGACGAGTCTGATGAGGAAGACTGTGATTAATATGTACTTGGCTATAAACTAACTTCGTAATTTATGTATCGCAAAAAATATTCAACTGATTATGTTTTTCTATGTATTTGGATAAATTTTATATGGTTTATGAATCTATATGTAGGTTTTAATATATTTGATATGATATTTACTTGTAAAAATTAAATTATGTTATTATTATAATATTTCAAATATATGTTTTATAAAAATGAAGAAAAATATAATTAATTTGAATATTTGCAACAAAACCCCAATTTTAGGGACAAGATAATATTTTATTTCGAAATTAAGATTTATTAATAATTTGGGGCGGAAAATAATTATTATTTTTAAAAAAAAATTATTAATTTTCGGCAGAATTTCGGCCAAAATTCCGCCGAAAATAATTATTATTTATTTTTTTTAATCTCTAAATATTTCCGCCGAAAATTATATAGCGACGAAGGATTTTTCGGCAGACGGGATCCGCCGAAAATTAATAATTTCGCCGAAAATCCGCAAAAAATCTGGCCGAAAATACAGTATTTTCTTGTAGTGTATAGTATACTTGAAATTATGTTCATATTATTTGGTGAAATAATAGGTTTCTAGGAAAAGTATGAGTTTTGGAAAAGATATGCTATTTTCACAAAAATATATCACTTAAAGTTACCAAATTATATTTTTTTGATATTTGTATATATATATATATAGTTGTATATTTGTATAGATATATATGTAATACGTACATATATATAATTATGTTGAGTTAGTTGATATTATATAGATATATATATATATATGACGTACATATATGTATATAAATATATTTGTGGGTAATTATATGGTTAATCTAGATTTATGGGTTAATTATGTGTTTAATCTAAATTTCTATTATGTTTAGTCTAAGTTTCTATTTTAATTATATGTTTAGTCTAAATATATATAAATATATATATATATATATATACACACATATATTTTATACGTATATATACCTATCTCCATATATTGATGTTTATTTATAGTTTTAGTCAACATATATATATAGGTATATATATGTATGTGATGCCGTGTAAATATATATATATACATACTATTATGTTTTGATTAGATTTTGGTTTAATTTTCATACTATATATATATATAGATATGTATGTATAGTTTATGAAATATTCTCTTCTATTAATTTCATTTTATATTAATGATATTCTTTTAAGATGCTGGAATAAAATGTTGAAATATGGAAGCAAGACTCCCAAGATTATGCTATGTGCATAAATTGTGAATGTGAAACGGACCCAAAATATATCGGAGTGGTTTGGGTGAGTTCGGTCGGGACATACCAATGGGGTAGCCGGCTGTAAGAGTTCTCACTCCCTCCATCTCCTAATCCCCCCTTGGGTAGGTGGAGAGATCTACTGAAGAGAGAGGGTCGTAGGAAAAATTTGGCATAACACCCGGGGTACGACCTTTGGAGGATAAGGTAGGCGGGAGTAATGTGCCGGTTGTAAAATTCGGCCGGGGTAGTCATACGGGTCACTGTTAGGTGACGAGAAAGATTTAAAATAAGAAAACTATATGTATATGTGCAAGGTGAAATATGTGTTTATGTGCAAATCACACACGATCACCTTATGTGATTAAGTAATGTTTTTACTCAACTATATGTTGAATGTGCTCACCTGATATGTTTTAGACGAACCCGAGGCTAGCAACGAGGCCGAAGAAGAGGAACAATTTGAAGGTTTTTGTTAGGAAGAGAGTTGTTTTTTTTCCCGCTGCGTGCTTGTTGTTTGTGCACTCGATCTTATGTACTTTGTAACTAAATAATTGCTCGGAGTTGTACTCACAATAGATCATTACTCTATTCAGTCTTTTGATATTATGTTTTCTTTTAAGTTTATTTTCATTACATGCTTTAATTGTAAATTATATTAAACATGGGTTACCGTGGCGTTATATTTATATCAATCTCGGTCATAAAATGCTTGCCGAGATAGTGCCCAGTCCAACCGTAAATAAAATGGATAGGGAAGATAGTTGTAGACTCGCTTGGATTTGTTGAAGCAAATATGTTCCTCAAGCTGCGATAGATGCTTCCTAGTACAGGTATGACAAGAGAAAATCGATCGCCGCAGGCCATTCTACTAGAAACTTTAAGGACAGTGGCCCGAATTCGATTCACTTTATGATGCGGTAGAATGAAACTACAAATCCATCATGAAAAAAAGCAGCTAGGTAAGTCTCTTCTTGGGCATCTCTCTCAATCTCCAGCATTGCGAAAGGCTTATCGAAATTTTCGATATGAGGCAAAAAAGATGCATCAACGACTCCACAAGGATTGTGAGTATCTTGAGGCGGGGCCTGCCTCTTCCTAGACGATCTGAAAGGAGGTTCTTGATACTTGGTGGGTCCTTTAAACTAAAAGTTGATCCAGTCGGAGATAAGGACACCGTCAGCATTCTTTGGAAGCTTGTGATATGCCAAGAATAAGTATTTGCAACTCCGTGGTAAAGAAGGACTGCGTGTAGCATCGCCAAGCATCTCCTTAGCAAATGGGATGACCTCATTGTAGAAATCTCCAGGTATAGGTAAACCGCTCAATCCGCGAAGATCCCACAAAGAAATAGACAGCTCTCCCATTGCGGTGTGCAGAGGGTTCGTAGAAGGGCACCACATCTCGAGGAAGGCCTGAAGGACGGGCTTGTGGCAGACGTATGTGAAGAGTGAGGCAAGAACGGCTGCACAGATCTTGGCATGGCAAAGGACACCCTCGTGATAGGCTAGCACATACTTTGTCCACTCCCAATAACCGGCGTGAAAAGACACCTCGCCAAACCTAGATGGTGGAATCCTCCAAGAGCCTCCGCCGACGCTAAGATGGTGGTTTGGAAGTGAAAACTCTGTACATGTAGCTTTGACGTCGTGAAGCGACGATTTCAAAAGAAGGACTCTCGAACAGGGTGAAGGACCAAAAAATGGATCCACTACGTCCTTGATTGCCTCTTCTGACCATTGGGATAGATGCATAGACTTGCCGAACGATGGAGACGTGGTAAATTGAGTGTTGATTGTAGCTTATGGGCCGCCAACGAAGTGCTCTTGACTTTGAGGCAATCCTTGTCGCTTCTGATAACTATACAGGGAAAAGGTTCTACGTGATCCTCAATATACATCTTGCAGTATTTGAGATTCCTGCAGGAGTAATATATATATATATATATATATATATGAATATGAGGAGAGACATTCTATCTTTGAGAGCAAAAAAAAAAAAAAAAAAAAGTGGAGAATATTGAAGTCACAATATTCACGTAGAAAAAAATAATGGAGAGGCTTATGATGTTTGGGCCTACAAAAAAGAAAGGAGAGGAGTGCAACGTCAGTGAAAAAAAAAATCTCCATATCCCTTGTTTCTATAGAACTTGATTCTGTTTCTACACTAGTTTTCGGGACTTCATAGCACTGGTGATGGGCTTCTACATAAAACAAAATTCTCTTGGGCAATCTATGAAACATAGGATGTGCATAAGCAAGGGGATAAAAAGGGGAGAACTTGAAAAAATTGCAGTATCCCAAAATATGATCTCGATACTTCTCTCTCTCAAAAATCTGCTCCCTCAATATCTCTAGCGTTCAATAAGCTTCGTGCAAGGCCCTTTCACAGTTGATTATCAGCCCCATCATAGAGTTTAACTCAATTCGGAATATATGTTATTGGAAGTTTTATCAAACTCAATAACTGATTTGTTCCACACTTAAGAAATCCGAAATATGATTATATATGTTACTTAAATTCTTAAAGATAAAACACGGAGACAAATACAAATATTTGGAATACTTGGACTCTACATACAGCTTCCCAATCTGCAAGAGTTAGAAAGCCATCAGATGTTTTCTTTACAGTAGAGTTTTGATGTGTTTAAAGACATTGAAGTCTTTAAAAACAAAAAAAAAACAAAAAAAGAAAGTCAAGGCTTGCTGATCATGACGGTGGAATTAGATAAGGAATAGAATGCCAAAGCTTTGTCAAGCTCTATTAATGGGGGTGGGCCCCAGCATTGTCAAGATTCAAAAAAAGAGAGTTGACTTCAAACACAATCATGTGTCCGTATTTTGAATCAAATAGTTGCCATGACACTAATTTGTGGCCCGCCAATGAAAGAGACCGTATATAAGTAGGATTAGAGGGTTTTTTTGGCTCCAAATTATTACATCTGAACCGAAATTGAAGTCTCCAAATTGATTCACTGGGCCAATTCACCCAATCATATAATTTCAAGTGTTGCCCAATAAGGGAATTAATAAGTGGGCTGAATCAAAAAAAAAAAAATGAAAAATGGGCCGCATTTGATTCTTGAGGTCCAAAACAACTACAAGGATGTCTATCCTCATTTATGTGTGCATATATATATATATATATATATGTATATACATATACATATGTTTATGTATAAAATATGAAGAATTAAGTACTTTAACTCCCACTTCTCTTACTCAATATTTGGCACGTTCTTCGCCGAGCCTTGAAGTAGAGGGCATTTGTTGGCGATTAAATTTCATCCAATTAAAAAGCGACAAATGTAAATTAAAATATTAAATATCAATTACATTTTCTATTTACATTTTCGGATTTCCTAAATTTAATTCCAATATTAAATAGTTAATTGTAATTGATATTTTAGTATTTATTTTTTGGGCAAATGAGAAGTTGCCAAGTGTCAATATGAAGTGTTTCGGCCAATCAAATCAAGTTATACAGCCCAAAAGTCCAAATCAAATCAAAAGACGACAAGTGGCTAATTTCGGCATGTGGATCAATCAAATTATGACACTCAAATAATATTTTTCTCTTTTAAAAAAAATATAATAAAGAGATAAATACTAAAAACATTCAAGAGCAATCCAAAAGGCCCTATACAAATGCCTATAAAAGGGGTTCATTTGGGGCTAAAGAGGATATATAGAGACAAGCTCACAAGAACACGATCTTCGAACGAGCTCTCAAAATTCTCAAGTCATCAAATCGCAAGCGACTGCTACGACAACAGCTCTACTTCGTCTTCAAAGTGCAAGTGCTTCAAGGTCTTCGATTTCAAAGCTAACCTTTGACTTTAAGGTAAATCGTGACTTCCATCCGGCAAATCTAGGAAGGAATCAGATCATTTATCCGAGAACAAACTCCAAGCCCTCGGAAACAAATTCGGAGAGAAGAATCAGGGGATTAGTCTACTAGGAAATTATTTTCCTTTTAAACTGTATCCTTTCTTCAAATTTGAAATATTTGTCACATATTTTTATTGTCTTGTACTTGTTTGTTTTATAGATACGAAAAATTTGTGTGAACAAAAATGAATTTGTCTGATTTTGTTTTGTTATTTGTTCTGTTACTTGAAAGTGGAAAACATTAAGTTTTGAATCTTGTCTATGTTTGAAAAGTGTGATTTTTATGCTATATATATGCACACAAGCACGCACATGTAACTTGCTCAAATTCGATGACAGTCAATACATCCCTTACTAGGCGAGTGCACTCACACCACTAATAACCATTTTGCAGAGGATAGTATCAAGAATGATGACAAGGTCCAATTTTGGGGTTGTTGATCATATTGAATTAGTTAATGTTATTTAGTTTGCTATTTTCTTTATGACTCTATTTAATAAGGCTATTATAGTTTAGTTTTTTAGTTATATCTTTGAATTAGAGTTGTAATAGTTTGGATTATTATCTTATCCGCTGCGAGACTAAGGTTTTTCAATGACTATTTTATGGTTTTAGTATGTTCTGATTTCCGTGGCTTGGTGTTTCTAAGTCCTTTTTAGGCTAAGGGGCATCGCCGTGTTACGTCTAGGATCCAAGGCGTGACAATTACATTGAGAAAAACGCAACAAATTAGTCTAATGGATTTAAAGGTATTAAAACAAGGAAACTATTTTATAATTGATAACCAATAGTGTTATAAAAAATAGCCTGTATTTACACTGAATGATTTGAAGAGGATCGATCGCTAGCTTTTTTTTAATTATTTAATATTTTTTATGACAAAAATTTAATACTATAGAATTCGATTAAAAGTCCAACTCTTTATTTATAGTTATGTAATTTATTTCATTTAGTATGTATCCAATTTGAAGTCCAACTCTCAATTTTCAAATTAAATTACTAAAAGACCATGAATAAATATTATTTACTATCATTTATATAAAGTTATCTAAGTCTTCACAAAAAAAAGGAAGAAGCGTAAAGCATTGATGAGTTATTTGCACTTTTATTGTGACGGCCGGATAAACCTCATTATTTTAAATTTGAAATTAGAAAGATTTATTTTATTTTAGGAGGATTTCTTTTATTGTAAATAAATGTGCATTGCATTACATACAGTTGATAAAAATAAGACTTGTTATTTTCTTATTGGTATTATTGTTTTCATATCTTGAAAACTTAATTTTACATTTCTCCCTAGTCTCGAAAATAATAGGAATAATTATTTCAAATTAGAAAATATGCATTAATTATAGGAAAATATAGGAAAATAAATCTAAATATAGGAAAATCATTTATCTAAAATCATTAAGTTTCCTAATTTTTTCTTATAAGAATTTAGCAATTTCCTTTCTCTACAAAATTAGAACAACATAAAAATATTTTAGTCTTTAAAAATTAATAATTACGTATCCTAGACTATTATTTCTTGCAAAAATATAATTTTCAAAGATTTGAATTTAATTTCTTTAATTTTCGAATTTTGTTCAAAATGAAGCATAAATTCCCCATAAATTAATAAAAGTCCAAATAAAATTATAATTTTTGAATTTTATAAATACAATAAATATTTCCTAAAACATATATGTGTAATTTTTGAATTTTAATGAATTAAAAACCTGATTTTCGGATTTTAGTTGAAGGAAAAAATACAAATTCTAGATTTTAACCTATTTTATGATATTTTTGCAAGAAAATCTTCCCTAATACACCATAAATAAATATTTTTGCATGGCGCATATTTACCTGGCTTGTAAATCATGTAATAGCATGTACACCCAAGTCTAAATTTGTGACGGCCCGAAATCATTGGCTAGTTATGGGAATATGCTATGAATACTTTTATTATAGAAAGTAAATTTTTTTTTTTCTAAAAGTCTTTTATTACATAGCAAAACACCAAGTACATAATAAGAGTCCTAAATACATGATACAATTACAAAGACTCGTCTATGACTTCTCCTAGCCAAAAGCTTCAAATCATCCCTCGCTATCCTCCTCCTTGATACCTTCGTTCTCATGTCGGGCTAAAACATTAAATATTAACAACGTCAACAATCACGTTGAGTAGCAATTTCACTTAACACATAAGGTGCGCGTGTGTGACTTGGGCATGCATATGTTCACATACTTGCATCAATATAAACCATATAAAATTTCAGATTCATAAGAATCATAAATTGCACACTTTTCTACCTTTTTCCACCTCGACGGGCGGTTACCTTATCTCGCCGTGCCGTAATTCAATTCCAACCAATACTCCCACCCAACCAAACACTCCAGTGGTCATATCCCGGGCATATGCCGAATTTTCTACGACCCACTTCAGTACATGGAACACTCCGTCCATGCAAGGTGGGATTAGGCAACGATGGATGGCGAGAACGTTTAAGACCGGCAAGCCCGTTGCCGCCCGGCCGAACTCAGCCCCATCCACCCCTATCACTTTTTGGGCCCATATACACACAATTTCCAGTATAATCAGTACAATTCCCAGTACAATACACACTGATTTTCAGCACGTTGCACGAAATTTCAGCATAGAACACAATTTCCAGCTTACACGTTTCAGGTTGCGAACAGAATTTTTAGTTTGCGAAATACTCGAATTTCAGCTTAAAACATACTAAAATTACACACTGGAATTTCCAGCCTTTCAAAAATAAATTTTCAGTTTGTAAAATTCGAAATTCCAGCCTTGAAAAATAAGATTTTCAGCTGCTGGAACAGTAATTCCAGTTTTGAGGGCAGAATTTCCAGCTTTGAAAACAACTCCAATTTTCAGTTTTAAACACTGAATTTGTAACTTCTAACACATGAATAAAACCCTAAACACATATATAAATCCTAGACAAGCATAAATCCTAATTTTTCAGCACATAAATTGAGCAAAAATGCCCAAATTTCCAGCACAATTGTTTATGAACATACAACATGCATTTAGCTAAATTGTCGTGAAATCCTTTCGGACTAAGATAGTAACCAACTTGTGGTTACATCCCATGTCCTAATAGGAGAATAATAAGTTAACACTATAAGAAAACTAGCTCATGTATTAAGAGAAATCACTACCTTGTATCAAATATGAAGTATTCACTTCTTTAAGGTATAATATCTATGAATTAAAGTAGAACCTTTACTTATGATATTAAGTAAGGTCCCTACTTTAATTAAATATTCTTCTACCTTTTTCAAGAGGCTTTTATGGGGTTATAAGTATGTAAAATGAAGGGTTTATGTATATATATATGTGGGTAGAAGATTTACTATAAATATGAAGTGTTTTGTGTGTTTAGGGTAAGGTGAGTGTGAGTGGGGTGTTTTAGGCGAGATTTTGTGTGTGTGGATGTGTTTGTGTGTGTTATGTGATGAAAAATGAAGTGATAAATCCCCAATTTATCCCCTATTTATAGTAGTTGTGCTTAAGAAATAAGATTATTAAATAATTAAGTCATTTTCTAATTATTGTTATCTTTCCACCTAAGGTTACAACTAAGGGTTATAATAAATGAAATCTTCCAACTCAATGCCCAACTCAATACCTAATTATAGCTTAAGTGTGAGTCTAAATGCACACTTCATAATCTAGTTTAATCTAAGCCTTACATGTATAAACATATCTAGAAGAATTCTTACATATGTGAATATTCATTTAATGCAAGGAGAATTGGGGAGCAAGTAATAATATACACCATATATTTATATTATACATATATATACATAAAATTTCGTTCACCCCCTCCTCTTTTTATATTTTTAAGATATTTTTACACAAAATATAATTTTTCCAATGTTTATGATGAAAAATGCCTGAAGAAATGAAAATATAATCTTATACCTTTATGTATATGAATTTTCTTTAAAATATATACATATAAAGTGTAAGATATTTATATATATATAAATCATAGTCTTATGACCTAGTATTTAAAAATAATTTTCAAAATAATTATTATAGTGTGAAATGACACATTTTAGTGAAAATGGCAATATCAAGAAAAATAATATAACCCTTATTTATATAACTATATAAATTTGTGTATATGCCTATATACATGTATATATGTGTGTGTGTTTGAATTTTATGCATTTTATAATTACTAAATGAAGTAGAAAATAATTCCAATAATTATGCATTTTGTAAATAAAAATAGGTATATATTGCAATAGAAATTAATCATATAACACTTAAATAATACATATTTAAGTATCAATTAGTGTATATATATATATATCTACATCATCTAAAATACAAAAATGACCTAGGATATATACATATTTTTGAAAATATACAAATTTATTTATATATACTTCAACATATAAAAATACTATGACTTTATTACAAATAATTCCTATCATTATAATTTTGAAAAATGTATGTATAAAATTATATATGTATATATTGATTTATATGAATATACGTCGAATCAAATGGGTGGTATGCAAACATAATAGTTATTGCACATTTCCCATATAAGATAATAAAACATTAATTTAATCACATAGTTCACATATAAACTAATAATCACATAAAACTAAATAATTTAATCATATGATTAACTTTTAAAATACCTAGAAATACTGGGTCATTACAAAATTAGTCTTCCACATGGAAGAATTCATTTAATGAACTAACTTAGGTGTAAAATGGCAATAATGAAGAAAATGACCTTAACAATATACTAATTCATTTCTTCCTCTTATTTTCTATAAACAAGACCAAAATTCCACCCCCTTCTTCCCCCTAAAAAACCAGCCACCACACACATTTACACACACTCTTCTAAATTTTCTCCCAAACTCCCTAATTTCCTACTCTTTTTATCCCACATTACACTACACCCAAAAAGAAAGAGAAAGAAGGAAGAAGCCTTACTTTAATACATAAGTAGAGGGTTTTCTTGTTTCTTGAAGTAGGATAATCCTACTAAAGGCAAGCTTCCATACTCATGAGCCAAAGCTTTGTTAAAATCAAGTTTTAATGCTCTTGGGTGAGAGCTTTAGTCAAACATGCTCCCATGTTTCATTTAGGAGCTATTTTGATTTTAGCATGAATTTACTTGTTGATATGTTATGTGCTTCATGTGCAAGTTGTCTTTTGAATGGTAAAGTATGTGTTGGTTCTTTGATTTCAAGAGGTTATACTAATCAGAGTCACTACTTATTTTATGGTTACCATGAACTCATGAAAGTAGTTTCACTACTTGAGTCCTATTTATGTGTTAGCTTGTGATCTTGCAAGAATTATGTGAATTTTATGAAGTATTATATACTTTATGAAAAGTGTTATGTGCCTAGAATTTCATAAAATATACTCTACTCTATATTTTATGTTAAAATAGTACATTTGGAACTATGTTCATTTTAGTTGGAATTATTTTTATAAAACTATATTTCTTCAAAGTTTGTCTAAATATATATATATATATATATGTAGTCGCTGTGTGTATATATAAATATATGTATGGGTTTATTACATGTTTAATCAACCTACTTACCTACATAATGATAAGTATACTCTAATTACACATATTTACATATGATATACGTATATGTATGCATCTATCCATCTAATTATGTTTTAGTTATATTTTAGCATAATTATATGTATATGGATATATTACACATATACATCTCTATATCCATATATGTATGTTTAATTATATTCAGGTCAAAATCTATATATGTATATACATACTACACGTAGATACATATATATGTATATTATGTTTTACTTATATTTAGTCTAAATCTACATATGTGTTATATATATATATATATATATACATATATAGATATCTTTAGATATATCTTTATGTTTGATTTTAGATAGTCTACACCTAATATTTGCATACATATAAATATATATTTCTTCATATATTTATATATATAAAAATAAGTTTATGAAATATTATCTTCTATTATGTTATTTTATATTGATGTTATTCTTTTCTAAGATGTTAGAATAATATATTCAAATACGGAAGCAAGAATTCCAAGATTATGTTATGTGTATAAATTGTGCTTTTGTGAAATGGGCCCAATATATATCGGAATGGTTGAGTGAGTTTCGCCGGGACATACTAATGGGGTAGCCGGCTGTAAGAGTTCTCACTCCCTCCATCTCCTAATCCCCCCTTATGTAGACAGAGTTCTCTATGTAAGAGAGCGGATCGTAGAAAATTTGGCGTAACACCCAAGGTATGACCACTGGAGGATAAGGCAGGCGGGAGTAATGAGCGGATCATATATGTCGGCTTGGGTAGTCATAAGGGTCACTGTTAGATGACGAGAAAGGTTTGAAATGAGAAAACTATGTGTCTATATGCAAAGTGAAAATATGTGTTTATATGCAAATCACACACAAACACCTTATATGGTTAAGTAATGTGTCTGCTCAACTATATATTGATGATGTGCCTATAACATATTTTACATGACCCCGAGGCTAGCTTTTACGAGGCCGAAGAGAAGGAACAATTTGAAGCTTTTTATTAGAAAGAGAGCTGCTAGTTTCCACTGCGTACTTAATGTTTTTGCAAATTCGGTCTTATGTATGTTGTAACTAAATAATTATCCGGAGTTTTGCACATGATGTATCATTACTCTACTAAGCTTTTGATATTCTGATTTTCTTTTAAGTTTATTTTCTATTACATGCTTTATTTGTAAATTATAACAAGCATGGGTTATCGGGGTCATTATATTTATAAATATAGATAGATAGATTTTTGGAATCTTTCAAATTTAATTTCAAAATTAAATAAAATATTTAATTGGTGATTAAATCAAATACTTACATGTTCAAAAATTTGGCAATGAAAGTCATGTTTTCCAAATAAGGATTCTAGATAGTGATATTTTGAAAATTCAAATCACATCGTGTGATCAAGGCTGTAAATTGCTAACATATATTGAAGGGCCAATCAAATCACAATACCTCATTAGGTGAATATGGTAAGAAGTTATCTCACACACCGATAAATAAGGGTCATTTCTATAACTCAAAGATACAATAAGAGAGGCACAACACTACAAAAAAAATAACTGTATTTAGCCACGAATTTTAGCCAAGAAACAATCCATGGCTAATTGCCCTGGAATTAGCCACAAATTTAAAAAAAGCGACAAAAAAAAAGAACCATGGATTAGCTGTGGCTAAATTTAGCCACAAAAAAATTCATGGCTATTTTTAGTGGCTAAAATTGGTGCAAAATTTGGCACCAATTTAGCCACAGAATTTTTTTGTGGCTATTAGCCAGAGATTTAGCCACAAAATACTTAATAATTTTTTTTTTCTTGGACTTGATGTGGTTTGAATTCTTGACCTTTTGATTGAGGTTAGAGTGCCAAACAACTACACCACTTTAATTTTTTGTTTAAGAATTAGTTTTTGTTATACTTAACTAGTGTTTATGCAAAATTCTAAATTTAAATTATCTAAATAAATTTTATTAATTTTTAATTTATTAGTTTTACTAATATTTGTAATTTATTAAATTAATTATTATTTTTAAATTAAAAACATGAACCTTTGACTTTATCAAAATTAATAAATTACAAATTCAAGGTATAAATGAAATTTAGGTAAAGTTATCATTACCTTTAACTTTGTCAAAATTAAATTAATCAAAATTCTAAAACATATTGCCATTATCAGATTAACAGGTTCAAATTTGACAATTAATCAATTGACACATTCAAATAGCTAATTCAATAAAATAAATTCAAGTATTTGATTTTGGTATTTGAATTGGAGGGTTATTGTTTATTTTACTCAATAGGGAAATAAAATTAATATCTGAAATTGTTGAAATAAATATTTTTAACGTAATAATTTTGATAAAATCAAAGGTAAATATTTTTAATTTAAAAAATAATTGGCTAATAACTACAAAAATTAGTGAAACTAATAAATTACAAAAATTGATAAAATTTATGTAGGTAATATACATTTAAAATATTGTATAGGCTGTTTTTTGGGTCGCGGGGCCTAGAGGGTTGCCGGGGGGGGGGGGGGGGGTCTGGGTCAGAAATCACCTTTGTTGTTTTCTTTTTTTTTTATTATTATTATTTATTCACAGTTTTTTTTTTCTTTTTTTTAGTCACGAAAAATCCATGGTTAATTCGTGGCTAATCATTGCCCACACCACTTTTAGCCACAAACCAAATCCGTGGCTAATCCCTATTTTTCTAGGAGTGCAAGAAATAGTCTTTATTCAAACTTGCCTTGAATTTCTCTCACGAAAATTCGAGGTGATCAAGGTGAAGTTTCTGACATTTTTCACAAAGATCATCTAAATCAAGTTGTTTGATCTGAAGTCAAGGTGTCAAACGAACAAATCGGCATTTTCCTCAAATTAAGTCCACAGAGTTCGCGGCACTCTCCTTGGCATTCATCAAAATTCTTGATGTTTAATTCATAACAATGTGCTAAACCAATGAATTGACGTTATTGAAGATCAAATCAATTTTAAAGGAAGAATCAAATGATAAAAATTAAAGATTGTACCCGCATTCTTTTATTTAATTTTTGAAATTAAATTTATACTATTTTCCTGTATTCGAATTCAATAGACATAAAACTTTGTATAACAGTGTTATTCAACAACCCCTTTGCTTGGGCCGTTTCTTCTGGGGATTAGTTATTGAAACATGCTGGAGTTGTACAGTCTTTATTTTTGCATTTGCACTTATAATGCTTATTACATTTTTACTGCAGATATTTTGCTATGCCCATATGAATTTCCAGTCATAAGAGATGCTTATCGTTGTACTTGACATCTCGCGTTTTCAAACAAGCTTAATAAAGAATTATCTTGTTATAGGTTGGGTGTTCTCAACTTGTAAGACACAAGGAAACAGTGATTTTTGTTTTGTATTTTAGGATTGCAAAATTGTGAGTTTTTTGAATGAAAAAAAAAAAAAAAACTAATTCTTCATGTTGGTTTCACCTCACATTTATCTTTGCAAGGCATAGGTTATGTACTATTGCGAAAAAGGGAAACGACATAGCTCTAGTCGTCCCTTGACAAATATTGCTATGGTTTAGTGCATATGCTGGCAGTAGAAAAGATTTTGTGGTTGGTTTATGTAAATTTATGGCCATGTACTAAATTAATTGCTTTTACATGCTGACTTTTTTCTTCCAAAATAAAATTCTGGTCTCCAATTTGGTGCTTTTAATTGCTTAGAAACAGAGCAAAAATGGCTTGTGAAAGTAGTTAATTTCGTATGTTTCTTGTCATAGTAGTTTCCTATCCAAATCTCTACTTTCTGTAGTTGTAAGCTGGTTGAGCTTTTAGTTGAGAAGTTTAAATTATTTGAAAATGGATTAAAATCTCACTCAAATCCTTATCAGTTACAACTTACAACTTTCTTTTCGTTTTGTGACTCTTCAACTCTTCATTTTTTTCGCGCTCTTTTGCAGGTTATAGGAGTAACTAATCCAATATAGAAGATCAATGCAATATTTTATTATGAAATCACATGTATTGTGAACAATCAAGTACTTTTTGACGACTATTTTTGTGAAACTTGTCCCTATATTTTGTTTTTACGGAGCTATTATATTCGAAGTTATATGCATAGAATGTTCTTTTATATAAAAAGATAATCACTACAAGAAAATTACTTTTAATAACAAAAACTTTTGTTGTAAAAAGTAAAATTTTTCGTTACAAAATCTATTAACAATGAAATATTTTCATTGCCAGCTTCGTAGGCAAATCTTGGTTGCTAAAGGTTCATTGCAAGAAAATGTAGAATTCGTTGCATATACATTGTATATAGGCAATATTATTTATTTCGTTGCCAATTTTTGTATGATTGACAACAAATAATAGTCTCAAAAACTTTATGTTTTTTGTTAGTGGAGATAATATTTCGTTGCTAAACGTTATATTATGAAGTTAGCAATTTTTGGGATTTGCAAAAGGCATGATGTTTAATAACAAAATATTTTTTGCTCTCAAAATGTTTTTTGACAATAAAAATGTTTGTTTAGAAATACTTCTTTTTGCAATGAAAATACTATTTGTTCCTATATTTTGTCTCTATGGAGCTATGTTATTCGAAGTTATATGTAATGTTCTTTAATATAAAAAGATTATCACTACAAGAAATTTTAGTTTTAATAACAAAAACTTTTGTTGAGAAAAGTAAATTTTTTTTTCTTGCAAAATCTATTAACAATGAAATATTTTAGTTGCCAACTTCGTAGGTAAATCCTCATTACTAAAATTTCATTACAACACAAAGTAGAATTTTTTGCATATACATTGTATATGGGCTACATTTTTTATTTCGTTGCCAATATTTATATAATTGACAACAAATAATATTGTCTCAAAAATTATATTGACAACAAAATATTGACAACTATATGTTTTTTGTTGGTGGAGATAATATATCGTTGTTAAACATTATATTATGAAGTTAGTATTTTATGAGATTTGTAATGATACATTTCGTTGCAAAAGGCATTGATACTCAATTGAAGGAGCATCAAAGGCTCAATAGTTTCATAATCACAGTTTCTATTAAATACCGACGTAAAGGAATCAATTTTCGAATAAATGAAATAAGTCATTTCAAATTCGAGGATATATACACAAATGATGGGTTTTCTCTTGGGATAACATATCCAAATTGTATAATATACATCTATATAAGAAAAAATTATCATGATTCTATAAAAGTAAATGACAAACAAAATTTAACTGTAGTTGGTACTTGGTATCCAACATTTATATAAATTTTAAGGGCATATTTAATATTTTTTTAATTATGAAAATCATTTCTATTATATGGTTATAATTATCATTTAAATTTTTTTGAAAAATTCCTATAGGAGATTGGTGTTGGTGTTTCAAATAAAAATCAAATAAGCCTATACAGTTATCTATCTCTCTCTCTCTCTCACAGGAGATATGTAATTCCCTCTCCCCCTCTTTCTCTCGATTTCTCTTTCCATGCCTTCTTTCTCTCCCCCATTTTTGTCATTCTTTTTTTCATCTCAGACCGCTCACCATCACTCGTTCGATGCTTGCTTGTTGTGCTGGTGAGTGTACAGAGCTTTGTATTGATGGGGAACTATGAGTCAAACTGCAGATGATACCAACAGAACCATGGGAGGGAGATATTTTGTGGGTGACGATGTCGATTTCTAGTTGAGACCATGTCCTAGTGAAGCGGATTTTTGGTCAAGTCCACTCCTTGAGCAAACAGTGATTTGGACTAATGAAAATGCTAATTAGGTCGACAACTTGTTAAGACAGTGAGCACACATGAGTCTAACCTAAAGTGTTCCCCATTGTTTGCATAAATTTTAAGCTTTCGTGCCGAAGTGGTGGCTCAAGGTTCGAATTTGCTGAGTTCAATAGGAAAACGGTAAATTCGAAGTGAGACCTTAGTGTTCGGGTGCCGGCGTGCCAATGTGCAAGAGCACACGAGTGAAGTCCTATTGATTCGAAGTGAAAAATTGAAGTGATGCACCTAAGGCTTCTATTGAAAAGCAATTGAATCAGAGTAGGCAAACACTATCCCTAAAGTTCTACTTGGCTAAAACTTAATGAGCAGTCCGTTGGCCACATTGATGACTCCGATCATATTTAATTATAGATGTACTCAGAGGTTGTTCACTCCGGCGAGCATTGATTAACTCCGTCTGTACTCCTCTTCATGCATGCGCTCGATATGAATGTGGGGTACCACTCCGTCGCATTGATATCTCACCTCAAATCGGGCCCAATCCAAGTAAGTGATGGCTACGACCTTGTGATGTTATCACATGAATGCATTGATGATCCCATTTCGAGCTAAATAAGGCATGGCTACAAACATTCAGGCAACGGTTGTCTACCTACCGAACTAAAGCTAATCCTTGTTCATTTAGACTAAGAAAAATCAGAGAAGTGATGACTGCTTAATTGAAAAAGTTGTTTTGTTGATTTATTGATCGTTGTTGATGCCCTTCGAATGGTGAATCCAGCTCCCTTTTATAGCCTTCAAGTTGCAACCATCCTCCTTTATTTTTGGAGCTGGCTCGAATTGGCCATTCGAAATGAATGGCAGTCCTTATTTGTAAGACATGATAGTTATGCTAGGTTATTTGGATTTTAAATTTTTAGCAGTACATATCCTTTATTCAGGCACAACGTCCTGCTTTATTCTTGCCCAGTTGGTTATTCTTATCCCACGATCCCTAAAGATAAGGGATTTGATTATTATCCTCTTTTTCCCTATATTTTTATTTTTTGCTGACTGGGCTATGGGCCTCAATTCACTTCGGCTTGGGTCTCTAACGTGGGCTGATCTATTAGTGTTGAAGTGACTTGGGCCCTATTAATTTTGTTTCGGCCTGGCGAAAAAAACCAAAACCAGCCCACTCCGTACCTATACAAAAATTCATTTTTATGCCCAAATAATGCCCCCCGCAAGTTGTGATCAATTGCAAGATTTGATCATATCTTGGTTAACATCTCATCTGCTCTGCGCCATTATATTTGGTGGTTTTTTGTTTATGTTCACCACATTCGACGTGGCAATTCTAGTTTTCCTTTCTAATAAAATGCACTGCTGTAAAAACAATAGCCCTTACATTACTAATAATTTTTGGCAGTCAGGCTGTAAAAATGTCGCACCTAAATTTCCTGCAACACATTTATTATTTATTTTATTAGCCTATACGTGCCCATATGTTTATGTATATATTTTTCTAAGTTTTAAAATACGGTTGTTGCTGGCGCTATCATAATGGCGCCCGTTGAGTTCCCCAATACTAGTCGTTTCTCACACTAGTGTGCTCCCACTTCTTGAACTTTACTTAATCCCTAACTCTTAATTCCCTCCTATTTCCACCTCTTAATGCTTATCTCCAGACTTTTAGGACTCTTCCCCACCTGCAAAATTTGACTTTAAAACCCTCGCTACTGCCCCTCGTTTTCTCTCTACTATTCTTCTAGCTCATTTTCCCCAATTTCAAGAACCCTAGCTCTTCTGCAATCATCAATGACATCCCAAGCCTCAACAATTGTTTCCTATGAGGGTTCTCATTCTTTGGGACCCATTCTCAGTGGCGAACCTCCTCGAGACCACCCTCACGACCTCACTCACTTCGAGGAATGCTTGCCATACCCAACGAGCCATGTTTTTGGCACTTCTATTCATAACTAGCCATGGTCGCCCCAACTCCTCCGTTCATCACGACCTTGTGAATTGTACATTCGCGTCAAGGCCGTTCATGGCCAATTGTGGAAAAATATTGGGATTTATGAGCTCATTCAGGCTTCAAAGATCCCTTATTCCATTGACTTGGGGTTTATGCAGGCGGCCTTACCATTTTGGTGTAGAATCGACAACACCTTCCACTTCGCTGCGAGGCCTATGACTCTGACTCTCCTCAACTTGGAACAAATGGTCGGGTTCAAGTCTTCCGGCCGCCCTATTGGCGTCTAGGTAAGGTATAATGACCTCGACATTCTAGAACTTTCACACTTATCCCATGAGAATAAGCCCATGACTAGCTATGGGCATATCATTTCCTATTTTCTTAATAAGGCCACCCCGGTCTTCGATGAATAGTATGTCCGATTTTTGGCGCTTTGCCTATGTAGATATATTCTTTGTAGCCAGTCTTGCCAACAGACCATGGAATTCTACTATATGGTTGGGGTGTTGGCCGCGGGTGCTGAATTGGCATTGGGCCCGACCGTGTTAGCCTTCGTCTACAAGGGTCTGCGCAAGTTAGTCAAAATTAGGCAAGACCCAAAAAAGAGGAAAATCCACCACGGAGGGCTTTGGCTGGTGCAAATGTGGCTTCAGACCTAATTTCCTCATCTGTGTGCAAGATTAGTTACTATGAGGATGGAAAAGGAGCTCTTCGCCACCTTTCTGGCACGCGTTTCCATTTCGACTGCCAACACTGAACAGGCTTTTGATCGCTTCTACCTTCCTCAAGATGGCAGCATGCTAGAATGGGATGTTCTCTATAGTGATGGCCCGATGTTTTATCGCCGCCATGGGTCCAAGTCCTTTGATATCAATGATCAATGGTGATGTGCTTCTTAGCTAGTTGCTAGAGACCTGCCATATTATTTTCATTTGAAAAACATGGTCTCCAGCCGCCGTCTGCCATATGCTCCTCACTATGTGGTGTGCCAGTTTGGTTTGGTTTAGTCCTTGCCTGCCCCGATTGTGACAATCAATTCATCGCACTTCAAGCTGAGCAAGTATAAAAACAGGGGTACTTTAGGGATTTAACAAATAGCTCCTAGTATTGTTTAAGTGAATTCGAATTCACTTATTTCGTTAGGGATCCCACCGCCACTTCGATTTTCCAGGCCTAGTGGAATGGATACTTGGGCCGTTCTCGAACTGAGCCTGCTCACGCGGCCGTGGCCCACTTTACTTTTTCAATCATGCCCCCAAAGGTTGTAATGATCCTGTATTTCTAGGTATTTTAAACGTTAATTTTATGATTAAATTATCTAATGGTGAAATGTGCAATAACTACTATGTCTCCATACTAACCATTTGATTCTACTTATATACACACATATATATATATATATATATATACGTGTGTGCATATATAATTTGTGTATAATTTATAGGAAATATTTTCATGCACATTAACATACATGGATATATACATATACTTATATTTCGGAAATATTTATAGCATAATGTAAAATACTCTAAATCAATATTTACATAAATATATTGATATTTTACACACGGAAATATCTAATTATGAATTTTTGAAAATTTAAGAAAATATATTCACTATTTTCGAAATTATACTATTATGTAACTATATATTACATATTTTAACAATATAAAAATATATATTTCGAAATAAAAAACATAAATAAATATATACACACATGTAATAGGATGATTATAATACACATGTCCAAAAATGTCACTATCTTTAATTAATAAAATTATACACCCAAGCTACTAGACAAATCAAGATTGTAGACACTTGTATAAATCTTACTAAATTTAGGTAATATTTGCAGGGTTAATCTTAAAAGCAAGACACTTGCTAGCATCATGTTTAATTAGGCTAACACATAATATAATTTAGGGTACAACTTATATTATTTAGGGTAACACTTGTGTGAATTACAACCACAATTAGGTGTGAACATAATTAATGATAAGCCTAATTGGAAGATCACATTAATTAACAAGATAGAACCTAATAAAATAATCTTGTTTCTTGGCCAACAACTATAAATAGGAGGGGGGTGATCTTCATTTCCATCACACAACACAAACACAAACACTTCACTATTCTCTACACATACACATGGTTATATATATATATATATATATATATACATATACATACACACACACACACACACACACACACACATATATATATATATCAAGAAGGCAAGTTTTAAGGTAGGAATTTTCCTTAATTACATTAGTTTAGTTGTTCTATGCTTTTACATACTTAAGTGCTATTATGCTAGAATAAACCTA